>VYXC01011222.1:105225-239557 GCA_013397175.1 Platysteira castanea | reverse complement strand
AAAAAAAAAAAAAACACACAAGAAAACCCCAACAACAACAAAACAAATCCAAATCAAAAAACAAGCTATCACAGCTTATTCCAGCAGAGCCAGAAAACAAGGCTCTGGGAAGGGGGGCACATTTTAGCAGCAGATGAAGCTTTCAGCAGCAAGTGGCCACAACAGCAGTGGGGACAAGTCCAGCTCATGCCCCAGCTCACTGCGTTCTGTAACCCAGCTGCCGATGACACTTCATTCTTGTTGCGTATGCGTGAGCTTTGCTGCTGACCTCACTACTGGAATTGTACCCATCCCGTCAATGCCAAAAACTTCAGCACAAACTATGAAACTTGACAGGACTGAGCACATTTGGAACAGAAGCAGATTCTGCATGAACGGCAACAGACCAGGAATGCGCAGTCTTGTCCATTGTGTGGAACTGGGAAAGGAGGCCCGCGAGCAATAGAGGACCATGGCACATTTTGTCAGAACGCAACAGGGTCCTTCACACCGCGATGGTCGCTGCCATTTAAGTTAAACATACAGAGCTGGCCTTAGCACTGAGGGCAAGACTGACCTGTACCAACAAGCATCCACCTCCAAAAGCAGTTCATACTTTCCCTTACTGAACCAGGCCAAAAGAAATATTCTGAGAGATGAAAATATTTTCTTTGCCGTTTTACTTAGTACAGAGCTACACCACGGACTAACAACAGACCTGCATTTCACCACAGCTGGGTATTGACACAAGATACATCTAGGTCAAAACTAAGCCACATACCACGCACACATTAGAACATCAAGAAAGCTGGGCCAGCTCCACACTTTCTGCACCCATACATCAGCCTGATGTAAAAGACAGGGCTGCATCTGCCATTATACATCCCGCAAATATCCTACAGTAGTGACTTGGCATAATCTGTAATCCCACAATACATTAATAAAGACCATAAGACATCATCTATTCTACCCAGTGACCACATACCACCCTGCTACAACCAAAATCCCATGCCCAGCGCCCTCACAACACTTGCTTGTCGGACAGGGAGAGAGCTTGTGATGCCAGGGACAAGCAGAGGACCCCCCTTCAACAGCCCCATTGCACCAACATTTGTTTCACAGCAGCTATGTGCCAGGAGAGAGGGAACCTGGGACAAAGAGAGCAACGTGGGACACCTGAAACTAAATTAAGATGCTGAGGGGGAGGAAGAAGAGAAAAAAAGATGCATTTATACCTTGCACAAGCTCTCCTCGGGGGGCCAGGCAGTGCTGCCAGCAGTTCTGGACAGATTCACAACATGTCAAGAGGAGATGAGACTACTTGAAAGGACCAGGCATCAAGGGTTTTTTGGAGAAAAAAAATTTCAGAGAGGTTGGGGATATAAGATAGTCTATTGCCCATGTAACTCTAGCTCATATGTATATGGATTAGGATTAAGCTTTCGGCTACAGGATCTCATCCTAGCTACCCCAGCATCCTTCCCCTCACTGCATTCATTTTGACCACAATTCACTGTATTGCTATTTAACCCCTTCTGTGAACACAGAATTATTACAGGCTTCTTGTGACTTTTCCAAGAAGACTTTCCCTTTCTCCTCATTTCAGGAGCTGGCACAAGTCCAAAGCATCATTTACTTCTGCAATTTTGGATACCCCTGATTTCTTTACTTTTTAGAGCACCTAGAGCAATTCATGTACTTCCCCAGAAACTCCTGTTGGCAAAAAGTGCATTTACAAGCACTCAGCACTTTCATTGGCTCAGGATGCCTGGAGACTCCTGCCTGAGGCAACCAACAGCAGGTTTGCACAAAGTTAGGGGCCACTGCTGAGAACTTTGGTGCTTGTAGCTCCCTTCAAGAACAGGCTCCCCTTGCTACAGGCTTGGGTTCTGCTACAACAAGTGAGAGGCCCAGTGCCCATCCCTTCTCCAGGCAACCCTGGTTCCCCACAGCACACAGCCATTCCCACCCACTCCCTAGCGCCAGCCCCCTAACAGTGTACAGGACACAGCTACACAAAGCTAAACAAGGTTACACTCACAAGCTTACTCTGCAAAACACAAGCATTTGATTCTCTTTAGCCTTGCATGCTCTTGTAGGCATGTATCAGATAGTATCAGGTATTTGTCATAATAGTACCTTGTTATTTTAACACCTCCCTAATTCCACAAAGGGGACACAAAGCCGTTCTGTACAATCCAGACCAGCACAACACTACTAACCTCGGCTTTCCCCTTCTCCTTCCCTTCCCTCACCTTCTCCTTTGCCACCAACCGCTGGGTGTAGCCTCACCTGCAGTGTGACCCCTGCAGCAGCATCTCCCAAGGGGAACAGCCCTGCCTCCACAGACCATTAAATCTTTCACACAGGGCATCCTGCCACTTGTGTTTAGCAGAGAGGTTTCTGACTAACACAGGGAAAGAAATAACTAATAATACACTCACATAGTTTTACCCCGGAATCCACCAACTATGTATGTGGCACGTCATTCCTATCCACTAAAAATCAAGCTTCTTATTGTAGAGAAAAGTACAGCTTTTTCAGACCAGGAATTACTCCCATTACTGGCTGGTGAAGATTAAAGCTCATGGATCTCTCAGCTTGGCTCTACTATCAACTCCAATCAAGCGGCTGAATTTTCTGCTTGATGATATCAAAGCAAATTCTCAATTTGAATTGCGAAAGTGGTAATAACCTTTTCTTGTCATCTGCTGAGCCCATTGATTCTTATTTAAGATGTCCAATTCTCTCTCACTAGACACTTGCTCTGGAAAACTACACGAAACCGAGGCAGTGGAACTACAAAGTGAGTTTTATTTCATCTCGCTCTCTGCCTGTCTCGGATTTGCCCGGACTATGCAACACGCACAAGCCACACGAACAACGGCAGAGCCGGCACGGCACACCCGAGCGCCGCNGGCAGCGCCGGTCCCCGGGCACGGCACCCATCCCACCCGGGCACTGCATCCTTTCATCCCCCGGGCACGGCATCCCCAGGGCATGGCTGCCATCCCACCTGGGCACGGCATCCATCACCAGGNAGACACTTGCTCTGGAAAACTACACGAAACCGAGGCAGTGGAACTACAAAGTGAGTTTTATTTCATCTCGCTCTCTGCCTGTCTCGTGTTTGCCCGGACTATGCAACACGCACAAGCCACACGAACAACGGCAGAGCCGGCACGGCACACCCGAGCGCCGCGGGAGGGTGCGGCAAGGGGGGACCCCGGTGACCCTGACACATCCCGACCTCTGGGTGTGGGGGTGGCAAAGGATGCCCACGGGATTCCGCATCCCCCGCGCGCCGCTCCGAGGGACCCTCCCGCTGCCGCGGGTCGGGCGGGGCCGGGCCAGGGGTGCCCCTCACCCGCGGTGGCGNAGGGCATGGCTGCCATCCCACCTGGGCACGGCATCCATCATCAGGGCACGGCATCCTTAACGCGGGCACGGCATCCATCCCACCCGGGCACGGCATCCATCACCCGGGCACGACATCCATCCCACTTGGGCACGGCATCCATCCCCCCGGGCACGGCAGATCTCCCACCTGGACACCTACGGGTACCGGGACAGCGCCTCCCCCAGCTGCCGGCACAGCCCGGCGTGTCCCGGTCCCGCATGGAGCTCTCGGGCAGCGGTGCCGGCGCTCGCTGTGCGCTGCCTGGGAGTGTGTGCCCCTCCACCCCCCCGCCCCGAGGAGCCTTCCCCAAGGCACGCTTGCCTCACCGCAGCTGAAACTTTTTCCTCCTGTTCTGCAGGTGGTTCAACCTGCTGCCAAGCACGTAGGACGTGTTATGGCTCTGTAAGGCCGCTGCTGCTGGCAGTGCAGGGTCATGGAACACAGGGAGCCACCAGCTGGGGGCAGGATCCTCCCTGCCCGGGCAGTGCCAGGGTGGTCCCCCGAGGGGCCAGCACCAAACCAGCATCAAGACCACATTCAGCTGTTTCATAGTGTCGGGCATCCCAGCTGTGCCCAGCATCCCAGCTGTGCCGCGGCACTCAAAAGGACAGACACATACACTGTGTAGAGGTCTGCAGGCGCTGCTCTTCCCTGTGGAGGCCAGAAACGCCACAGAAAAGTAAAGTCTCTGCAGGTTCCAAAGCTGCCAAGGAACATTTTTTCCAGACACAAAAGCTGCCCCTTGCCCTCCCTCCTTGCCTGAAGCTGCCTAGGCAGTGCCTCATGCCTGGATGCAGGAGGATTTGTTAAAAGCCCAGAGGAGCCCATGTTGTACTTGTCCCGAGCATTGACCACCGCATCCCACAACCTGCAAGCCAGGCTCCAATGCACTGTGGGTGTGTGACCCCAGGGACCTTGGGTATCCTTTCAGTGTCAGTGTTTTAAATAGCAAGGAAAAGCAATTCTGAAGGGAACCTTCTTAAACAGGCATCAGGCTCACCTGAGGACAAACCATGACCTTTGGCAGGGCAGCTCTGCCACAGGATCTGTCTCGAGGACCAACACCTTGAGACACGTTGCAGGATCCAGGAGAGGCTGGATGTGATCAGAGCAAGGCCTCAATACATGTGAACTTTTAGACTGTTTCTGAAAAGACTCCACCAGTACATCCCTGGGCAGTGATGGCCTAATTAAAGCAATTCAAGTGTTGCAGCTCCATTTACTGATGCATCACCCACCTCTCTTCAGGAAAGGAAGCACTAATTCTGCACCAGCTCTTGGCCGAGATGCCCACCAGAGCTCTTTCCAGACACCATGTTCCTGTCACACTGTTGTTTCTTCCAACTGATGCCTACACTCCTGCACAAGAACCTTTTCTAAAAGCCTCATTCTTCCTCAAGTGAACTCCGGAGCAGTTTCATCGATCCTTCCCGTATGGGTCAATCCACTCGCCATCCTTTCCTGAACCAGCTGGGAGCTGGCACAACACAGGCTGTCAGCAGCAGGGCACACAAAGGAAGTTCAGGATCTGCAATTAGCTGGAGGAGACCAACCCTGGGGCTGGAGGCTGCTTCTCTCTTAGTTTACATGACTTTTATACAAACTAAAACAATTGGGAAATCTGCATTTGTTACAAAATGGGTGGCATGTTATGAGAACAAACGAATCACTTAATTTCCAAAAGGATATGAAAACAAGAGAAAATGAATGCTATAGGCTTCAGGCTTCAGTTGTATGAGAGAGAGGTAGGAATATGCTCACACATGGGGAGGAGCAGCTCAGTTGCAAATTTTTGAAATCCAAATGGTTGATTAGGAAGCAATCTGTAAGCCCCTGAGCCCCACCAGCCTCCTCCCCAAGCCTTACCCCTCACCAAGGCAGCAAGTGGCACTGTGCTGAAAAGGGAGACATTGAGCCCTTCTGCTCATGTTTGTTTAGTCTCCAGGTGTGCTCAGCACCATGGGCTGTCTCAGGAAATCCAGCTGTTTTGCCCTTTTGGACGTGTCCTACAACGCCTTTGCAGGAAACTTGGTTTTCAGCCGGGTCAGGTGCTGCTGGGGTGGTCAGGCACCAGCCAAAACCCAGCTCAGGAAATGATTCATTAAACTTGGGTGAGTTCATGTCACAATCTCACTAAGATGAGGTCATTTCTACCTAGACTTTCTAATATTTTAATCCAAGCATCATTTTTTATTTGGTATTTAAGCTGTTCTACATTAGGTAAGGTCCTGCTCCAAGCCAGTCAGAGATCTTTTGCTTAAATAAATAGTTTGAATTCCTATTTCCAGGATGTACTTTGTTCCAGAATGTGCCTGTAAGAAGATACAGGGGCTTTTTTCTATTAATTTTCCTTTTACTGTGCCAAATTGTGGAGTTTCTCTTCTCAGAATGAGTTAAGACAATTCTTTCCGAAGACTGCAATACATTACACAGGTTGGTCCCACTTCTCTCTGTCTCCTTCATTTCAGTGCTCACAGGACAGAAATACTGGAGCCAGGGGAGATCTTGCATTTCAAAACGGAGTATTGGAAGCAGTAAGACCAATTTCACTTCTATTCACATAGTAAATCTGAAGTGTTTCCAGTGACTCCAGGATATTTTATCTCTTTTAATGGCTTCTAGTTATTGAGTTTGTCTTCCTTTTGCACTATCTCATCCCCTAATGTAAGGTCTTTATAGAAGCATAGCTCCTCTGCATTTAAAAACAAAAATAAACTTTTTGGGTTTTAACTATAGTGTTGCCTTTTTAATTAACTAAACTTGTCCAGTTGCTGATCCCATTGAATTATTTGACTTCAAAAGTTCCATTTAGCTTTAGGAGCACAATTATTTCTCACTGAAACATGACTAGAAGAGTCATTCAGTTATTTAAATGCTGCTTCCTCAAATATTTTGCAGACTTCGCAAGTTCTGTTTCCAAGATCCTCTTTTTGATTATGCAAGTTTACAAAAGCATGCAGAAGTCATTAAACACGTCTTTTTTTACGTTATTAATTCAGTTTACCTTGGGTTTGCTCTTGTAGAGTAAGTTTGCCTAATTAACAAATTTAATGTTCTGTAAAGTGTTGTAATTAATAGCATACTTCCAAAATCTAAATACACTTGTTACTCTTAAACACTTTGTCAAATCACTTGAAGCAAATGCAGCTTCCCTGCATAGATGGACACCAGACACATGGTCTGAGCTTTCCAATAGCTCTCTGAAAAAATGCTTAGTGCCTAAGCAACCCAAAATACACTATCCAAGTAATCCAAACTGTTTTCTTTGACAACTATTACATTTTAACATTCAAGGTAACAATAAATGTATATTTATGTAGAACTTCATCTCATGCAGATGACAAAGCTGGCTGAGATGGCATGATCTCAACTTTATGTCATACAAATATGGCAGAGGAAACACCCAAGGTAGAGATTTCCAGTTCCCATGGCAGGATGCATGCTCTGGAGTCTGGGCATGAGGGAGCTGCAGTGAGGGCATTACCTGGGGAGGACACAGTCAGGCTGGGGCTCCAGCACCACAGCCAGCCATGGGATGCAGGCAAGGGCAGCCAGGGGCAGCATCAGAGCACTGGCATTTTGCAAACCCTGACAGCAGAAACCTGGGTTTTGAGGGGACTCAGTCATTTGCAGAGTTCAGGGACTATTGAAAAGCCACTTCAATGTACACGCAGTGACAGATACAGCCCCTTGCTGGGAACAGCAGCATCTAAAGGTCTGGCTCTGATTCCTTACCTGGGATCTCCTCAGGCATAGTCACTGTTAAACCAGCAGCAATTCAACAGTAAGAATGTTTCATTAAAATACTGGCAAAATGCAGACCACGTTATCTTCAAAGGCCCTTGATTTCCTTTCAGTATTGTGTTTTACTAATTTGAAAGGTAAATTTATTTACATCCCTGCCTACTGTATAATCCCTAATGTTATTTGAGTAATCATTTTCATTCTGATTGTGTAAGTGCATTGAGATGATTATGCAGACATGGGAGTGCAGCTCCACCAAAGGTGGTTCAGCCGAGGGCACTTCTGCTCACAGTGCATCTGCCTCATATCCCCTTCACAGGTATTTTTAAATGGCATCAGGAGATGCCACAACCTGAAGCAATGTGGTGTTAATGATTTGTGAAATTGAGGCAGCAGTAAGTATCCCAGTCAAGGGAGATAATTCAGGTTTGGATATGCCATATTTTCCCACCCATCCGGTTTGTGCTTGCCAGGGATAATGAGGTCCTGATTTCCAATTTGTTAGGGAAACTCTTGCTGGGTGACCAGGTGTCTTCAATTTACCTGTGCTGGTGCCAGAAGAGGTTGTGTTTCTGATTCCCTCTTCAGCTGTAACTACCCCACCACCTTCCCCAAGTACCAGGACAGCTACTTCTCCTCCTCTTCTGAAACTAAGTTTGATTTTAGAGGTGGCTGGACTAAATAAAAGCATGAAATGCATAGGTAGTGACCTATCTGGCCATATTTACGTGATATCCCCTTTTTCTTCTCACCTCTAGAGGTCTCATCTTTAGAAAGGCAGAGATTTGGTCTTACTTTTCCTTCATGTTGGCACTGTACCAGATCTGCTCACAGCAGCAGTGAAAATAAAGCACCAAAGCCATGGCAGGTCAACAAGCGCAGAAGGAAGGTTGCTGCAAAGGTCTTGCATACATTTAAAAGGGCATATCACTTCTGTGAAGGACAAAATATATGATACTGAAAGGGCAAGCAAGTTTTATTCTTAATGTTCCCATCACCTCTGCCAGGCAGCCCCTCCATCGCCCCAGCAGGAGCCCGGGTGAGTGAGGGAAGAAGGGTTGTCAGCCTTCCAGCAAACACAAAGTTGATCCTTTGGAGATGCCAACCCCCTCGGGTCAGTACCACCATGCCCGTGTTTCTCTACCCAGCCTCAGGGAAGAAAGGCCGAGTCTGTGGGTGCTGGCAGTGGCCGTGCTGCGGGGCTGCGGCCTCTGGGCTCCGGGCCCTGGCGGCTCCGTGCCAGCGGGCAGCGAGAGCCGGGCGGGGGGAATTCAGGCCATGGAATCTGGGCCGCACAGGCGGCGAGAAAAGCGTCTGGAGAGAGCAGGAGGGACGGATGTGGTCACCAGCCCCCAGGCGAGACGCTGCAGCCACCGGGGAGTGGGGGTGGGGGAGAGGCAGGGCGGGCTCGGGGAGAAATGTTGGCAGGCCCCAGTGTCCGGCTGTGGTGCCCGGTGAGGGTGAGCAGTCCGGGGCACAGGGCGCCCAAGGGCAGGCTCCCCAGAGAGGCAGCGGGACTGAGCAAAGAGGCGGCGAGGATGCACAAGGGGAAAAACCCGGGCCTCAGAGCCTGCAGAAGGCAAAGCACACAGGGGTGTGGGGGCAGCGACGACATGCAGGGCAGAGGGAAGGACAGGGACACGGGACAGGAGGATTAGTCATCACTTCCCCAGGGAATGGGCTCACCGCGTCACCACTGACACAGCTGCTGGCCAGACACCTCCTTGCAGGAACAGGCCAGGCAGCCTCCGAGAGCAAATCTTGCATTAACAAACCTAAAGGAGCTCAAGTCCAGCTCTTAATGCACCAATTAATCTTGTAAGCAGCAGAAAATGAAGGCCAGAAAATCTTTGGGTTGACATGCGCCAGATGCTCACACATTTGTTCTCTCCTAGTCCAGAAGAACTTGAAAAAACACCTGTTAAGACCCCTGTCAACCTTGTGCACCTTTGACTGTATTGTCTTTATTTGTTAATTATCCCTAATGATTATTAAATACTTATTTGTCCGTGACAAAAAGAAATATATACCTCCACAAATCTCTACAGAGATCCTGATGACCCTTACACCAGTTGTACACTAAGCTGAATCCATGGCATCTGCATAGCTCCTGATCATGACACTTTTCTGAGTTGCACAGATGTGATTCAGTGAATTTAATTCCAATTACTTCTGATTTTTAACAACATAAGTGAGAGAAGACATGTCTATATAGATAAGCTGTTTTTAGAGTGAGCACTGAAGAGAATGAAATTATAAAAATGAATGAAGAATGATAAATGATAAATAATACTTGGGCAATTTTATATGCACTGGATATTCCCTCAGAATAAGAAAATTTACCAAGAAAAGAGACTTTTGACAGTCTCAAATCAAAACTTTTGTTTGCAGAGCGTCATTATAGCAAGAAGAAGATTTGGCAATCTGTCATCTAGATTTCGCCATCCCAGCTACCCAATTTTATCCATTAAAATAGGAAGTTACTAGAAGCCACACTTCCTATTTCAGTGACACATCCCCAGCAGTTATTCATAGGCTTAGGGAGACTGGTCAGCTATGTGGCAATCCAGGAGAAGTTTGTCCTTCCCCCACTTGTGCATGCAAATGTAGAGCGCAGCTGCAACAGTCCAAATTCTCCTGGAAGCAACTGTGCATACAAACATTGTTTAAGAGCTAAACCCAGGTAATTTTCAAATTACACTGCTGAGATGTTCATGGCAGAGTGTGCAACAGCACTGGTGTCCTTTGTTTAATGCACTCACTGTCCCCCACACCCAATAACTGGTACCAGTAAAACCCTAATGGCTGAGTATGGCCAAGCACATAAAGGTCCCATTGTAGGACATGGGACGCATACTCCCTGTTCTGCAGTGGTCATAGACTATAAAATGTGTGAGACAGTGTCTTGGTTTGAAAGACAGGTGTCTGCTAAGGAAGGCAGGAGCCTCCCTTGGAATAGAAGATGCAGCCCCCTTCCCTCCAAATTAACATAATTTTGAAATTAAGGGGCTTTCAGGCAAAGATATGGGGAATAGGAATAACAGTTCTTTTACTAATACATATATATATAAAACAAAACAATAATACAGAAACACCGGTTTAACCTGACAGAGTCAGGGTATGACCTGGCACCCTGTCGGGCAGGGTGGTGGTAGCAGTCTGGTTAGGTGATAGCTGCAGTTCTCTTTGAAGTGATTCTGTTGAAACAGTGATCTTGTAGAAAAGGTCTGGTCCTCCTAGGAAAGTCCAGTGGTGGTTGTGTAACTCTTGTCCTCTGGAAATCCAGTAGGTAAGGCTGCTTGTGCCATTCCAAACCTCAGGCTGTATCCAGGTAGGAATGCTTGGCTCCTTCCCCCTGGGCGGAGCATCTCACAGGGGGATGGTGAGTCATGAGGAAGGGCCTTGTTGGCCCATTAACAGGAGATAGTCCTGAGGGAGGAGGCAGGGAACATTGCTACACCTGGTTTCAACAGCTCATGAAGATGGTAATAGAATACACTGTAACCCAGGACAGACAGGAAACAGAGCAGAGTTCAAGGATGAAACCATACTTCAGTTCACCACAGTCCCAACTAAGAAAAGGCAGCAACATAAGCTGGGAAGGGCTGCCCTCTTTGTCTCTAACCTGCGCACTGCACTTATAATTGGGAAGAATTTTAATGTGTTGCTGGGTGGATGCAAACTGATTTTCTGGCAAATACCCATAAAGGTTGTAAATAGAGATTTATAAATCATCCAGAAAAGCAGAAAAATCATCCTCTTGTGTACAATAGTTTAGTGGACTTGAGTCCTTTCTAAGTTTTTGGGAACCAGAGTGAATGTAGAGCCTGAAAGTATGAGGCTGATGCCATCAACAATCCACACAAGATTTTACCAAGTCTTGCAACTCAAAGAGCTCTATAAAATACTTCAACCCTAGAAGAGGCAAAATTATGTAACAGAAAGTTAACAAACCTCCAAAGTCTTTCATTAAGCTCATGCTTAAATTCCATCACGAGCAGGGCTCAGCATAGCAGTGCAGATGGACTCCCAGGCTTTGCTCAGTACCGTGCAGAGCTTATTTCAAGCAAGGAGCAAGAGACTGGTTACACAGCTGGACCTGAGACAGTCAGAGGGACTCTCAGTGGATCCATCACATGAAATGCTAATGCCACTTGGCCAGAGCAGGTTTTGAACATGTAAAATATCTATAAGTAATTACAAGATGAATTATTATGAGATGAGATTTGCATTTGTCCTTTCAAAAAGAATTGTATTTTTAGAGAAATTCAAGGGTTGTGTGCCTCTTTGGTGTCTAACAAAGAATACATCCCCTTGCTGAGGGATTTGCCAACTATTGCTACATAATATTACACAGAAAATTGCACTCATAAATCACCCTTGACACTGGAGTTTGAGGAAGAGGGATGTTAGTCAGAGACAACACATAAACAAAAAGGAGAGACACAATGAATTCTCAGAAATCTCAAGGCTGAGTTGCTTTTGAATGAAGAGCACATTTAACTGTTTATTTGAAGTCTGATATTTCTCTGTCCACAAATTCTGCCCTTCTTGAAAGGTACTGCCTTATGGGGAAAGAGAAGGTTACTTTGTTACTTATGCAAAATCAGAGCTTCTCAAAAAACAGTGGGAAAAACATGGATAGCGCCAGCCCTAATGCCAGGCAAGGGTAGTAGTTTTGTTGGGAATTCTGGTTTTCTCTGCAGATGGCAGTCCCGTAAAGTGAGGGAAAATTAGATAGTATTAACCAGTTTGTACAGAAATTTTGTAGTTCATTGCATGAAACTCTAAAATGTTATCAAAGCATCACCATATATACTATTCGATAATCTAAACCATTGAATAATGTATTCCAAATGAAATCTTCCAAAATTCAGCAATATATATCACTAAGTAAATCACAGCTATGAGACATTTTGATTTAAACCTGACAAGTCTGTCAATACTGCTGGGTTACTACCTTATTTTAAATCTCACATGCATTAAAGTAAAATAACCCTTCAAAGCTCTCAAGGATTAAGGCATCTCCATGGAATTGTAAAATATTCTCTCTTATGGAAATGAAATGAATGAAAGACAGAGAAAAACTGATAAACTCCACACCTAATTCAGTGCTCTAAAAATCTCCTCCTATCTTTGTCCTTATTGCACGCAGACAACACAGGGCACAGGGAGAGAGGGGGGCAACATGATGAGTACTGGAGATAAAAATAACTGGTCATCATATTTTATATGTAGAACAATCTCAAGTCCAAATTCATGGCAAGATGGAAGTGAAATGGCATAATAGGCACATGGGAAAGCAGATCTGTGCTTGACATTCTGCCAGCTTTGTTTTGACAGACCTTTCTAGCAAATGCCATACAGAGGCAAAACAACTGAAATAAATGTTCAAATTAGATTAATAGGAGGAACTGGTGTAATCTACAGACCACAAATAAGACATTATGGACAGCACCTTTTAGGTAAAAAATCCTTGAAATAAATTATTCTGCATCATGACACTTACTGGCTGGCTGCCTTCTTCACGTGACAGATGCAACATAGCAAACCAAACAGCCACAGACTGATCTGTAGAATAAATATCAGTGCCATACACGGGGATCTACAAACACCCTTCTCAGCCAGCTGATGCTGTTTTCTGCTCTCTGTAACCTACCCATGTATTTCTCTGTTATCAGGGAGAAAGAATCATAACTGGAACCTGTTGTTTGTGCTCTCTCTGTCCCAATACAATATAGAAAATAAGCTTCCAGGAGACCAAATTGCACCAGCGGTGATCACACATCCCACCATTACGAATGCGGATGAGAACAAAGAATTGTGCTCACAAACTAATTGCTAATGCAGCTCCTATTTGCCAAAATAACCTCAGTTGTATTAGGCTGTTTGCCGTTTCCACAGAGACTACATGCCTTTTTCTTACCTTGTGCATCTTTTATCTGGCTTATAGGCTCAGATTCCAGGCAGATTTACCTCATATTACCTCAAATCCATAAGTCAAGAAAAAACCATGGTGAAGATTGGAACAGTCACACTCATATCCTTGAGTGGTGTTGGACTGAGATCCATGTAGGGTCACAAGCAAATTTTCTCATATGGAAACATGAATGGAGTCCAAAGTTAAGGACACTGCAGATTCAGATCATTGTCCATGTGTGTTCTACTCCCAGGAGATGGAAGAGACGCCACAGCTGACTTCATAAGAGATCTCTGTTCTGTTGCAAGGAGCTACCTCTGACAGGAAGTAGACCAGTCCACAGGAAAAGAAACACATCAAAAATTTAGGCTGAAGGACAGATCTCCTTGACAAGATAGCATTGCTGCCAGAGTGATAAACAGGATCTCTCCTGGTCTGTGGGATGCTAGCAAAAAGTCCAGGGTCAGCAGAGATGGAGCAGATTGTTTCCTTTAGACTGGTTCGTTATTGAAGAAAGCACAGCAGACCAGCTTATTTTCCTAAATGATTAACTTTGCTGCCTTTTCTGCTCAGCACATCAGATAAAGAAGTTTATTCAGTTAGCTTATTTATTTACATTCCTTTGCCAAAGATCTCACCAAACAAAGCCTATTTGATGATTTATTCTTTGCTAAAGGGGAAGCTTATTTACAATAATCATCTTATCATAAACTTCTTAAAAGGAGGATTTGAAACTGGAATTCATAATAACAAAGAAATCTGACTTTTCCAGAGAGGTCTTATTTGTTATCCATTTTGCACTGTAGAAGAGAAGAAGCCAGCTGAGCCCAGATGAAGCTGGATGTGGCATAACTGCTTTGAAGTTTTGTTTGTTTTCACTGGTTGATCCACATCCTGTTGGAAGGAATCACCTTCACCTATTTGGAGCTGTTCCAAAATTTGAGGAGGGAAAGGATATAAAGGGTTCAGATGCTGGGTCCTGCAGAGGGGATTCTGCAGCACAGAAGTTGCACCAGAGGGATCAGCTCTAGTGCAAACAGCAGAGAGTCAAGAAGTACAGAGGATTTCTGAGGGACACCTCTCCAGTGTCCAGCAGATCAGACTGAGGAGGAGCTGAGAGCACATCACACTCTGCCCGTCTCTATAACAATCCCCAGCATTCTCAGATAGCAGCAGTATCTGATTGCTCAGACATCAGACTCTGGATGCTCTCATCTCCGTGATGAGACATGTAGATGGACATAAAAATGTCTCAAATTTGGCTTATGCCATCCCTCCTGACCCCACACAACTACAGTGTTTTGGCAGACGCTCAGCCAAAGTCTCAAGGGACAGAAGACAAACTTGAAGGGAGGAGATAGAGCAGATCAGCTCCATGTCTCTCATTTGGCACCAGTTCTGTTCTTTGCCCTTCTCTCACTGCCCCCCGGCTCATGCAGAGCACTTCCTCAGGGTAATGGATGTTGAGAGAGAAAACATATTTTAAACAAAAATTTTGTTTCTATTTTGTTATAAAATAAAGGGTTCCTGAAAACTGTAAGCCAGTGCACATCTCTCTCAGCAGGTTTGAAGAGGAGGTTTAACCACACACTGGACTGCCTTGGCTCCCATTTTTTATGCTGGGAACATGTCTGAACTCATTAGCTCTTGATAATACACTCATTATTTTAACCATTCATAGCAGCAAATAGCATGAGAGACTAAATTCTTTCCTGAATTAATCTGGCTTTCAGCTGCCCTCCATGATCCATGGGACTGTACTTCTGCACCCCCTGTGAGGTCAGGAATACAAGAGCAGAGTACCATACAAACAGCAATTTCAGCCCAGCTGTACTGAGCAGCACATGAACCTCAAAAACATGGCAGTAGTGGAAAAAAAGGTTCCCAAAGCTGATTACACAGCAAATACCTCCCACAGAAACCAAGCTGGAGGCATCCAAAGGGAGGACAGGCTGGGTTTGCATCTGTCTGATGCAATGTGCCTGTCTACTCTGCAAAAGCTGGGTGGTTGTGTGCAACATGAGAAGGGAATCTCAGAGAAATTTTGGACACAGAAGGATTTAGCCACATGAAGGGGAAAAGAAGTTCCCTCTGGCAACACAAGTGAGGAGTGGCTCTGTGATTCCTCTCAGCCATTTACACAGAGAATAATATTCAGAGGTGTTGAGTTTATTCCTCATCAGGTGTCTATTGCTATCAGAGAGGAAACTACACATCTTCAGGAATGCTCAGGCACTTCTCAACAAAGCCCTGCTGGAGAAAAGCCATGCTGTTTCCAGAAATTAGGCTGAGACAAGATGAAAACATCTTGTTCTGTGACTGAAGTTTCACAACACAAGACTTCACTAAAACAAGAAATGTTTACTCCTATGGTCAGATCTTTTATATTTTTAGATGCACAGGGACACCAAGCCACTTTCCCTCAAAACATCACGCACATTGTTTTTAAAATCCCATTGTTTTCAAAGGGATTAACCACATAGAAGCTTTCGCTGTTTGAGGATGCACTTTACTGAGCTAAAGTCTCTTTTCAGCTCTTATTCTCCTCACACCAGTGTAGCATTTGGCCACATTTGCAGTGGAGGGAGAGCAGCAAAATCAGGTTGATGGGTTTGGTATAGGGTGTTACCCAGCCCTGACTGACAAGGCACAGGATTATTCAGGGGTCTCCTTGTACCCTCTCACCAACCACACGTGCCTTCTCCACATCCCAGCCCTGGCTGTGAGTGTCCATCCAAGCCCATTGTTTAATATACTAACAGGAATAGAGTTAGAGAGCTGAAAACAGTTGCTGAAGGCTCAGCCAGGTCAGGACTGCATCTCTAGGCCTTTCATCCTCTGCCTGCTCCCCCAGGTGAGGGGTGGGGCTGGCAGTGCCCCAGTGTGACTCATGGCAGGGCTGCTGGTGCCACGTGCTCCCCGTGCCTGGCACAGGGACACAGTGGGGCTCTCGGATCCCGAGGGTGGATGGATGGTCTGCACTCAGCTGCAGAAGGCCTGGGCCCCTCACCCCAGAGAGCACCCATGGCACAGCCCCTGCTGTGAGTGTGTGTTGGGGACACAGCAGGCCTGGCTGGTGTGGAGTCCTCATCTCCTCCTTGAGCTACGTGCACCCCTCAACAACTTCATTTCTCACCCTATCTTTGGAAGATGAAGTGTGTTGGAGTTAGGAAGGATTGAGAGCCAGCTTCTTCCAAGTGCAAGATCTGTTACTGAACACTGGCTCTGATGTGGGACTGAGGCTTCTCACCCAAGGGTTCGACAGGATATCACCTCTGGAGCCCACACAGGAGGAATGCAGAATCCCAAAGCACCTCCCAGAGACAAGACACAAAGAGACGATGAAGCTGTGGCAATGGTCTAATTTTTCTCGGCTAAAGTTAGGTTTACATCTGCAGGTTTTAATGGGTGTAATTTGTATGGTTTTAGTCAACATGTGTTTCCTAGCTGTTGTGCTCAACTGTTCCCTCAGGCCTTGTATCTATGCCATACTGCAATTAGCCCAACCACATGGATAGGGTCACTGTCTTCATCATTTTGGACTGACTCTATCCAGAATCCACGTAAATGATGACATTTTCCTGTTAGCACATGTATCATAACTCTGAGCGGTAAAGGCAAGTTTCATACCACCCTAAGAAACACGTAAGAGTACATATGCATGCTTCTGGGGAAAAAAAATCAAGGATGTTTTCCTATTTCTAGATGGTAGAGGATGTAAAAATAACCAAACTTGGAGAGTGCACAAGTACTGCAGGTTAATGACAAGCCCAGAGACTTGTCCCCAGCTTGTCCAGGAGGAGCTGGAGGCTGTTAGCCCATTGCTAGGGGAAGACTACATACAATCACCCCTTTCTGCAACTGGATGATTTACAGAAAAGAAAAAAAAGAAACCCAAACCAACCAAAAATGTGTAGTATATTAACAGTGAGTGGTATTTGCTATACATCTGTATTTGCTCCCTGTACAGAACAAACCTCGTACGGTTGGGGAAAAGGATATGAAATAACCAGTGTCCCTTCTCCACACTCATGTATGTCCTCAAGACATGATCTGGTGTATAAAGACAGTAACCAACTTGTTCTTGCAGATTCAAAGTTGGGATACAAACACAAGATGGGTTTGTTCCCTCCAGGTCTTAGGGCAGCTCCATCTGGCAGGCAGTGCAGTGCCTCACAAATCTCTCACAAGTGCATGCATAACATGCCATCAGAGTTCAAGAAAATAAATTGGAAGGAGACAAAGTAATTTTCAGAATACACTTCACAGGATGCATGGGATGATTTACAGGAGCTAGAGGCTGCAAGCTGACAGGAAAATAGCTCCTCACAAATTACTTATCTTTCAGGTCAGTCAATTGAGAGAAATACAGGTTGGTCAAGAATCGCTACCAAGGTGGGATTTGTATGCAGAAACGCTGCTGCTCATTGCAACATCTCTGTTGTAAAATATGGACCATGAATATGTATGTTCCCTAGAACAACAGAGTTGCTTGTTTCCCTGCTTTATATAGATTTTCAAGCCAATATTTTACCAACTGAAAAGGCCAAATATTCTGAAGAATATTTCATTTCCTCTGATTAACAAATCAATTACAACAACAATGCCCCTTTTCTGTTTAAGTTACCAAAAATGGTACAGGGTATAGCTTGCTCTTGACTTTTCTTTCTTAAGGGTTCTCAAAACATTCCTAGAAGTCACAGTAAACAAAAGTTTCAATATATTGGTACAGTAAAAAACTGTACCAATGAAAAAACCTCATCCGACAGCCACGAGATGCAAATTTACCACCTCTGTCATAGAAACCCATGCCTGAAGTATGAATCTAGTTTAAACTTGGATCTGAGATCCTCAGTCCTCTTTTTAATAATTATTGTCTTGGACCACCATCATTGAAAGCCTGTGGTAGCAGATACAGGTATTCTGGATTTCTGAGGAGCATTTGGCATTTCTGTAATTCAAACACAGAATGGTGCTACTAACCTGCATATCCACCATCCAGGACTGTGCCTTTACCCTGGAGCTGTATTTGTCTCACTTTTGAGAGATTACCTTGATAATATGAACCATTTTTTCCCTTTTCAGATTGACAGCTGGAATATCATCTTTTGGCATTATTTATAGTCCATCATATGCTCATGTCCTTTCAGATTTATAGACAACACTTCAGTTTGAAATGAAGAAAAACAAAGAAACAGCTGCAATCTTCACTAGTTAACGTTTATTCGGTATTTTCTGAAATAAGCAAGAATTTAAGACGCCCATAAGCGATCAAATACAGCCACAAAAACCCCATACTGATCCTAAATAAGAAGCACTATGAGAAGTACACAATATTTCATGAAACAATACTGTACATCAACAACCTTTAGGAAACAAACAACTCAAACCATATGCTTAGTTTACTCACAATATAAAAAACTTTAACCTTTAAAGAAAAATATAGATTCAGTCCAATTGTAGGATCCAATCCCATACCCAGTGAAGTCAATGGAAGTTCCCTCATTGATTTCAATGTTTAAAGGATCATGCCCTTACTTTGCCTCAAGAGGCACTTTAATTATTATACAAGGCCTAGCCTGAATAACTATTACAAAAATGTCAAACATCAACTCAAGAGTATGTTTTAGCAACTTTCATGAAATAATAGAGAAATAGGTTATCTATCCATGCATGGAATAAGGCAAAAGCTAATTCATTCAGATCAGGAATAATTTTTACTAGTTTCTTTTTCACAACACAAACATTTTAGACTTTTTAAATTAATGGATATATTATATATCATATTATGCTTCACATTTTTCCTACCTCTACTGAGAAAGCTGGCACTGACATGTCATAAAGAACTCCTCATTAATTATTGTTTTCTGTTCTGTAACAACCACAAGAAACTCATCTGGGTTTAGTAATAGTGTCTACCAAGAAAAAAGCACACACTATCATAAGCTTATAGTTTATAGAGCCCAAGGTACATTAAAATGTAAATCATGAAGTTCACAAATTCTGTTTTAAAATATTTTTCCAAACTAAAAGCTGCAGAAAATTGGTTCTTAAATATTCTACAGAAAATTCTGAAGCATCTAATGGTTTAAATTACTTATGCTTTCTTCTTAAAAATATTTAAATTAGGTTAGTAGCCCATCCTTTTGAAAAATAATCCAAAAAAGATACACTAGATTACAAATCTTTTGTCTTAATCAGTGTAACCAAAGGTTTGTCATCTGGGCTGTAATCTTCATAAGCAATGGGGGTTGCATCATACATTGCAGGTCGGGATTTCTTGCCAAACCTGGAAATAAAAGAAAACTTTTGGTGAAAAACAGAAATACGAATGAATTCATAGCAACAATGCAGTGAGTTATGGCCTGTGATGACAAACAAAGTCAGAGAGCTTAGATAAACTCTATATAACAAAAAACATCACAGGAAAATGAGGCAAAAAATGGTCAAGTACTTTTTCTTATTGACCTGATGCAGAGAAAACAGTATAGAAAACACAGAAGCAGAGTTATTTACGTAGTCATCCACAGGAAGGATTTTTATGCACTTTTGTACTATATTAAGCCTATACTAATTTACGTTGTGCACAGTGGAAAGTGAAATTCAGAAAATTCAGATTTTGAGGATACTATTTAGCCCAAACCAAAATTAACTTGATTTTCTTCCAAGACTTTTATGCAGCTTCATGACTTCCAATTTCATTCTTGCCTATTTTCAGTGATCTAGAATTTCTGACAAAACTGAAATGGCTGAAAGCATTATGATACATATGGCAAAAATTTCATTTTTCAAAGTACTTCAGCTGTCAATAAGGCCACACTAGATTCATTCCCATGCATGAATGTCTGCCTTCTTCTATAGATTATTTTAATAAATACAGACAGATCACATTTGCTCATCACCATCACGATGGATAAACCTGATTTTCCACAAAGGAGATAAAACTTCACGAACTGAATGAAGGAGTCAAGTTATGGCATTTTACTAAATCAGAGGCAGCACTGAATTCTGAACGGCCCTTTCTCACCATCACTCACAAGGGTTTAAAGGAAATAGAGCTTTGCAGAGATACAAGTGATGGTGAACATTCTCCAGAGATTAAAGTCAAGGTCTATCTGCCCTTTCTGACAGTAGAGAGCACATGGCTTGTTGCACACAGTAAAGCAGGACAAAATCTATTTTCTCATGTAGGTCAGGGTTGACATGTGCCCCTAATTAGAAGAGGCTGAGAGAAGAGCACAGCACATGTGCAAGTTGTTTATGGTCTGGTTGAGCCACGGAGCTGTTTGACCACGTTGCTTTGATCAGGTGGTTCAGAGGTCAGTCCCTTCTCATAACAGCAAACAAACAGAGTTATCACCAGCCTCAGAGGTTTATGTTAAAGACAGAAGTGTTAAATGGGAGCTCTGTTCAATGTGTGTTTATCTGGGAGGACTGCACAACCATGCTATGCTATCTAATTGATGACATAAAGGAACACATAAAGCAATTATCAATACAATCTGCAAGAGGCAGTGATTCAAGGGTTAATCAATAGTGAGAAGATGCAGGTCCCTGCTACAGGCTGTGCTGGATCAAATAACTGCCTGCTTACAACAAAAGCATATACAAACAAGCAAACAAAGATTTTTCCAGGGCAACCAAACACAAGATTATTCGTTTAACAAAGAGTATACACCATGTGGGGAAATCTTGATCCTGGGAAGCACTGAATGTGGAAAAAGACTGGAGGGACATGATAGATAATAATTTTAACATTAGCTTCAATGCCATACTGTGAACAATTGTGTGCTTGGGCTGGTAAAGAGTGTAGCAGTAGCACTGGGGAAGTTCTTCAGGCTCTACATTTAGCTTTGGCATGTCCATTCATGTGTGATGATGGTGTTATTCCAATGTGTACATCAGACATTCTTACCAGGGGCATAGAGATCATCCCAAAGTAAAGTACATGAAATAAGGATCAGAAAATATATTTTGCAATGAAATATTGAACAAGAGAGACCTGTGTAGCTTGAGAGAACCTGAGGGTCTCATGACAATTCTGAGGACAGTACACATTCATTGTAGGAATTTTTGGCAAAAGCAGCTCCATGTGTGCATGTGTGACAGACACTGCAAATCATCTTCATATTTGGAATGGTCTTGCTCCTCCACTTCCTTAAAAGAACATTTCAAGAGTTGGCTACCTATAGAGAGTTATTAACCTCAACAACTCCACTCAAGGAGAAGCCTTTTGAGAACATTGGACAGCTGAACCCTGAGGAAATGGTATCTTCCAGCTTCTGTGGACAGGCTGGAGGTTCAGTTTCCCCAGAAACAGAAGAAAGAAATCACATGTTGCTACTCTGTTCGAAACCAGCAACTGGCAAAGGAGTCTACAAATAAAGTTTAAACAAGAGAAGTAAAAGGGAAAGACCAGAAGTTTAAAAAAAGGATAAAGCGTATTGAGAGGAGGAAGGGATTCTTTGGGCTTTCACAAGAGGAGAATGAGAAGATTTATTTCCTCTGTATTATTCAGAGAAAAGGTCAGGTGTACAAGTGGTACTACGCCTTGCTTAGAGTAATTGAGTTATAATCCTAGAGTTCCCAGAAAATTCACCCTGGCAGAGGATGTATATTAAGCAATTGGCCAGTGATGTAGAGACCAGAGGCACATGTGCACGTGATCACACTTTTACAAAGAGGCAGCTGACTGAAACCTGTGCCAGGAAATGGTAAGAAATGAGCATGTGCTGATGCTCATCTGATTCAGAAAGCTTAGGACATTGCAGTCCCACACAGCCAGCTCCAAAACAGGGATGGGGAGAATGTGCTGTGGAGAGACGCTGACCCTGCTGTGACAGGACAACTTAATGAGTCTGATGAATCAGACTCCTCAATTGACACAGAGATAGGACAGGTTGGCGTGTGAAAATGAAAATTAAATTAACTATGCTGTAAGTAGTGCATGAAGGCTACTGATATCTGGGCACACACATAACTAACTGCAGTACAGTCTGTAACCAGACCATTCATGAATTCAGTGTGAATGCTTTTCTGAAGTGAATGATTCTGTTTCAATAACAGATCTTGGTTTCATTTCAGTGACGTCTTATGGCTGCCATGGCAAGTGGTCAACTATATCATTACACTGTTCACTTCCAGCTTTAAAATGTATAAACTTTAACATAAAAGTCTGCATAATGAATGTTAAAGAGAGCTGTGCTTCACTTGTTCAGAAAACTATCTAGTTCTGATCTGCTAATCCTAGGAACATTCACTAGAAGTAGACACTTATTAGTAATGATCCTTGAGCACATTGGTTTTGTCTCACAGGAAGTACCTTGATTAGTAAAGATCAAATTAGAAAAAAATTATCTAGAAAAAAAATGCTGAGAAACATGAAGAAGTAATTTTAAAATAATTTACTGAATAGGTAACAGGCATACACACCCCCTGGACACCTGCCTACTTTACCGGAAACCTTACTTTTAAAGAAAATAATCTACTAACGTTTCCCTAGGCCTCCATTTTCCAAAATTACTAGTAAGTTTTGGTATCTAACTGTGTAAGGGAATTATTTTCAGAAAATGCTGAACCTTCTGTTATTTGAAAGTAGATTTCTTAGATATAGCAATTCTGAAAATTCAGACCTTTATATATGTAGGTTTAAGAATTTATGCAGAAATAACTATAAAAGTTATGCTACTTTTCCTGGATTGAAATGACCAAAACAAGGGTTTACATCTTTCTGAACCCAAAATATACACAACAATCTCCACAATAAACCTCCATGAATTACCTGACTTGGCAGCTCTATCTTGGATTTTTATAAGGCATCATATTCTTGGAGGCACCAAAAATTATTCGGAATGAAAATATTTATTTTCATTTGCATTAAGTAGAAATACCTTTTCCAAGACAGGGAAACCCTTAATGGACAATAATGTAATTTTTAACTACATAATATGGATTTGAAAAATCATCATTAATCTATCCCAGTCTAAGAACTTTTTTGAAGTTGGAACACTTTGAAGAGTTACTACCCAAGCTGTGATGTGATTAACTAAGCCTGTGGGAACGCTTCACCCATTTCAGATAATTTTGATGACTTCAGTAGTGGTACAATTTAATCTATTTCATTTTTGCTGAAACAGAACCGGAGCATTCAGAAAATGAATTACGAGCAATCACCAACCAATATGCACACATTTCTCCATGTCAGTGCACAGGAACATGTCTCCCTCAGTTGTTTTAAGAGCATTTTAATGGTAACACACATGAACACTCTGCTGGAATTTGAAGTGATCCTGACAAATGGAAGAAATGGGTAAAAGAAACACCAAAAATGAAAGTTCTACCCTATTAAGAGAGATGTCAAACACAAAAGAAACCATACTGGCTAGGAAACAAAATGACACAGAGGCTCTTGGGATGAGGAAAAGGTCTAACAGGTCACAGAAGTATGTCATTTGTCACTAGAAAGAAAAAAAGAAGAAAAAAAGAAAAAAAGAAAAAAAACCAAGCAACATTCTTTTCAGATGAACAGGAATGCCATAAATAAGATGCAGGAAGTGATTACTCAGTTTATTTGGTGCACGTAAATCTTCAGAGGACTACTTCCAGCTTTAGAGACCCCTCTTCAAAAGAAAAAGAAAAAAAAGAAAGACAATCTGGAGTGTCCCAGGAAGACAACAAAGATGCTGACATGATCTGGGAGGAGATACTGAAAGAATGGGTTAATTAAATCTAGGAAAGAAAAAAGTTGTTTTGCTTTGTTTGTTTTTATCATAAAAAAGAAGCGGGGCAGGGCTCAGCACCTGATATGCAAGTGACATGAACAGTGATAAATTATCCTTCATGGCAGTCTGAAGAGCAGTAAGAAAGAAGCAGCCTAGTCCACAGGAAAGAAAATTCAGGTTAGATTTTAGGAAAGCCCTTTCTAACTCTACTCAACTCCTCTGCAAGTTTTTAAACACAATTGTTGGCAGGGGTGTATTTACTGCTCTATCAGTGCCATGTCTTACACTTGAGCTCTCAAATCCCTTCCACTTCTACTCTTGTATTATTCTGACATTCAGTGCCCTGCAAGTGGTTTATTAAATTTCAAAGTAAAAAAATTACAGTCTCTAGGAGAGCAAGTAAGAAAGGCAAATTGGAGCACAAAAATGAGTGATGTGAAGAGATTCTCACTGAATAATCTGGTAAATTAGTCACAAAAACCAATGTGCCTTTGCCATCTGATCATATTACTTGTGTGTAGCAGTTAAAGAATCTTTACATCCCAAACAGAAGATCTGACAGGTTAAGAACTCTGCATCTGTCCCGCTTCACCAGTTACACCAAATAAAGTCAGAATAACTCCCTCTGTTTTCGAGGAGTTTTGCTGTATTATCACACTTCAGATGAGAACAGTGAGCAGTGCTGGTGGTCCCGTGTCTTCCCAGCAAAGCAGCCCATTCACTCTGCCAACAGCACTGAGGTGCACTGTGCATGAACTGCAATTGCACATCAGAACAGATTCCTAGGAAATCCCCATCCCCAGCACAAACCTGGCATGTCGGATGGAAGCGATTGCACTACTGAATTCACTGTCAATGCTCCTACAGTTGTAAAACTCTTCGTAGGCTGGCCTGGAAGAGCCCTGGTACTCGATGCGGCTGATGCGGCAGATCCCCACGATCAGGATGATCAGCATCAGGACAAAGGCCACGCACAGGGCCCCGATGATGATGTAGAGGGAGTGACGAGGCATATTTGTTAGACTCTCTGCCATATGCCCAGACTTCCACTGCAGATCTGCCAAGAAGAAACAAAAGGTTATCATTAATTAATAATTTCTATCCATCCTACTGAATAGAACTAATTTATGATATTCATTTTCAGTATTTCTGACTTTTGAAGCTATGGAGATAGGTAATTTGAACATTCCCAGATTCTGTTACCAATACACTGCCATGCTTAACATGCCACAAATTTGAATAGCATTATGTTGAACCTTCATCCATTTTTTTTTCTGGTTTTTTTAGGTCATATGGAAACACCCATCTAGTTTGATCTCCTGTATAACCCAAGTAACAGAAAATCATCAAGTTATTCTTGAATTTTTATGTTATTTTATACTATAGGCTCTCTAAAGGCAGGCAGATTTTATGCAAAAGCTTCTAGTAACCCACCAATCCTCTGTGCAGTTTGTTCTAACAGTGAAGCCTTCCACTAAAATGTGTTATTTAATATGTATTAAACACACTTGGTTTTTAATTTGAAACACAGACTTTCTCATGCCTATTATCTCCACCAGACTGCAGAGACTTCAGCATTTCAAGGACAAAAAGGACACCTCATAAGGTCCTACAGTAGTGAGCCCACTAGAGTCTTTTCCCAAGCAGAATTTCCCTGAGATTCTCAAAGCAGACCTTAAAGTAAATCCAATCTGGAAGAGGCTTCTTGTATTTATGTATTCCAGATCTTCTGTATAAATATTCTTGATCCCCAATCCATAGTCTATCTATGCCAAACAGATTTTCTATCAATTGCCTATATCCTCACATCTGTTTCTCTCTCATGGGTCTGAATATTTCTAATTAACCTGTACTTCCCTCCAGGGTTCCCTTTCAGCAGTCTTTTAAGCCTATGGTCTCATATATTATTTCAAAACAGGAACAGACTTGAATCATACTGACTACAGAAATGTAACACTCTGCACAAGTTATTTCTAGTAGGTGCCTGTTCCTTTTTCAAATGTACTTCTGCTTTGCACTGATTTAGAAACTCCCTTTACTTAGTCACCAACAGTCTGGCAACAGGGCTACCAAGCATATGTTTTGGGAAATTAAGATATTCACATCAGCCACCTCTCAAGGATGTTGATGATAGAAGATAATCCAAGTACCTGAGTTGAAATCTCCAGTTTAGTGGCATCTGTAGAAAAAATCTTCATCTATGGTAGAAATACAGGGCATGTACAAGGACAGGAAATACAAGAAATCCATTTTAGAGGGAAGTGGTGAGAAAACCTGAAGGTGTAACATCTGGGACTCAGCTGGGCAGAGTTTGGAGAAATGGCTGCTCTTTGTCACAGTAGTGAAGGTTGTCCCAGACCACCTCTCAGCTCCAGGTGCCCAGACTTTGTCCACAAATGTGAGCTGAGTTTAAGGACTGGCTGTTTGTTTCTCTTATCTTCTTCAGAGGCCAGTAAAGTTTTGGTCAGCCTGAATCATTCAGTGATTTAATGTTTCTGAAGTGCTGTTACTGCAGTTTGCCCAGTTAGGATATGAAGGAGGGTATACAGCTGTGCTCTTTGTGTAGTTTGGGATGCGGTTCTATTTTTATTCTGCAGCACATTTGTCACACGCAGTGGTTTCTGTCAGGTTGTCAGACTAGGCTGAATTCAGATCTAATGTGTGCAGATACATGGCAAGACAGTTCTGATTTAGATTCCATGTCTTCCATCTCTGGATGACAAAGATGAGAAAAATTTCTTCCTTTTTTCCTCACCATATCCAAATACAAAGATTAACATCTTATACTCCAAAGATTAGAAAGAGCATATGACAGCTCAAAATCACAGTATTTTCAATTGTTATATTAATGTTCATAAAATTAATTAAGAGTAAGATTTCAACACACACCACGGTCTGTACTAGAAATTCTTCATAATGTCAGTTTTCAAGTAACCACATGGTTTGGCATACCTCAGTAACTACATTAATAATTACAAAAGTGGCAAAGGTAATGATATTAACAAATGACCAGCAGGCATTAGAGAATTCATATGAGACATTTGTAAGCATTTTTACAGTGAATGCTCCATTAACTTTTTAGGCAAAAGCATTCCATTTTGAAAGGAAGAATATCCTCTTTATAATTAAGACCAATGTAATCCTATTTAATTGGAATTGCCAATACTGGTAAGGACCATAAGATGATATAATAAATATCATAATTCATCCAGGCAATGTACATCTTGTCTAGTTTGTTGTATATACAGCACTTGGAAATTAAAAAGAACAGTCTGACAAGAAGATGACCCTGAAATCCTGTTAAGGTAGTGACTTCAAGCAGCTAAACCAGCTGGTGAAAAAATGGGGAACTATAAATAGGGTGGATCTACAAAAAAGATTAAGTACCAATAGCCTCGTTCATGGCCAGTAACAGAAAATCACAAAGGATAAAATGTGATCTATTTAGTCAAATGACTCCTAAACCACCAGCTTCTTGAGAAGGCTGGTTTTGTGTCTTTTTCTACCATTCAGAAGGATGGTCCAAGACAAAGTCAATATGCAGTGTTTAAATTTAATTTCCATCACATTATTAACCATTATGTACAAACTGCTGAAAGAATATAATAAACATGACAAAGAGAACTGGAAAGATGAACAGAAGCAGATTTACTAATAGATTCAAACTTTAGAGCTCGAAGAAATCCACTGCACCACTGTCTCAACTCCAGTGAGATCAGAAGTGTTGCATCTGTTTATAAAAGACCTGAATTTGGCCTTTCTAGATATGATTAGAATTAAGTTCCCATCAGTTTGTCAATTCACAGCTCAGGGAAAGATAGTGAGTACAAAGATCTTCACGTGGCTACATAGATATGTAGAAGAAAAATCTGCAATACTTAGAAGAAAAATAGAAGAAAAATTTAAAATACTTTAAAATTTTTTCTGCAAAGTGACTTCTTCAAAACTCAATCCCTCTCTGTGTAATCCTTTATAAACATGTTAAAACCTGAGTTCTTTAAGCTTCCACAGCTTTGCACATAAGGCACTGTATTGGTTAAAGAGGCTGCAGGTCCATGGTTTATCTGTTTTGGGGTAGCATGGTGTCCCATACAAAACACACTTTTACTTTGGTGCTGTGGCAAAGTGACTTGAATAGCAAGGGAACATCAGACATTTGCTGAAGCAAAGCTTATTGGAAAAAAGACTGGTGATCCTCAAATTTTAAATATATTTGTTCTTTAAAATGTATTTTTTGTGGCTATAAGAAATTTTTTTTTTCCTGTTTTCATTCAAGACCAATCCAAACCACAATTTTTTACACTGCATTTTTATTTCTCCTCTATTATTATTATTATTACATAAATCCAGTCTTTTAGCTATTGTCATGTGTTGGATTAAAAACTCTTCAGTTGAAAACAACTGCCATGAACAAGGCAAGGTTGAATATTTCTGGTTGATAATCAGCCTTGCAGTGTTACTAATGCCAGTCAACACTCAGGTAATTCCCTGCTTTCTGTCATAGCAGCCACAAGATAAAAGAACTTCCATCCCCGCTAACAGGGGAAAGAAGGAATGACTGAGTAGCTGGACAGTAGAAGAAGCTCCTTCCACCCTCTTTTCTGCTTCTCTCCTTTTCCCATATGTTTACATGCACTTCACTGTGTATCTGTGGTGCAAACAGCCAACCTGTGAGCCAAACTAGAGCATGACAGTCAGAGCACTCCAGAACATGCATCACTGAATTCCTATAGCACGTCTGTGGGCTCAGAAAACATGCAAGCCTTTGTATCCCTCTGGCATTCCATAACATAACAGAAATGTAATTGTTACTTCATCAAGGGACTCCAGGAGGTGCATTTCCAGGATGACTATTGCTTTCTCCAAGAACTAAACCCATCTGTCAGCCAACTACTTAATAGCGAAGGCAGGCGGAACTATACTGCCTTGCTGATCAACTTGGACATGCACGTTGCAGGTGTCACCAACATCAGCCTTGTCAGGAAAAGCTCATCTGAGCATATTTTAGCATCAGCAATATGGCACACAGACAGCACACAATGTTATGCTCCCAATGTCTGCTGGCTCCGCACCACCCAGAAAAGTGTGTGTGCCATTCACAGAGACAACAAAAAAGGCAAGGCTGTCACCATCCCTGGGCTAGCTGGCAATGGTCTTCTGCAGTCTTTGTTTACACGAGAAAGCACTGAATGTACTGGGTTAATGTAAGGACTAACACCAAGAACATCAAGAGCAGAATCCATTTTAAAAAATTGTCAATATGTTTAAAGTTTAAGTAACAAAGAGTAAAAAATAGAAGGTCCACACGTTCCTTATGTAAATGAGATATAGAAAACATTTTTTAATCCAGCCTTTGTGTTTGTTTAAATAATCTATTACCTATCCCTGCAACCTTAACTGTGCTAACAAACCTGTGTACCTGTACAATGACTTGAAGGGATCTGTGACCATAGTACCTGAGCATTCAAGCAGTTAAATACACAGCTGAATTCCCTAGCAAAGACAACATCTATAGCTCAAGAACAAAACATCAGGGAAATACAAAGCAGGTCAGTGAATAGCAGAACTAATGAAGCCTAATTTCCATTTTAATTCTTCTACAGTTGGGCTTCATACTTTCTGCCTCTCCTGGACTCCCCACTGCGGATTTAAGGATGCCCTTACAGTGAAGCTTCTCTTGAAGCTAAGAAACAAGATCACACTGAAGCTGTTCCTTCCAACCAGTGGAACCTCTTCTAAGTGTTACTGAGTGCTTTGGAAATATTTTGTCTTGGAGTCCTTCTTCTTTTCTAAAAATTTGGTGGAAATTAGCCTATGGGTGGAAAAGTTATTCCTGAAAAAGCTGGTAAATGCGAGCACACACATGTCACAGCACAATTATACAGAACCAATTTCCTTAGGTAAGCAAGTTCCAAGTTGTTTTGCTGAAACATCACTAGAGCTGCGGGTGCTCAGAAGCCAATACAAGCCTGTTAGGACCATGCTTACATTACAGTGCTGTGAAATACACTTGACCCAAAGTGTGCAGGGAGGCTCTGAAGCATGAGCATGATTAAAAGGCAAACTGAGTGCCCAGCTCTGAGACAGCATCCCTGACAATCTAGTCCAATACATCTCAAAGTAGGGTGCCCAGATACAGAAGTTTTTAACTTTCACAGCCACTTTTGAAATGCTATGGCAAAAATAAAATGAATTTAACATGATTTTAGTAATTTACATATGATTCAGAGTATTTGTGCAGATAGGTATTTAGAGATAAATATAAATTTCTTTAATATAACTTATCATTTTTAGAAATGTTTTGAGAACTACAAAACTTACGTATTTCGCAGTTTGCACCGACCCATCCATGAGGACAATGGCAGGTGTAACCACCAGGCTGATCTATGCAAGTTCCAGCATGGTGACACGGGTTGCTGTCACAGTCATTTACATCAATTTCACATTCTTCACCTTACGTAGAGAAAAAAAACCCAACAACACCAAAGTTATGTATGACAAGTGCCTGATGTAGCAAGTACATCCTTGTCCTCCATTTTGTCTCCTCGGTCCCCATTCTAAAAACCTAAATTCTACATTTTCACCCTGTGATATACTAAACTACTGTTTATTTCACACTCTCGCGGCTTGTAGTTCTTCTTGCAATGTTGGTAATTTCTCCCATGGACGGAGGTCAAAGGCAGTGTCCTGGGTTCTCTGCCAGGGTCCTAGACCCCCCTGGTGGGGTTCCAGACCCCCCAGGGCAGCCAGAGGAATACTCTGGACTCCAACACAACCTCAGTCATTCAACTTCTCTCTTGCTGCAAAACACCTTATAATGCAATACATCTTTATTCTCAAAACATCAGAAGTATTCCAAGAAGGAAGTATTATCCTCATTCAACGAGGTGAAAACAAAGCCTGAGGACTAAGGGACTTGACTAACCTCACCCAGACTCTGTCTCATTCTCTAAATATAATTTCCATGCAAAGAAAATGTGCTATAAAAGATGATCATGGATATTCTGATATGCTATACGATAATGCATATAATCAGTGCCTGAAGAACTGACGCTGTACAATGCAAAGCTAATTCTTTTCCAAAGAATGCCCTTTAATTAGCACAGATCAAAAAGCACAATTTGATCTATAAACTAGCTATGGATGGGTTTACCTATTACTCTCACATTGGATATTACCTTACATGACTAACAGAACATCAGGTTGTAAATTATCTTGACATCAGACATTTGGATTACACCAATCACATCAGACTAAGTATGAGGCCAAAGTATTAAATGGGTTCCTTACCAATCTCTGAAAGTGTAAATTGATTCTTAACAAGTACTTTAGGGCTTTTAGGAATTGCATATTAAGATAATGGAATAAGCTGTTTCTTGAGCACACAGTAACTAAGGTCACTCTTAAAACATTTTCCAGTTTCAACAGTGTCCAATTAGTATATTGGGTTACCTGGAAATCTTCAAAATGCTATTTTTAAAATGCAATCTAGTCGCAATTAGTAAGGTCATAAGCCATGCCAAATAGCTGTTAGCTTAGTGAAGTCTCTTTAGTAACAGGCTTTTTTTGCTACAAAGTTCAAAGCAGATGTAAGTAATATAAGAAATTTTTCATTCTCACTAGACTGATCGCAATTCAGCAAAGTCCAAATTAATTCCTTTCTTGAAGAGACACAGTCTGACTTAGTATTTGTCTTCCTCTAGACACGGTGAACAATGACAACTAGACATTCTATGTAACACACAAATCACTTGCCTGCATATCCAGGTGCACAAATACATGTAGCATTTAGGCCTTCGCTGTCACAAGTGCCACCATTCTGGCAGTTGATGTTAACACAAGGATCTTTGTATAATTCACAGTGCCTTCCTGTAAAAGGAAAAATCAGTAATTGCCATTGACATGACTGATACTGGCAGCATGGAATCAGTACATGTGAAAACCTGACTCCACCTGGATGAGTGTGCAGACTCCAAACCTGTACTTCTGGGTTAATGATGTCATAACACTAGAGCCATGTGTTTTATGCTGGCTAAACTTTTTACCCACATGCCTCCCCCTCTGCTCTTCTCACAGGCTGTGGGCTAGGAGAGGCAGGGCAATTTCTGCTTAGAAGAACTACTGGATGTCTATGAAAAACCATCTAATGAAGGATAAACTGATCAGTTATCTAAAATTTTTCAGTAACATGTAAACAACAATTGTCTTGACCAAGAATTTTATGTAATAACTTATTTAATAACATACATAAGCATAATGATGCCTCTCATTACCTGTTGCTGGAAAATGAGGAGTATTAGTAAAGTAATTTAAAAATTTTATTCAAATGTATAGTTAAAATTAAATAATTGGATGTCTCTACTTCATGCCACTACATTCACTCTTTCATGCCCAGTGTAGGCCTTGTTAATCCAGCAGGTTTACCATGCAGAAGACAGTGCAAGCTGTACCTGGCATACAGAACATATAATAGAGCATATTCCCACCTGAGGATGGGGAGATGCAACTGCTACATGCATCATTTTCTTGGGGTCTACTGTTGAGATAAAACTTATTTTTATATATGTATTTTATCTGCATACACACACACACACATACACATAGTCACTACAGACCTGCCAAAATCATTTTGCTGACATTTGCAGTGTTAGCTGCAAAAAGGCAGAGCACTCTCGTTGAGCATCCTGCAGGTGAGGACCAGCGGAGGCAGCAGCCCCTGGGGACCTGCTGGCACAAGCTCCAGTCCTGCCCATCCCTGAGAGCTCATCTGTCTGCCAGCCAGGGGGTGTGGAGGCAGAAGGAGCCCTGCAGATGGGCAGGTCTGGGGTGGTGGTGCCAAGACTGAGGCCTCTGATGGCCACATCATATCTTGAGCTGGGTACCTCGGGTTTATTCATTGGTGCCACTGAACATCTCAAGGACTGGACTGATGGGAGCTCAGTAATCAGCAAAAGCTGCTTACAGGCCCAGGTGCCCTGCTTTCATTTACAGCACAATGTGCTGTGCACACAGTGCTTCCAGCTGCACGTCAGGTCCGAGGAGAAGAGAAGTTGAACATTATGGTGAACATTATGGTTAACTGCTGCTTAAACTGCCATGAAAAGCTGAGGGTCATTTCCTCACCAGGCCTCTAAAACGAAGAATTCTATATCTACTGTCAAAGAGCAGTGCAATCACCAGTGTGAATACATATCTAGCCTCAAGCAGCTGTTAAGTGAGCATTACTTATCAGCACAGATAAGAATTGATATGCTTAATGAGAAAATGCTGGAGCAATATTCCTTAAAACATAGTAATTCTGTTTTAAATATTTTTTTTTTTAATCCTAATAGCATATAAAATTACATTCAAAATGTTAACACAGCATGATTCAACACAGAATATACTAAAAAAGTATCATTTTAGCCCTCCCCAGAAGGACTTGTCACAGACCACTGATATGTGTGAATTTGTTTACAGCGGAAATCTACTGTGAGAGAAAGGATTTTGTAGAGCCAAACAAACACTTTTCTCATCTACTTTATAAATTACTTTAGAAATGCCAAAGATGGATTGCATTTGAACACAGATCTAAGAATAGCTGCAGTTAACATGGAAAAGCAGTCACAGACCTACTACTCTCTGGGCTTTACCGTCTTCTAAATGAACAATCAAGATAAAACTTTTATTTCTACTCCTTTGTGCTAATCTATTTCAAATACTAATCTTTTATTATGTTTTTAGTTCACTTCACTGGAGAAAATTAATTTAAAAATAATTTGAAAGCTCTTCATGTATAGGCTCCAACAATAACTGATGAAAAAGTCTGTTGAACAGTTATGTTTTCTTTTAAAAACACATAACTTTCTAACATATCCTAAAAACAGGAGAAAAAACTACACCTGAGAAGAACAGAGAGAATCCATTTGTGCCCAGACAAGGACATGCATTCCTCACAGAGGAGCTAAATCTGAACTATTCATTTGAATAAAGATTATGGGATCAGGATCAATACTGAAGTTTGTCTCTGCTGATTTTACATGAGGGATGTATTTCTGCTCAGTGGAGGATATGGTATCTCTCTGTTTGTAACAGAACCTACCATAAAAAATACAGAGAACAATTGCAAACCCCAGCCCACCTTCGTATTCAGCAAGGCACACGCATTCGTAGCTGTTGACGAGGTCTCTGCAGGTGGCTCCGTTCTGGCAGGGTGCAGAGAGGCATTCGTTATATTCCTCCTCACAGTAAAGGCCATGGTAACCTAAATCACATGCAGAGGAAATAAAAATAGCTATGAAACACTTCCCAGTAAAAAAAAACCAATTAGGCAGCTATAGACCGTGGGCAGACGCTTGCTAATTTAAATGTACTGTGCTAACTGATATATGTTAAGACACTGATTTTAAAGGCATCTGTTCCCCAGGTGAAAATTACCAAGACAATATTGGAAACACAACATTCTGAGAGAATTCCCGGCCCCTGTGATAAACCATAGTGAGGTGTAAGGATGGAGGCTGGCGGCAGAGGTCCGAAGCACCAATGTGAATACCCGCACTCTGATTGTTAAAAGAAATACAGGCATATTGACTATCTCCCAGCTCCTTTGGATCCTTGCAGCAAAGCCACTTTTCATCAGAGGTGATAATTGTTTAACAGTAGCTAGAATGATAACATGTTTTAGCTTTAATGCTGTACAATGTCAAAGCCCTGTAGGAGCATTAAGGTACTTCCATCTTTACAGTATTCCCAAGCTATAGGCAGGTATTATGGGCTGATTAGGCAAACATAGAAAGCAGAAGCAGAGAAAAACTACACAGTCTATTAACAGCCACTGAGTCATTTGTATTATGAGATAAGAAAGAAGGAGTTAATCCACTTGAAAATAGCACCTTTTTCATTACTTAGTGTGCCGCACAATCAGTCTTAATAGTAGTTGAAATTACAGACGTAGTGTAGTCTAAGATATAATACCATGCACTGGAACAGTGCTTATGTGCTTATAAAAGCTTGACTTCCTCACTGCATTAAAAAAGCATTACATGAATGAACGTACAATGAATAAATACGCAATGGGCATGAATAAAGACACCAGGAAAAAGGCCTAAAATACAAAGTGTAGATTCTGCAGTATGATTTTACTTCTTAAAGTAATCTCTAGTTAGTAGCAAAACTCATAGATATGAAAGAAGGGTATCTTTCACAAATGAAGAACCAAAGAGGGGGCAGATTCTTATCTTAGTAAGTGGCTATCTATATTCAGTATCCTGGTCTAAATTTTTGCCAAAATTATCATAGAATCATAGAAAATAGGACAAATGCTGCCTTTGGACACCATTTTCATTCCCCCTCTCCCTCCCTATTATGGATAAGTCATAACAAAATTTTATGAAGATACAACTGTTAGTACTACTCAAGATGTATAGACAGACAATACCATCCATTATGATTCTCAAAAATTTGTCCTTTCATAGGAAATAGTTGGACTAGTAAGTTATTAAGAAACATTTCAGAACCATTTTCTGCAAAGCCGTCGGCCCGGCAATACAGAATTAATTATGCTAAATGTTATGGGTTTTCTTGCTAGCTTACAATGAAGTTTATCTAGCTTATGAATCTATGAAATATCCTTATGTAATGAGATCTCTAGCCAACATACAAACCACCAAAATAAGATGGGGAGAATCAGAAAGAAAAACAGATGGGAATTCCCAGTGTTTAACACTGATGTAATGAGATATTCTCAGAAAAAGTATTTTCCACTTCCCACCTTTCCAAGAGAACGAAGGGAATTTGTGACTAAATAGTTGTCTGGTTTCCAAAATCAATACGAACTACCGTATCCCCTCCTCAGGCTGCAGCCAGCCCACACTGCCAGACACTGCACACAGCCGGGGAAAGATGTTTTCTCTCTCCACGAGAGGGCACGTCTCACCCACACACAATTTCACCCTCATCGTCCTCACCCTGGGGCCAGCAGCTTCCTTCTGCTGGAGCTGCTGGGATGGAGAACGATCTGCTGTGGTACCACCTGAGGGAAAGGCATGCCTCTCCTCAGGGAGATAAGAGGCACTTTGTCATTCTAATTGAGCATTTCTCCTTGTATTACTGCTTTTAAATTATACTGATATATAAACCCTGTAGTATACTGAATTCATACATATTTCTTCAAAAAGACTACATAAATAATTTCTGTATTTTTGTTGAAGAATTTAGATTGAAACAGGAGAATTTTTCATAAATAACTTCAGTGTAGTTGCTTCCTCTCTTTCTAGCAGTGTTATAATTCTGCTGCTTTTATGTTCGTAGCCAATGCCAAACAACGCTCTTTGCATCTTTTGTGGTGTGCAACATTTCTGTGGACATATTCAGAAAGACAGAAAAAATACCTACATTAACAATACTTCTCCAGTTACTGTGTCCTAAACAGGATAAAAAACCAAAAAACACAGTAGGCACTGCAGCTTTAAAAAAGGGCAACTTTTTTTTCCCAGGTCACTTGAAATTGGAAAAGCCTTCAGTAACAGCATCTTCATGAACTCAAGCAGAACTTGAAAATGAAGGTCTAATTCTGATGTGCTCTCTTCAGAGGCTGAGGAATGGACAGGGAACCTAAAAAACCCCTAAAATAGAGATGTCCCTATGTTACCCCTTTTCCCTCTATGTGACCATCCCTTTGCTATTGGTCTTTACAAAAGCAGAAACAGATCTGTTACCATTTTCCTCTTGATCCCCAAATTCTTCTTCCTCTTTCTTAAGCAACAGGAAGGCTGCCTCGAAGAGAGCAGGTTATTTTTCCTGATGCTTTCTGGCATGGCCTTCAGTTACATGCTGAACTGCACTGTCTTTGCACACGGCTGTTAAAAACTGCAGGAGGAGAAAATGGGAAAGGGAGCACATAATCTGTGTCACACGGGCTGATGACAAGAAGACAGGGCTTTGTCAAAGCCTTCAAGAGCCAAAGATACAGCAGAGTAATCTCTCAGGAATATCTTCACTCTCAGGTTAACAAAAGAAGGAGGCAGAAATTTACTCTCCCTTTAGAAATCAATAAAGAACAAAGCTGAAAGCCTTGTTTTTAGCCTTTATAGACACTAACTCCTCAATAGTGATTCCCTGGGCTTACCCATACTTAACACTTCACCCAATCAAGGCAGCAGAATCTAAAATCCATCTTTATGAGAAGGCCTAATGGGTTACAATGCAAAATAGCTCTATTTTGCAGGGAAACGGCATCAATCCATATATATTGCTGTTCACTAACACAGAGTTGCATGTTATATAGTTAGGAAATAAATGTGTTCAGCAAAAGTCTGAGCTTATACAGCAATTAAATAGGAGAAAGAGAGAAGAATGCTCCAGATGGCAGGAAGGTAGGAAGCCATGTTCACCAGCCATGGCCAGATTGCATGGAAGGTTGTCTTAATGTAGAAGTGGAAACAAGATGAGAAGCAATAACAGGTTCAGAGACAGTCAGGAACTGGAATTAACCTCAAGTCACTTCTTCCGGAGCTCACATATCCTGCCCCAGTTACCAAATGTGGGAATGGAAAGACAGAGAAAAGAAAAATTGCAACTGCTGCAGACAAATGTTGCACTGGCCTCTGCAAAGGCACTAAAATAAACCTACATTCCAAGAACCATCTATTAAGCTGCATGAGCAGTAAAATCAAGGGAACATACTCTACGGTACTACTTCTAAAGTTGCAGCCACTTTTTATACTCTGCAGCACTTTTTCTGAAACTCCTCTTTTCTTTTTTTTCCTAATGTTCTATATATGCCATATATATTTGTATAGCAGGCAGGTGTTAATGTCTGTACCTGTGTTTTGCAGTTTCGAAATCTATGTCTTTAAAAAACCCAAATCCAAAACTTTGCTGCAATATTAAGCTATGTGATTTCTAGCTACATTTCTCCACTTTGGAAGAGACAAAATTAAAAACACTACATTAAGTATTTGCGTTTGAAATTTATAACAGTAGCTGTATTAAAACAATTGCATATAAAGAGTAAAAAGGTTTAAGAGGAGGAAGAAACTGCTTTGGGATCCAGGGACTAAATAAACATTCTACAAACAGACACAGTGGGGTCCCACTAGTTTCACCAACCAGGCTCTAGATGAGAAATTCAAAACATGAGCACAAGAACTTTTATTACAACTAGTTCTTTAATATGGGGTAAGAAGTAAAACACGACACAAACTCTTAATCTAATGTCCAAACATTACGTATTTCTTTGTTACCTGTAAAGGGCAAGGTGATAAATATTAATAATTGGAGTGTGTAAGCATATAAATAAAGATTTAAGGTAAGGTTTCACATGCAATTGAAAAATCAGACACACAATACAAAGTAGGTACGGTTGCATAGGCTTGGGAATTCCACAGAGCCCTTCAGCAGACATTTGAAATATGTTCAACTTGGAAATAACTTACACACTTTTCCTTCCATTCTGGAAATAGGAATATTCAAAAGTATTAGACTGCTTTCCAAGTTAGCTTATACAAATTAGCTTTCCTGTACAAGCTATTAGATGAAAGCCCTCAATGAAAGCCAACACACACAAAAAAAATCAGTAGTAAATGTCTGGTTGCTCATGTTCTGCAAATTGTGCAGCTATGCAAGTATAACTGCTATCATTTATCATTCTTCAAATCTGTACGCTGGCCAAAAAACCATGGAAGCCAAACTGCCTACCAAGCAAGGAGACTTGTACAGACCTTGGGCTAACTGGAACTATTTTAAATTCCTCTCTTGTTTAATTTTTGAGGCAGAAGTAACACAGATGAATATCCAACTGACACTGTAAAACAGTGCATAAAGGAAGGACAGCATTCAGGTCACATATATAAGCAAAATTCTTAAGCACTTTGTTTCTGTATTACAAAATTATATCCTCTGTAAAATACTTAAAAAAAAAATTAAATGACAGATTCCAAAGTTTTTAAAATTGTGTTTCAGACATGCCAAATAATCAATATAGAAGAGAATTCTAAAATGTCATCTAACAACCTTTCCATTAATGTATCTAAAAAAATAATGTATAGGAATTCCGGGATATGTCTGAAAGCCTCCTGTACAAAGAACACTAGGAGCTGGCACACTGATGCTGAGAGCCTGCAAGTGAGAAAGCCTCAGGGTCACAAGGCAGAGACCATTTCTTTCCTGGTAATATTTTTATTATTAACCCTAGATAATGCTACTAAACTGTACACAAATTTTATTCCTTCACTTTACAAGTAATGTAGCAGACACTGTCAAGGTCTCTTCAGGCAAAATTATAAATAGAATCCAGCTTCTAATATTCCAGAGACATAACTCATCCATTCTAGCAAACTGCTTTTTGATAGAGATACCAAAAACGTATTAGGATACAATTTGTAGTCATTACTTTATTTTGGGGGTTTTAGGAACTGCAGCCTAGGAACCCTCAAGTTAAATTGCCCTTACCTGCCTTAACATCAATAATTACCCAAACCAAGGGCAAAGTGTCTATATTATGGTGCCTCCTACATGCTGATCTACACAGAAGTTGACTGCCAGTTATCTGTTATCCATTTAACTCATGGGGAAAATATCTGAAGATAATTGATTCAAATTCTGCTACTATCACTTAATATAAGCCTATAATGGTATTTTCATAACAATAAAAAGGCATAAAAGAAGGAAAATAATTATTCTGTCTATTCCTATCTTGCTACCACTTCAGTGCAGTTCTTAAATGACCTTCCAAAATAAGTTACCCAAGTTTTTAAACTACTGACAGATAAATGACAAGCTCACTTAATTTGGCCTCTAGTTCCACCTCTATGTGAAGCCAGTATGTTATGTTTAAAAGTGAAGTTTACAGCAGCCTACAAAATGTTTGGAAAAAAGAAAGCTTTTTTTAATGTCATACATGAAGCAACACAAAAGAGTTCAACTAAATAAGTGCCATATATGGTCCTGGATGCAACTGCTAAGGCTTCTCATCTCTAACTTTCAAAAGCATAAATATTGTTCAAATAAAAGTAAGTTTCCATAACATGAGAGGTCTAAGACTACTTCTGAGTCCTGAGAGAGATAGAATAATTTTGAAAAAAATCAAACCATGGAATTCTAATCAGGTTTAAGTGACAAAGTTTCGAAAAAAGCTTTTATTTGACCAAGAATATATGACTAGCTTTTTGTTTCAATCACAGGCAAAGAACGTGCTGAAGAAGATTAAAACTTCCCTGGTATTCTTGGAAAGAGAAATGTCTAGTTTTTCCTATTATTAATGACAAGCGCTGTCAACAAATGTATTATAAAGTAACATTGCTATGGCACAGTCTGCATTTCACTTCCATTTTTTTCTCCTTTATAAAAGAGTATGTAATTTAACTATAAATCTGTCAACTCCAACAACAAATTTCTATTAGCTTCTGGTAATTTGTGAGTACCTCCCAAGAAACTTTTGATGGTCCCTTCCATGTCTCTAAAAAGCAGATAAACTCTGACACCAACTAAAAATGCTGAATTAGTAGATTTCATTACAAAATCCCCATATGCATAAATATCCACAAATAGATTGGTAGGGTAGCTGCACATCCTGTGAAGCAAAATGGAAGAGTTGAAGAATTGTGACTGGTTTCTCACAAAACAAGGAAATAGTAGCAGAGAGAAGGAAAGGAATGTAGAGCAATGTGAATGTCACAGCAGAGCTACTAACTATCAAATATCGCTCCTTATTTTATCCCTTGTATACTGGACATTTGTTTTATCCTTAATTTCTTCAGTTTTCAAATTTATACCTTTATAGGAAGAGACTTAAAAAAAAAAGGCGCCAAAATTATTCAAGTGAAAACAAAGATTGGTGCTCACTCTCTAAGTGCTTAAGCAGTAGTGGATATATAGCACTGGTTATCAGACATTCTAACTGCTACTTCCCCTATTAATTATCATTGCCAAATTGCATAAAGGGAGCTATAAGCACCCCAGTAATCTGTTATATTGGTACAACGATGAAAAAAATCTGGAGCTAAGCCAATTTCTACCCAGACCCCATGACTGTCAGGCTGTGCTGTCAAACAGTTCCCAGCGGAGTCTCCTCACCTGACTCACCTGAGCAGCACCACTGGATCTTCTCTAGAGAGACCATTTATGTAAACATGGATGGCAGAACTAAAACCCATTGGAGTAACCAATGTGTTTCCTTCTCTACCTCTGTTCAGCCAGCTTGTCTGTTTTTCTCCTTTCCTAATGATCAGTGTTACATTTTCCATTCTCTCTACCAAATTTTGTAATTCCAACAGTGCTGATGCCTCGCCTTAAAAAGATTTATCCTGCAGACTACAGTTTTGTAATACAGCTGTAGAGTTCAGTCAAACCATATGGATCTCAGCGGGTATTTCAGTGCTCACTCTGCAATTTTTGGTTTTCCAAGTGCAATGTGTAGATTCCTATCATTACTCTAAACAGATAGAACATCTGCTCAATGTGTTTTATAGACTGAAAAGAAGGAAAGGAAGTAATTTTAAGCTATATATGGAATCTACATTTAAAAAAATTAGAAGATTTACAGAGCATGGAACTGTTGGTACAAACCAGGGATACAGAGGCATCTGTAGCTGGTTCCAACGCTGCGACAAATGCCATGTGCACACGGATTCAGAGCACAGAAGTCAATCAGCTGAGCACATGTAGGTCCTGTAAATCCAGGACTACAGCTGCAGGAGAAGGCAAGTCTGTCTGCATAACAGGTGCCATTGTTCTGGCAGGGAGATGACGCACAAGGGTCTATTTTGTCCTCACAAGTGGTTCCTAAAAACCCTAAAGGAAATAAATGGGTTTGATAAGTAAGCATTCTGATATGTATACAATTTTAATAACTAAAGCATGTTAAAAGTAAGCCATTGAGAGATCTATATTCCTTTCTTTTCTAATTTTATGAATATTATAAAAATACAGACTTCTTATATAATAAACTCAAATTTTACCCATTAACATTCCATGAAAAGAGATGCTTCAGCTAAAATCATACTATAAATGATCAAGGTAGTGAATTGCAAAAATATTTGGTGAAACTGGCAGTGTTTATCTGCTTTCTCAGTGAATCCGGCTTGAAAAGCAGAAGAGCTTTTCTAAAGATCAGGAGCTGGCTAGCCTAGAAACAAAGAAAAAAGCCAAAACTGACCTATTTTTCCTAACTGTTAACGTGTATGTTAAGTGTAACAACCTCTTAAACAGAACATGAGTTTATTGAGTTTCAATAATTTAAAGAATATCTTTTACAAGAACAGACTTCTCATTAGCAGGAGAGACAATGATTTATTGAAGCAACACCATGCCAAAAATAGACATAATGAAGAGGATATTCTTGCAAGGGAACTTTTAATCAGATGTAGGGAAGAATAATGTTTTAATAATTTGCAGTAACTAACTACAGCTTGTATCTATACATACACACACATCATGTATGTAGTAACACAATGCGTGGTTATTGTATCCTACAGCAAGTCAGAAAAGCATATTCTAATTCTAGAACCCTTCCAAATAAAAGAGCAACTGTCCTTTCCATTCAAATATATATTTTGTTTAATAAGTATTTGGTCTATTTATACAGACCACCACTTTTCAGGCTTAAAATTCCCTGGAATATCTTACATTGTAAAAAAGCTCTTAACATTATAGTAGAATATAAAACAAAGGTGAGTAACCTACACAGAGCATACTACAGAGTTCTACGCACAGAATTAACAAAATTTATATTAATGGAACTAAGAAAACATGGGGAGGCCACGATTGCTCTGTGAGTTCCAGACAAAGTAGGATTTTTTCGGTCACAATTGGCAGCACGATTTCAGGGGCATCTTCAAAATATTAGGTGCTGGACAAATGACTTTCAACATCACATTTCCATCAGATGTCCATAAGTCTTACATCAGAGGTATGGAATGAAAAACATGGAAAAAACAATCCAATTTACTAAAAAATAACAAACCAAGTAACTAGAAAGAAGAAAAATAACCTACAGATTGGACTTCTAAGTTTTGTCATACAAACTCTGCAACAGACCAGGAGAGAAAATCAGATCTGGCAGGGCACAGAGGAAGAACAGGCAAGAGCCTTCTGGCCTCTCCGTTTTGCTATCCTGTGGCTCCAATTGCTTCATGGGCTTTGTCAGGACCACCTGCTCACCAAAGCTGAACAGAGGGAGCCTAAAAAAAATACTGTGGAATCCTATACTAGAGGTCCCTCCTGTCGATGATAACTAACCATCAGAAACTGCAAAGAACCAAAACCCCAAGATCAAGGATGTAATTCCAGCAATGGTTCACTGACAGATTAAGAAAGCCGGTACTGTTATAACAAAATCTTGGTCAGATTTAAAACAATCTGCAAGGACTTTTAACTATAACCAGAAGGAGTAAAGAAGGATCAGCCAATGAGTCCAGTGAAATCTCTCAAGTAATTCTGAAACCAGATTAAAAAGGATCAAGGAGATCTGAGGTCACACAATGACACTAATGCTGCTCCACTACAAGCTTTGCAATAATCTTCCCTCCAAAGAGGAGGTTACTGGCAGATGGCTAATGTTTCAAGTGACAGAGCACTTCAAGAACATATGCAGGTTTAAAATACACCAAAACATGCTGCCCTTGTGCTATCTTTGACTGCACTGTGAAATGTGTTTAGGTGATTCTGGAAGTTCAAATCTCAAGCATGAGTCAAATATCTGAGAATACTCAAAGTAGAAAACATGGAAATCTATTATCCTGGCATTTCTGAATGCACATTTAAATCCATATCAGTACAATTGTTGAAAACAAATAATGCAAGCAATAACTTCAAAAATCAAAATCAAAGGTGTATTGGCTGAAAACAGAACCAAATTCTGGAGAAAAAAAAATTCAGCATTGTTTATCTGCAGACAAATACCCCCTGAACTGCTCTTCAACAGAGCTAACACAGACCCAACCCTGCATCTAGGTCATTGCTGGTATAAAAGGGACATGACTGAAATGCAAAGACTACTGGTAATTTGAAAGATCTGAATACAAAATTTACCAAGGAATAACACAGAAGGTGAAGGGGAAAGGCAATATTAGAAAATATTTTTATTGGTAAAAACCACAGTACAATGTTTGTGCTTACATGAATCAGGACATTTGGCTAGTTGTCAAGAAGAGTAAGAGTCTTAAGTTAGGTGATATGCTTTATAAATTGGTACAGACCTCCAGGGCAGTGATAGAAACTAGATCAGAAATATGTTTTCAGAGACAGAAAAGCTAAAGCTCTGGATAAAAGTCAGATTTCTCATCATGGTGGGATTTTAGTTACTTGGCTACTGAAAGCAAAAGAGTCATGTGCAAGTCAAGGAAGTTAAACCGCAGAACTGCCTTTTATACATCCTGTACAAAAACTAATTTGTCTGAATGTTACACGAGACTCAATTCCAAGAATTACAAGTATGTGAAAAATTAAGTCTTTGAATTGCTAGGGCTCAGGATTACAAAACCTTTAACTTTGAACTACAGGAGTAAGTATTAAAAGAAATACAAGCAATTTATTATTTTCCCTATAGAAATTTGTCGTGTGAGGAAATAGAAATAAATGGTATTTCATCAGAATTCTGTAAAGAGAAAATGTTACTAATCAGAAGGATCAAGAAATCTTTAAAATGCTACAGATTTTGATTGAAACTCACCCTAGCTAAGTCTTTATGGATAAAGCTGAATAGAGGCTAAACCCATTCAAGCATTAAGGAGAAGTCTATTAAAAATAAGAGCAATTTGGGAAGATGCCAGGTAAAAACATTAGATTAGTGGAAAGTACCAGAAACTAAACAGCCATGAAAATTTTTAATTAACAACAAAATGTTCTTCAGGTACATTAAACTCTCTTATGGTAATATGAAGAATTCTGCATTCTGATTATCAGTAACCTCGGGAAATCTTCCATATGCAACAGCTGTGTGACCCAGTTTCCTGGAGTCAAGATCCAAATAAATAGGTTTATTCTATGTAAACCTAAAGAAGTCAGAATGACATCTGCAAGATATACTAGAGAAAAAGGCTTTTACATGAACAGTGGAGGAGAGAAAAGAGTGAAAACCTTGAAACTTAAACTATTCTAACTCGCAGCAAATAACTTCTGTTCTCCCAGTCAATTGAGATTCATGGTGACAATGTGAATTTTCTAGCTGCTGTTGCAAATCAACACATGAATCACAACTTAGCATCTTCTATAGCTGTCAAACTCTATTTTCTAAACCGCAGAAACCATAATATGAGCATTCATAAATTTATTGCTTTCCAATATTTTCAGAAATACCTGCAGATATGTTAGGACACTTTTGCTCAGTGTATTGGCAGCAGCAGTTACCTGTAGCTACTCAAATCAAACTGTCAACAGTAAAATAAAATCAATCTTAAAATGTGAATTTCAAGTAATCTATATGTTAAACTCTTTATCATAGCATTGTTTTCTCTCTGTCTTCTTCTATTCTAGAGGATGGTTGTGACATCCATTATTGCTGATGACCATTCTTCAAAAACATATTAACTCAAATGAAAATATTTCTGCCCCTTCTGTCCAAGCTGGTGACCTCCACATAGAGCAAGTAGGAACAGCCCAAGGACCCAGGCCAGTTTCATGGGTTTGGCCAGCTGAATGCAAGCTATTTTAATCAAAGATTAATGTTTTCCTGTAACACTGAAGGGAGTTCATCTGTACTTATCATCAGAACATTAAACTTGCATGGAACAGAACTTCAGAAACATCTTGCAACAGAAGTTTATATCCTTATTAGAGTTGATCTGCACTTTGCTCGTTACTATCTGGCTTTGTTCTAAACCACAGTCCACTACAAAATTATTTTAATATTATCTTATAAGCAAAATTAACAAAGAGTCTCCAAATCTTTAAAATATGTAAACGAAATATATACACAAGTACCAAGTCTTTCATTCTATGTAAAATTACAAAATATGTGTCTGGAAGGAACACATTTCCTCACCACACAATCAGGCAATTGCCATACAGTTGGGGTTTTTTATTTTAACTTTTAACAAAGATTTCTGTGAATTTGATAACTATGTAAGTAAGGATAACTAGCTTCAACATGTTTGAACTTATGTTTATTTATTTAATAATATCTGTTTATTAATTTAATGTAATGACATTTATTTATTCCAACCAGCATTTTTTAATGTTTCCAATTATTATTTGTATATTTAGTTCCATTTCAGGGTACTTGGGAAATACACATAACTTCTTGGAAGCTTAAAGAAAATGGAGTAACCAAATTTGTAAACTGATGAGCAGTACCCCAGTCAGCTCAAATAAAATGTATTACTGTTACTGTCAATACAATAGTCTGTTATACACTACAATAAGTGGAAGAAAATGAGAGGAGATATTTAAGAGTGATAAGGATGGAATGATTCTGAATAGAAATGTCAAATATTCATTTTTGGATTGACATGTTTACTATGTGTAGGGTTTTAGAATGCCTAGAAGTTCCTTTGCACAGTCATTTGAAGGTAATATTTACTAACTGTATGTTTATTGACACAAAATTAACAAAGCAATCAAAGATCCCTACCCCACTGTAAGCAAGTACAAGATCCAAATATTATTTTCACAATAACAATATCAAAATTTTAAACAAATTTTTTGGTCTTTAGTATTACTTAAGCTTCTTCACCAGAAATTCAAATATAAAATCCAATTTTCTCTTCAGTACAGGTGATTCAACAACTTCAGGTAAGAGTTTATTTTCTGACATATTTTGGATATTAAAACCGACAGTGCATCCCACAGAAAATGGAATCTGTAACCATAATGAAATTTTCTTTACTAAAGGACTCTTAAGACATTAAAATTGTCTAAAGAATCATCATTAATTGTTCACATCTGAGATAGGCTGCTTTTTCAGTGCCTCAGATCTGGCCTTCTGTCAGTTATCATACGCTTTTTCATGAACCTCAGATCTCATTTGTAAAAGAAATGCACAATCTCAAGATCATTCTTCATTGTTTCCATCTCATTCCTTTATCTGCCATGTTTTTCTTTTCCCTTTGTGATACTTGCCATATTTTCTTATCCTTTTCTGCAGGCCACATTATATCTGCAGTCTGTAGTTCCTACACAAACATAAGCTCCTTGGCTACCTTTCCCCACTGTGCTGAATTAGCACTACAGCTTTTTCTCAACAAGCGATTACTATTAAGCACAGCAGAATAGCAGCAGAGCAAGAGACCTCACTTAAATTAGAAAATTAGAGGTTGGTAGGCAAATTTGCAAGTTATTGCATCTGCAGTTTTCAATTAACTGTTCTTTGTTGTATCTACAAAAATTACTGAATCTCTTCAAAACCCAAACAAAAGCACTGAAATTATGCCTCTGTGAGAGGATAACACCTCAAAAGATGTAAGAATGATCAAGGGACAGATCACCAGTAAAATTAGACAATACGTTTTGTTAAATAAATTCTTTCTTTCCTTCCATGAACTATCTGAATTATCCAGCTTGTTGGCATTGGACCTTCCAGAACAAAACGAAAAAGTAACCCCGTATCACTTAACATGGCCCTGAGGCTACTCCAGAGCAACAGATGGGCCCCTGCAGACAGACAGTGCCACTTCTGTGCCAACACTCGCCCTCATCACAGGGACAGCCCAGCTGTGTAACTTCATGAGAAACACTCACTCTTTGAACCACCAGCAACTATTAGAGAGAAACATGGAGATTGCTCTTGAGTTATCACAGGCCGATACAAGAAGAGCAACCATGCACACAAGATGTCATTTGTTCCTGTGAACCTAAGAATGATCTTCTCATGTCCAAGGAACTAACATAAAACTACTTCTTCTAAAAGAAATAATCCTGGCCAGTCCAGAAAGTGATTTCTGAAACATTCTATCCCCTCCAAAGGCTTTCTTTACATTGGAAATAAAGCAGGTCAATGTACAACACCTGATTTTAGCAGGAGTTACGAGTGTATTTCAGTAAAACTCTTTTTCCTTTGTTGCCCTAGTGCTTTTGAAAACATCTATATCGTGTGAGCACGTCAGACACATAAATGAACAAGCAGAGTAACAGCTTTTCCCCCAATTCCATCTTTGCTCTACAACACAGCTGTTCTCAGAAACATGGAAATAATACTTGAGACTAGAACTGGTAACTGCACTAGAACTGGTAAAGTTTCAAAAAAATGACCCAAAAAGCATTTTTGCCTATCAACAAAGCCTAGGAACAGAAAGGTTCTTGAAGTTGCTAAAAAACTGTTTTGGCTTATTCTTTCCCATGGAAGGGTCAAAAATCACATTGTGTCTTTAAGACAAGTCCAGAAACCATAGAAAACCTCAAGACTCCAAGCAGAAAAGGGGCACAAGCTCGTAACACACAATAAAAACAAAAGTGCCAACAAACAAAAAGACCAGAATACTAAGAAAGCGATACCAGTGTGCCCAGAAGGAAAAAGAGCAATGCATACAGCCTAAACTCTACGACAGTATAATAACAGTGCCAAAACAAGCCTACTTAAAGCAGAGCACAAAACAGAAACAATTGGAAACTTATCAAACACAAATATAGATCGATGGAAACGAAAGGAACAGAAGATAAATAGTCAAGGAACAAAGCAGGCAACAAGACTGAGGAATCGAGTAGCTTAACACAGAGATATTCAAACATGAGCAAACAGAGAAGAGGCATCAGTGACTTGGTTCTCCTGCAGCACAAAGCTGCCGCTGGTGGGAATTCCGCACACCAAGCAGTGGCAAAGCAGGAGCCTCTCCATCAGTCTCCTTGGGGAGAGGCAGAGGGGAGGTTTCCCTCTGCTGCGCTCCCCACGGCGCAGGGGCACAGCGTGGGGCCCTGGCACAGGCAGCAGGTGCATTTGCAGGAGCAGCGCCGCTGCTGGCGGCAGCGCCAGGGCAGTGGGCCAGGCCGAGCTGGCAGCCGGCCCCGCTCCCCTCACAGCTGATTGCCACTGGCACGGGATCCCTGAGCCGGAGAGCAGCCACAGCCCCGCACGGTGCCCAAGGCAGGGTGGCATTCGCGGGGCACCGAGAGCTGCTACTGGCACCGCGGCACAGCCACAGTGCCCGGCACAGCCCAGCAGCTCCTCCAGGGACCTCAGCCCACCAGTGACCCTGTCCCGTGGGCAGCGTCGCCAGGGCGGCAGGAGAGGAGCTGAGGTATGATGAGCATATTCATTAAAAGGTCATCAGGAGAGAGCAATTAATGAGCCACACACAGAAACAAATATGGCTGATATAAAACAACCAAATATCCCAGCAGCTGCTTTTCCCAACATTATTGCAAAGATCATTTCCTGTACAGCATCCTTAAAGATTCTTGAACAGATTTCCTAAGAAAATTGCAAGTAAATTATTGACCAAGTCTAACATCTAATATTTTTATCCTGAATTTCACTACTATTTATAAGGGAAACAATTTCCAAAATTTTTTCGCATGCAGGATCTGCACAGTTGTCAGTATGTCAGTGTCTGTGTTTCAACATAGCAGTTAAGTGTTAAAGCATAGCACTCTAGAAAAGCAAGGAATCAGTCTGAAGAAACCACAAATAATCTTCATTACTAAGCAAGTATACATCACCAGAGCAGTTATCAAAGACTTGCAACCTTAGAGCAAGCATTAAGGTGCTGGCAGAACAAAACCAACACCCGTAGATCAAGGAAGGACAGAAGTATAATTAGCTCGAAGTTCTAAATAACTAATAGGAGGCTTCATAATTGAAAGCTTCCACTCATGATAATTTTTTCATGCACAATTTAGGGATCTGTCATTGCAGTCAGCACAGTGTTATGAAAGCACACTCTGGCATTGGGGTGCCCTTGTTTCACATTTACAAGGTTTACCAGTGAGAATCAGTGAGAAGCTTTCATGTCAAGAAATAAATATGTCCAAATGTAAAGGATAATTAATTCAAACTTTGGGGGATTGAAATATTCTTTCAGTTAGTACTTTTACACACATTTTAGCCAACCAGCCCATATGCAGAAATGTGTAAATACTACAAGGGAGGCATCTTTTCTCACATATTTAGTGGACAACATAAAAATCAGATCACACCCTAAGTCTCCCCAAATTCACCTTTCTCATCAGTGCTGGAACCTGATTTCTACTGCAGAATGAAAGAACATTTCTGCACCACATATACACTGGAACACTCAACTCCTACAACACTTCATATCCTATTGCTGATTATACCAAGATTTCTCATCTGGTTTTCTTTTCTGCTTACAATTACAGGCTAAGGCACTGTTTTAAAAACATTTAAATATACATATCTACATGTCAATGTAACTGAAAATTGAGACTAAGTACACCCCACAAAACAGCTCTTTGTATGAGGTACTAGACAGGTGTTTGCTGTTTACCTTCTGGGCACTGACAGCTGAACCCATTGATGTGGGATGAGCAGGTACCTCCATTCTGGCATGGCTGCTGGATGCAATGATCAATCTCTGACTGGCACAGCTCCCCAGTGTAACCTACAAAACAGCTCACAATATTCAGAAGATGGAGCGAAAACGAGGGTTTACCACTAAATGTATTGCTCGGCCATCCAAATAGTACCATTACTTTTCTGGAATAAAATTAACCAATATAAGCAATAGAATCCAGGAAAGTCTTCTAATTTGTTATAAAATGAGATTTCTAATTAAAACGTATACTTCACTGGAGAAACATAAAAAATTAGAATTCTAGAGACTACATCAATAGTATTTTACCAACAGCAATATTCTGACATCACTAGTGAATTGGTAATAGGTGCTGGGTCTTCATCAGTACCCACATAACCAAAAAAATAAACTCATTTTGGAATGGTTTTCAAATGCAACTTGAATCTCATGTCAATACTCTTTAGCAAGGCTTTAAACAGAACTTGACACTAATGAATTATTTGTGCATATGCTGAATGACTGTCATTTGCTCCTACTTCTGGGCTTCAAAAAGAGTGTTTATTTTAAGTGGGAGCTGTGAAGAACTGCTCAGCACAGTTACAAACTCTTCTAAATAAGCTTCTATAAGTTCACAAGCTACAGATTGTGTGTACTGTACCATTTGACCATAAGTTTGCTTTGTTCCATATGTCCGATGTCTGTAACACATCCCCCAAAAATGAACAAACTTAAAATACAGTCTAAATTATTCTACACTCCATACTTAAATTTCTTAACAAATACCACACATTCCCTTTTCTAATTTTTATTTACCTTCAAGAAAATATCTTGGATGCATGACTGAAGAAAAAACTACATGCTACACAGAGATGCATCTTATTTTTTTAAAAGGAACCCTAAAAAAAATTATAAATATTTTCCATAATGAGTGTATTTAACTGAAGGCTGGTGTTAAAGACTAGTAAGCTATGACCAGATGAACACTGCTATGAACAGCTATAGAAGACAAAGACCCCAGGGTGAGAGAGAGGACATACCTGGACAGGATTTAGCTGATGCAGGGGAGAAAAAGGAAAAAGAAGAGAAAAAACCCCCAAATTAAACAATAGAGGGGGAAACTCCCCACGGTTTTATTAAATAATTATTTTTAATACAACCAAAATTAAAATTTGCATGACTTTTGGGCAGAGAGATACCCATACCTGTTTAAATTTATGATGTCACCATAAAATGGTTGTCAACACAGATTGTTAGAGTTGCTACAGCACTACTGCAGAAAAGCATCTATAAGACTTTCTGTGTACCTTCCACTTTTGTATGCTTTAGAGAGCTAAATTATAAAACTTCTTTGCAATGCAAAGCCTGGAAAAAGAAACCGCTGTATATTTTAAATGATTCTATGAAATCACCTAAACTGGAAGGAAAGAATGAGGTTTAAAGCCAGAAATGTGGTCTCATATGGCAGGTCCTCTTGACTGTGTGTAAGCACTTGGAGCGAGGGATGTCAGCTTCACTCTGGAAAACTAGTGATTTTCTGTAATTCCTACTGGTCTCAAATTCACATAAATTGTACAAAACCAACAGTGAAGTATTATAGAAGACTGCATCCACTGACTTCCTTCATCTGTAGGCTTCACAGCTTTTCTAGTTCTCACCTTCCGCTGATTATTTTTACGAATTGTAACACAGTATTGAATATGGTTAATTCATTTAAACATTCTTCCATCTTAGAACTGTTACAAACTTTGGGAAGGTTCAAAATTATCCTGGAATTCAACATGTATCCAAAAGAATGTGGCATGAAGGCAGAAATGATTGTGCTGCTCTGAATCTTGCTACAAGAAGTGGACTTCCTGCAATTGTCATTACAGCTTTGAGGAAAACTCAGCAGAGATAATATCTTTCGACAGATTTATAAAAATAAATATGTCCTATCTTATTACCACCTATAGTGCATGTTTTGTCCATCTGAAAGAGAACATGATTCAGGAATAGCATCCCAAATATGTTGCAGGGACTAGAAATGCAGAGGTACTAAACAATCACCATGGGCGGCGGGGGAAGCAGGTTTTTTGTAAGATACACATCAAGCATCATTACACCTCTGCATTTCATGCTGATATTTAACATCATAACACTTCCTTCTATCAGAATTTGGGAAACATGATCATATACACATACAAATGTTTCTGAAACTTGCATATGGAGACATAAGATAATTAAATTCTTATCTACAATTTTCTTTAATATTTTTCATATGAAATAGATATTTTTTAGAAATTCAACGTTAAATGAAAACAGTTTGTTTTCCTGACTGCTTTTTAGTGTGTGGACACAAATTTTGGTGGATAAAATAATTATGGGTAGACACACACACCACTGAAGTTAACAATGATTGAGCCATTTGAACGACATTAGACATCCGATATTTTAAAAAAATAAGAATTACTTAAAAAAACCAAAAAGCTAAACCTAAGCTTATGTGTGGTGGTCACAGAACACTTCTGAAAGAAACAAACACTGATAAAGAAAAAGCTGATGTAAACTAAATTTTGCTCCTGTGTTTTCAGTAGGTAAAGTTCCATTAGTTATGATTCATTCCTTCATGAGGTTAAGGTTCAGACGTGTGCTTTCAATGGCATTTTTCACCGATGAAGAATCATCCATTGCCCTCATGCTGTTGTTGCATTTTCTGTCTGTTTTAGTATCTGAAATTGCATAGTTCACTGCTTGGCAAAAAGATATGCATCGTATGTCAGGCAAAGCTGCATTATTCAAGGCGTAATTCAAAACCTACCAGGCAGACAGCTGCAGGTGAAATTGTTCCTGTCATGTTTCTGTGCTACATCAGTGCAGGTTGCGTTGTTCTGGCAAGGTTGGCTCTGACAGGCATCAAATTCTTCACACAGGGAACCCTTATATGCATCCTCACACTCACAAAAAAATGTTGCCTAAAAAGAAATAGGAGATGTACTTGACAATAATTTTTCAAAGATGATGCTTTCATTTAACACACTCCTCAACAAAGATGGTTTGGTTTTCCTGTTCATAACAACAGTAGTTGCCATCACATCAATACATCAACTGAACAAAGTTACTCTTTGAAATACTAAACCTGCATCAATTCTTCAGCTCTAATTTTTCATGATGTTGGGTCATTTCATCTAGACAAGGAGGCTGGGATCAGATCCATAATACCTAAATCATTATAAATTTTTTCTTCCATTCCAGAAATAAGATTTATAGGCTGAAATAACTGTCAGAATCCGTAATGTGCAGATTTACTGCAACAAAATCCTCCTACAAATATGCACCCTTTCCATGATGGGCTCCCAGAGGTTCACTTCAGCGGTGCTTCAGCAGTAACTCTCCCTTTCAATTCTGTTCAAATATGTCTTCTTCTGCATGTATTCATCACCTTTTCCAAACTTTGCTGCTTAATAAAAATCAAGACCAGTACACCTGTTAAAGGTTTAAAGTACCTACAGGAGGCATGATACAGCACATTTTTGTTGGAAATAAAATAATTAAAATCAGATTTTAAAAATCTTTAGGTCACTAAGATTGTCAAGGAAATCTCCAAGCAAAGAAGCAAGGAATGCTCTCTCATCTGTAGTATGCATTTAGATTACAACTGAATCTTTGTTCATTAAACACTAGATGGCAACATCACTCACTCTCATCTGTTTGAAAACCGGATCTTTAGTGCTGGAACGCAGCTGTCCCACGCACAAACATTAGAATGCAAAGTGCAGAACATGCATGGAACTAGAAACAAAGAGATGGGGGCTTCTATTTTTACTTGGGTTTGTTTCATATGAATAAACTGCTGTGACTTAAGTAGAAAATAATCATCTTCACATAAATAAAAAACTTCACTCAGTAAACTCTAGATTTCACTCTTCCTTACAAATATCACATGGGTAGAGTTATACAAGAATAAATATGATACATCTTCAAAACTCAAAATGATGAGTACATTATTTATCAGGCGTGCCAGAAGCCCTTCTTAAGTGTACAATTTACATGTTCTGGAATTTACTCAAGCCTCTTCACAAAAGAGCTCTGAATATCTCACACATCACCAGTGACAGGTTTCCAAATAAGGCTGTAGTTCAACAGAAAGGAAAGACAGGCAAGCAAAATAGAGTCAAAATTATTATACTTGCATAGCACAGTAACTATCTTTAAAGATAATTCACATGAGCTGTCTACAGAGACACAAGCAGCATGGCTCTGCCTGCACTAAAAGCACATCATTACAAAGTAGGTATTAATACATTTAAACAATGCAACAATCAGTCATTGCTTTAACAATAATGATGAAATAGGAAGTTAAAAAAGACTCAGGTAATATATCTCTTTAAGAGTTTGATATAGGGATCAATTTACCATAAAGAGTAGTTAACAAAATGGATTTTGAAAGTGGCAAAAGAAAAGCATTGTACTACTTCAACCTGAAATGTCTAATGACAGAAAACAGTTATGACACACTGACAAGCTATTCTATGGAGAAAATTAGGCTATCATCACGTACCCCAACTGATACTATTTTTTTTTCCTAAATAGATAACACGTACTATTATATTTGACGAAAACTGAGTCAAGAAGCAGCTCCACACTGCCATAATGCTATAATTAATGTCACTTAGAACTCCAAAGCTATCTACTATCAATCAAGAGATCACCTGTGTGTTTTACTTAAGTGCAAATCTATCATATGATTTTGGATGGCAATAAAAGAAGTTTGTAAAATAATTTGCTATTATCCAACCTGTAACATATTATAAATTTAGCTGGAATACACCTTTTTGCTAATTAGGTAGAGTAATAAATACTCTTTTTTACTACAGCAAAGAAGCTGTTTAAGACGACCAGAACAAAATTACTGTCTACTCTCTCTGAGAAAGACTTTCAGTATTTAGTACAACTCACAGTGAGTTACTATAATATTTGAGCAAAATGTTGTATGATAATTACATACTTTGGAGCATACTGTACCTAGGAAAATATCATATGCAGGACAGCATACCTTCAGGTATATATGAGGGGTTTTATAATCTGCCTTTTTACAGATTATTATCAAATGCATCTATCCCAAAGCTTCCCGCCCACATAGAAGACATGGAAACCATTGCTATTCAATTCAATATATTATTTCTCAGTTCAGGCAGAGACCAGATATTTTTGTGGAAACCTCATGGGTTCTAAATCTAGCAATAAAATTTCATATTTACACAGTCAGCTCATCCATATTTTACACTGGAGAGCCAAAGCTATGGGACAGAGCAATATGTAAGAGAAACAACACCTTATGTGAGCAAAATTGTGACACTCACAATCAATGCATGGCCCAAGTTCACTTCAAAATCGTACAGGAAATTGGAAATTCCCACCAGACAAATCTCTCCCCTTTGGGTTAACAGCAAAACTTTTCCATCAACTGCTAACTGTTTTAAGGGCAACTCATCCTGGTATAAAGCTGAGTACATAAATGTGAGAACGGTATTTATATTGTGATGATGACAAGACCAGTGTTATACTTCTGACACATTCCTGCTTCCCTTGTGGACAAGTGCAAACATGCCAGCAAAACAGGTAAGAAGTTCATACAAAGGAAGGAAAAGGCATCACTTGTGCTCAGCATCACCTCGCTTCACAGAACTTCACTCAAAGTGATGAATTTTATGTTCCTTATAAAAGCAACAAGAACTGAAGACAAAACTTTGCATTATTTGCTTTTCATAACCACAATCTATAAAAAGCATCTAGCTGAGTAGAAGATGAGTTATGTATCAACAAGGAATGGGTAACACGGGCCAAGATTCCCAGGTTAGACCAGAATTAATTTTTTTATAGTTATATGCACCCTGTACATAACAGTATGCCTCTGTGCTTATATCACTGCAGATTGTTAATTACATTTAAATTTCCCATTAAGCAGATGTGTTCCTACATTCTTTTACATTCTACTAGATTTGAAATAAAACTATGAAGTACACAAAACCCCAAAGACAACCATTTATCTTCTTGGCGCTGGAAGCAATGACTACAGCCAGCAGAGCTCTGAGCTTGCTCGTGGCATTAGGCCTTTTATGCATTCTTCTAAGAAGCTGCATCCTGCAAAATTAGATTGTGCAAAACAGAATGAATTATGGATAAAAACAAACAGCAAATCACAAAAGGCACGTTTTAAATTTAAAGAAAATTAAAGTTTATGTTCTGCAAAAAGTGTGTCATGGGAAACAGACTCAATGGTTTTCATGTCAAGTATGCAATTTTGGCAGCTGCTTGCTCCATCATTAGGGAAATCATCAAGATATTTTAAGGCACATCTCACATAATTTGAGCTAAACAATGGCAGAAACATTCTACTTAATGAAATATGCACCTTCTATTTTTATCTTATGCTGGGTATGAATCAGTTTCCTGTTTGAAGTTCTCTGATGCACCTAATAGGTTAAAGAGCAAGGAAAGCTCACGAATTTAAAGACACAGTACAGACAAAAAGACAAGATGGCATTTTGATTCCCCCTGGAGTAGGAGGCTGGATATAAATTACCCACATTTTGGTCACTGTGTTTGATGTTCTAGCAAGCTACCCCAGCCCAGCCAGCTACCTAGCACAGGTTTGATGGCATTGGAGAGGATCACTGGGAGCATTCCCCATTTGTTCAAGTTCTACAAAATTCAGGAGCAGTTTGCAACAGCAAAAATAGAAGCAATTGCACTTCTGAAGTTAAAATTTGAATATTTTATTTGAAGATAGAGAAATATATTTTATTGTCATATAAGTATATTTACATTAATTTTTATATATTATTTTATATTTAAACATATTGAGAATCCTGCTAATTCCAGATCTCTGACTGCCATTAATTGATAGATACTCTTCAGAAGTGAATTTGGACACGGTTTTTGTGTCCCACAGCTTCAGCCACAGGGTCTTGGTCAACTACAGCCTGGTGCATGTTACACCACAAACACTGCCTTAATAAATTTTCCTGTTATTAGGTTCAGAGACAGAATAGTGGAAAGATATGAACAGTCCTAAATTCTTCTATTCACTTTCCAGGGAAAACAACAGATTGCATGTGCACAAGGCGGGGTCTTTCATCATTAACTGTTCTAGTTTTAACATACAAAGCTTCCAATGTCAAGATTACAGGTGGGAACATAGGGGATACTGGTTTATCCTTTTTTTGAGTTAGATAATTGCTTCTATTTCTTGCTGTAAAGCCAAACTGTCTGTCTTTTTTAAAGAAAATTTCACTTTATATGCCACATCTTAAAATATTAGTAACACATGGATAATTATTAGAGGCCATATATGTTTTTCCCTTAATACAGAAAAGCATTAATTCTTCTGCATAGATACAGGAAGCAATTTATTTTTATTTTGTAACATGACATGCAACGAGGGAAAGAAATTAGAGTCGCAAAATTGGACAAACAACATGAAAATATACAAAATAAGGCAATCTATCAAAAGCTTTACCTCTCAAATTGACAAAAACTGGAAAAAGATAGTATTTTGATATGCTGTTATACACCGGAAACTTGAACATATTATTTATGTAAGTGAAATTCAAAAGAATGACTTTATAAAATAAAAATTATGGATACATTAAAGCACAAAAATGAAACTGGACTAGGAAATAGAACACTGTATCTGAATGAATAATTTATTTGGATACCAGCCAGCCTGTATAGTAAAGTAGCATTAATTTCTAAATTCATCTTGCAATAATTATGTTCACACATTACCTCAAGCATTTCATAAAATTCATTTTTGAGAAATAAAACAGATAATTATTCCAGATGTTAGTACTGTCGTGTACGTATAGATTACTGTGGCAATTTAATTATTGTTATTACAATCCAAAACACCATTTTTCTATGAAACATGCTTATTGAGAATTTAAATCAGAAAATGGTAGCAGATGAACTAAAAGTGAATTCACTCAATACGCCAAATTTTTTGTGCTCACAGCAGGCTCACAGCTGTTAATATTTACTCAACAGTTACTACTGCTTTTATCTCCCAAATGAATATTAATAAAACCAAAGATTAAATATGCATATTTGTGCTGTAAATGACTTTTAATCCATGAAATAAAAAATAACATGTATAGAAAGTAACAGAGTATATAGTATCTAAATCACAAAAGCCCAGTCTGGTTTTGTAAAAGCAGAATACAGACTGCAAATTTGACAGATTTGGTTCTTATTTTCTTATGTTGCTAGATCACACAAAATCCCCAGTGTCCAGTGGAATTGCTGTCGTAATCCTCTAACGTAATATCACGTAAAGGACAAAGCTGTACAGGAAAACTTGCAACCACTACCAAATCACTCCATTCTGTTTCTTCTCATAATTATGGTCAGGTATTTCCATTGCACTGGTCAGTCTATTCCAAGTGAGCAACTACTAAGGTGTGGAGGAAGAAGTACTAGATTAAAGTAGACCTGAAACCTACGACAAGGTTGAAAACTTAAATCTGAGCACATTTGTCTGGAGATTGGAGATCCCAAGTGCCCATGCCGTGGTCCTCTTTTAAAGAAACTTCCTTCTACAGTGACAGTAAGATGCAGTATAAATTCCCTTATACCTGATTTGAACCTGTTTTTATTGCCAGGGCAGGGTGTGAACCTTTGCATCTTGTATCTCATTTTATTACTTCAAGCCCTTAATTTTCAGGTATAGCAGACAGATATTGTTGTTATTTAGTAACATCTGTGAGCTTTCGAAGCCTGTTACACAGCTGCAAGGTATGCACACACCAAGGACCAAGTACAAATTTGCCCTGTGTTTAAATTATCATGGAATTGCCACATTACAGGAATGTCTTGATAAGCTGACCTTACCTCGTCTGGCTTGGTGATGCATTTCCCTTTCCCTGAGCATGGGAAGTTGTCTGAATGGCTTCCCACAGGCATGCAGGTACTCACTTTCACCACCACAGTCAAGCGTAGAGCCACAATGCACTTGGTAACTGAATCATTCAAAAAACCTTAAAAAGAAAAAAAATTCTGCTATATGAAAAAACAGTCTGATACCATTAATGCTCTGCAGCTAGACAAACAAAGAAAAGGGATTCAAAATAAACTGCCAACTAAGAACAAAACTGCTCATACTTAATACACACTTCTCCGAATGCAACACAAGTTAAAATACAGTTTGGAGACGAACCTCATTATATTGATTAACAAAAGGAAGGCAGGATGGTGAAACAGATCTACTTCCAGAGTTCAAACCTACTAGCAATTTTTAGGTTTCAAAATTAAATGCTTTTGCCTGCTACCTTTTGAAAAGTTAAAAAATATATTTCTAAAATTTCTTTAATGACAAGGAAGATTAAAATCAAATTTTGTGGAGAAATATGTTTAAATGAATTCATAAAAGTTACTTCAGAGCTAAAAAGCACACAGATTCATTATAGTTGGGAGATAGCACAACATTTAGTCAAGAGAAAAAATAGATCAAAATATTTTTAATGAACAGGAACAAACAAAAGTTTAATGAAACAGAACTTCAAGTGAATTCTCTTTCAGAACAGCTGCTAAGCATTACTTACATTTTGCATATGGAAGTGTCAAGCATGACTAATTCTACAAATTCCACAGAAAATCATATGGAACACTTCCATTCTTTGAACTTCATTTTTAGATTTAGCTACATTTTTAGATTAGCTGCATTCCTTCAGCCATTACTTGTCTATGATCCCTAGACCCTGCCTTCAAACAGGAAAATCTCATGTCCAACAGAGACGTCATTGGCTTGAGTACAGCCTCTATAAGTTAGCTGAATATTCTAAAGGATCAGATTAAAAAAAAAAAAACATGTATTGGGTATAGTTCCAAATGTCTAATGGTCTATTTTGGCTAGTGAAGATTATTGTAATCTGATGACCTCTTCAAAGTAAGTCAATTTATTCTGGCCTCAATACATACCCCATTTTTACCCATCTGTTCAAAGATGCAGCCAGAATTTTTCTTTAACAATTGAATGCGACTGTCACTGGCAGTCATGCAATTATATGTGAATGCTTGGAAGAATGTGGTATTTAGAAAATGTCTTTGGGTTCACATTTCCTTGTCTGAAGCAGATTGTTACATATTCTTCAGGACAGTTCCCTAAAGAAATATTAAATCAACCTTCTTTGTACTTTGAATCTTGTTACTATTTTGGCATCAAAAGCCCTCAGGCAAACCACTGAAAAAATCATTATTCTCTCTGGAATGCCACACATTTTCCTGCAATTTCTAATTATCTCACCTAATTTGTAAATACTAGAAAAATACAAACATAACTATTTATTTTCATTCTATAGAAGTTGCATACAACTTTCTGAGATCTCTAGGTTTTAAGGCTAAAAGAAGCTTGTCTGACCATCTAAATATAACACCCTGCTTAACTCAGGTCATAGCATTTCAATTAATTCCTTCCCCAATTCCCATAACAGCAACTGAACTACAGTGAGTTTTAAGTTCTATTTTTAACTTCTAGATAGGAGAATAATTTTAGAACCGTATTTACAGCTACCTTCATCTCAGGTCTGGAGGAAAATATTACAGCAATTTACACCAAAAGGTAATTTTTTTCAGTTCAACTTTGCTGGTTTTCTAAAGCCAGTTAAAACATAATGGCATCGAAGCATTTTTAGTTGCAGAATTCAGGGTTGAGTTATTTACAGTAATATTACAGAACCAGTTCTCAAGCCTAATATATCATAATGTGATGTGAGTAGCCATTTAGATTGCAGAGGAGGCATTTTCAAGCTTTGCACACACACATTTGATTGTCTGGGAAATGCCTGCACCATTTCCTTGGCAGAAGGCATGCTAAAGTACACTACAGCTCATTCTACCCTGGTAGTTCCACACACTTACATCTGGGAGCACAAAGCATGGATGCACCTGTTTCACTCACATCAAGAAAGTTAAGAATGAAAAAATAAAGAATAAAGCCAAACTAAAAGATGACAAGTGTCATAATTCTGTCCAGATACTTTCAGATCACATCACACCATTCAGATTACCACTACTCAAACACTGAGTGTATGCTTTCTAGACTACACAAACTGGTTTGCTTCCTTCACAAGCCCCATTTCAGAGCAACACCTTCCTTCTAAGCACAGGAGTCTTGAGGTCAGCGAGCTGGTCCACAGTGGATAGCCAAAATAGGGAAGACTGGAGCTAATAGACCACCAAAAACATTATCATATTGCTCATAATGGTAAGGAAAGGCAAAACACTTCACTATAGATTATTCACTAACTCTTGGTATGCACCCAACATGCTCTGACACACACCAACGCCTTTTGCGTTTGGCTCAAATGTATTTCTCTGTATTCTACACAGTGAATACATGTATTCTGAAGATATTCACCTTTGGTTGAAACAATAGATTATCATTTTAGTTCCAGTTCACAGAAGTGTAGGTCTTTGAGTTCACCTAAAGGTTTCTTGGATAAGTGCAAATGACTGCCAAGGGGATTGGGCACTCACTCACAACAAAGTATCAGTCCTCGAGTTTTCAACTTATTTTTAGCCTGGTTTCCCAAGGAAATGAGACAGCAGTGGGATGTCTATCAGTTTCCATCTGTTCTCTTTTTCTCTGTCAACACTTTCCCACACCAAAAGCTTTTGGGGTCAGTAGCCAACTTAACATTTTGCAAAGCAGTGAAGTTCTCAAAGACACTAAGGGCCTACAGGTTCCCTACACAGTAAGCAGCCCTGGCACCAAGGGCATTGGTAAGTCAAGATGGTAGGAAAACTAAAAAGGGCCCAGAATAAGGTGATGTAAATTCTCCACTCCATTCCCCATGTACAGTACAGTCAGCTATTCATTATTTGGAAAATGGAAAACTGAGATATAGTTAAATGGAAGAAAAACAGACAGTATCAGTCCTTCAGGATCAAAGCAGCAGTACGTGGTGCGCCTGCACTGTACCTTCAGTTCTTGTCACGCAGTAACACAGTGAAGCTATGATACCTCCAGATCAGATTTCAGCTTCTAGAAACAACACTGCTGTTATCAGAGCATACTGAGCATCGTTTATAAGCCTTAGTGGTCCGGCATAGATGCTACCTAACTGTATCTGATAGTTCATCCACAGATGATGGAAAGTCATAGAATTAACCTGAAGTATAAAAGAGTAAAGAGGAATTTTCTGTTTGACCACATCTCTCCCACCACAAGAGAAAACGTTATCCAGGAAGCTAAACAAGAGTGGTCAATATACTCAACCTCTTCTTTTGTGGCCACTGAACTTTGCAGACATAAGAATACTTTAAAGAAAGGAAGCTAGGAAAGAAAGAAAACTGTATTTTGATTACAGTAACCACCAGAAAAAAAAAGAAAGAAAAAAAAAAGATAAAGGGATATCTGAATTCTAGTTCTTCCTCCTAAAAGGTTTTATGTCTAAATTTTATCCAAAGATTATTTCATGTCCATGCATCAGGTGATATAACTAAAACTCAATACCATGAAAATTACTATGAAAACAGAGGTCTTTAATAATCACCACCATGCTTCAGTGCCTTTTTGAATCTAAGCATGAAGTTGGAAATTAAGTATATGAACCAACTCTGTTATGGCACTGCATATCACAATCTCAAATAGTTTTTCATCTAGCAAATTTAAGCAAGCTCAATCCTCTTGGTCATATAAGTAATGTTCAACTCATTTTAGAGACCTAACAAATGAAAAAGCATGACAAGATGTTCTCACGATGCACTTAATTCTGAAAATTTACCCTTACATGTTGATGTAGTAAAGGCCTGCTTTTGATTTACAAATGGATAAAACATTTAATCCCCTTTTCCACGACCCTAACACTCAGGGTCATTAAGGCCTACCAATACCCTCAGGACCCTGACACCAATACTGTTCTACAGAATATGGAAAATGGGTCAGGAATCCTTTCCTAGTTTGCCTCAGGATGATTATCACACATAAGAAAACAAGAAGTGAGAGACAGGTAATCAATGCCATTTGCAATCTTCGATGCAGTACATCAGTGCCATCAGCACCGTACAGAAGATCTGAGATTACTCTCCAACAATGCTGCTAGGCAACATAGCATCTGGGGATACAAAAATACAGCTGCAATAGCAAAATTTCTATTTTGTCCACAAATAGCACTATTTATAGGCAGCACAGCTCTCCCAAATTCTATACAGATCAGCGTGCTTACTGCGCTTTATTCACAGAAGCCTTGGTCAGATACTGCTTTTGAAAGTATATATAGATTTTAATGAGAATCAGTTCAAGAACTGTTTCAAATATTTTATTTTTCAAAAACTCACACGAAAAGGCATTTTAAAGATTTTTTCCTGGGAAGTGATGGAAAACCTTCTCAATGTCTTCTCCAAATTGCTATCACAGTCACAAACAGTTTTTATATAGATATGCTTTCTTCCTTCACTACCAACAATGAAAACAGCCTGGGCTCCTAAAATCAAACATACACTTTCTTCTCATGCATACTCACTTAAACATAAGAGTGCTGCTGCTCAAGTTGCATCCTCAGGAACAACACTACAGTTCTACCAGAGACAGATTGACAATGAGTGTTACACTGGTGTAAGAGAAAGCAAAATTTGGGGGTCAGAAAATTACTACCAAAACTTTGGGAAGAAACAGCACACAGCTTGACTTTCAAGCTGGAGCTCAGTTTTGCAGGACTGGTACTTAGAATGTATTTATGAACTGAGCAAACCAGTTGAATTCACCCAGCATAGAAAAATCCCACGTTCCATTACATTTCCTCTATAACAAATGTCAATTTCTGAATTTCACTATTACTTAAACAACTATCCAACTTAGTAGCCTGACTGGACCAAAACCCACGACAGAACTATGAAACAGCTAGCAAGAGTACACTTACTCTTACAAAGCCACTTGCATACAGCTAATTAAGGAGCTGTGGCAGCAGCTTAAAGTGTGACCTTCTCCCACAGCTTCAAGGACTCTGCTTATGGTCTAAAGTAAAGGTGAAAGCCCAGCAAAGGGTGGCAAGACTATTCTTCCAAAAGATTTCCTGTATCACAATTTCCCAATATATCTTTATTTGTCAGCATTTCAGCCACATTGCCAAGCTGGCAGAAAACTATTTTGGGCCCAAATGTAGACCACCAGAATCTCTGATTCCACACTTTGCAAACACAGTTAAGTGTGGTGGAATACCAATGACGTAGCTGGGACTGCACTAGCTGGGAGCTGCGGAAGATGGGAGGCTAGGATATATCTGTAGTGACTAGCAAGGTTGGCTAGGATATATCTGTAGTGACTGGTTCAACTTAGAGGCTTTTTGAGTGGCTACCCTACTTTTAAATACATGTTACAGTATGTTACATTACTAGCTGAAGATCTCAAAGCATTTTACAAGCATTATTAAAATGTCTCACACTGGTACACTGCATAATGTACCAGTTATACACTGGTATCTGTATTTCACAGATCAGGTTAAGCAGTCTGCCCAAGAACATATCATGCAAACAACTATGTGATCAACTTAAAATATCTTGGTTGTGATTTGGTTACATAAGTCATATTTGAAGAATGAGGAATCTTAAAATTATAGAAACAAACAAAAGGTATTTCACTAAATGTTACAAATTTGAGCAGATGAACCTCCAAAGACAGACTAGAAAATAACTTCCCATTGTTATTAACTAGAAATAGCCATGAATAAAAATTAATTTTGAATAATTTACTGATTAATTAAATATTAAAGAGTAAAAATTATTTAAATGCAAGCTTAAAACATAATACAATGTATGAAAATAGTAACTAGTCTGATGTTTACATCTATTTATATGTGAGATGAGGTACATGCAACTTGATCATAAAGGACAGGATATTTATTTTATCATACTTATAAAGATACCCTTCCTTATATAGGCTAACAGCATTCTTCAGAATGGTTTGGATTTCAGGTGAATGCTTCATTTTTTTGCCTTACGAGGCCATCTTTTAAAACAAATCTTTGAATTAACACTTTACTGTGCTTTTCTTGCTGTTTCGCACTTTGCTGCTGCTGCTATTGTTTACCAAAAGGCCATTTTCTGCAAGGTTAGCTCTTGTGCCCAGAACCCCAGGGAAATGTTCAGTTGAGCGCAATGCTCAAATCTGCAGACAATAGGGCCCTTCCAGGCAAATTACACACTTAAAATTGAGAACCCCACTAACTGGAGCAGTTGTAACCAAACCCCTGCCAGCAAGGCCGCCTTGCACAAAAGGAGCGGAACAGTCACGCACACGGACAGAGGTTCTGCACATCAGCTGGGCACAAGCACAGCCTGAACACTCCACCCACGGCATGTGCAGGGCACGGAGATTTCATTTGGTCCTGAGCAAAAGAGCATTAAGTTTAATGACTGCACATATGCCATGGACTGGGAGCTCACACAGATGCTCAGCTGACACATGGCAACTTGTTAAAGCTGGAGTAACTTGATTACGTGGCTTTCGGTGAATTCAATTCACACATCTCCTATTATGAAATAAAATTGTCCTATTTAATTTTTTGCTTAAGTGAAAACAATTTCAAGATGTAGTAAACTGCTTTCTTTAGACAGAAATGTGCATGTTTTAGAGGCCTGTACAGAACATGAAACACAACATCTCAAAGCCCCAGCTACAATTTGCCTCCTAATCTGAAATTCTGTTGCCAGACAAAAAGAGTTAGAAAAGACCAACTCGTTTCAAAATATCTCTCTAGATTAATTATGTTTCACATAGTATTTTTTACACTGTTTCATTTTGCCTATTCAATATAACTGCAGTCATATTGGTACTGACTACTCATTAATGCATGATGAGGTCTTGCACGGAAACTTGTTAAATAACCAAAGAAAAATAGAAGAATAAATAACTGCTCAGGGCAGAGTTAGAAAAGAAAATACTTTCTTGCATTTGAAAGCATTTTGGATTGGAAAATATTATCCTTCCTGACATAGAACCATATGGTTCCCATACTTATTAAAAAGAAGGTATCTTGTGCTTGAGAAGCCAAACATTAATTTTTCTTTTCAAGCAAAACTTCAAAAAGTTTCATGGAATTCAAGCAAGCTGCCTTAGAGGTGTTGGCATTTGAATGGCATCAGTACACAAAGATGCTAGAGCAGCTATTTTCAAGTGAGTTTGTACAGCTAGCAATTTTATTTAAGGAAATATCTATGAAATACTTGGTAAGTATAGTTTAAAGCAGCTAATTATATTGTATTGATCTAAAAGGCTAGGCATCTTGGAGAAGACCAGATGACACACCAAATAATGTCAACTGACAAGTGTATGTCAGTTTTTGTTTGCTGTGATGAAAATAAGCATTATAATTTAAAGATGGTGCTGGAGGATTCATTTTCTGTTCAGATAAAAATATTAATTCATATTATATGTTAAACCTTCTACCTTATTATCTGCAAGGTATTATCTGAGAAATAGCAGTTTGCTTATAAATGTCTTCCTTTGATTTTATAAGCAGACAATAAGCTAAAAAGCTAATGTAGCAATATCTCAAGAAAGCTGCTTTTTAAGCAGCATCTTTCCTTTCCTTTTAAGCAGCTGCTTAAGCAGCACTGTGGAAGGGCTAAATAAAGCTCAAAGTCTAAAAGCAAGTAGATTCAAGCTATTTAAAAGCATTGTTTTACAATTAGATATATACAAACTTTTCTATCATATTACCTATGGGGAACTGGAGGCAAAATAATAATGCCCAACTGTTTGTTTTACTATTATTCTGAAAGAGCTCCCACCATTACTGCTTCAGCTCTGGGCACACCAAGGCAGAAAAGCAATTTTTCCAACATGAAAGCTGATGAGAAGCAGATTTTTTTTCAACAGAAATAATATCCTAACAGGCATGATAAAGACCTGAAAACATAATTGCATTTTGTAAGGTTGTTAGGAGAAAGAAAGGAAATAGGCTGCATACACGCGGAGTCGGCACTGCCAACTCCACCTTCTACATTATGCCCAAAACCTCCACATAAACACTTCTTGAAACTGAGTAACAATCATACAATAATAATACAATATGCAGTTTTATATTGGTATGAAAAGGAAAATGGCATGAAGCTGTGTCAGAGGAGGTTTAGGTTGGATATTATGAAAAAATTTATCACCCAAAGGGTGTTTGGGCACAGAACAGGCTCCCCAGGGCAGTGGTCACAGCACCAAGGCTGACAGAGTTCAAGAAGTGTTTGGACAATGCTCTCAGGTACAGGGTGGGATTGTTGGGGTGTCATGTGCAGGGTCAGGAGTTGCACTTGATGATCTTGAAGGGTCCCTTCCAACTCAGGATATTCTATGATTCTATGAATTATTACTCAATCTCCAAATTCATTTTTAAAAAGGCTATGGTTGTTTTGGGTCCTAGCTGTTAACTTGATTGTTAAATATGATCTGCTACCTGTACAGCCACACAGGTGTATCTATACCAGTTTTCCAAGCAGACTGGAAACTGTGTGAAATTAGACCTGCCTGACTGACCAGCCACATGTGTATCTCTGGATACACCTGAAGCACAGAACTGTTGCCTTAGTAAACAGGTATATTAATCTAGCACCAGGGTAAATTAACTGACTGGTACAGAAACAGATGGTGGTACACTCACTGTAAAACTTCTATAACGTGAGCATTAAAAAAAAAAAAATAATGCATTTATTATATATTAAGTTTGGTTTTTTCAGTATTTTGACAGCAGCCTGTGTTCTCAAAATTAATGTTCCAGTTCCCAGTCAGAGAGTGATAACATGCTTGGATAAAAGAGATGCATGTAAAAAATTATAAGGGATATTTGTGGGAGATGCCATACAAGCTGAAAATGTCCTTCAAAGACCCTTAAATGCCTTTTTTAATTTTTAAAGAAAAATACTAATGCATCATTTTTCTCAAGACAGCTATTATTTAATCAATTCAGTAAATCTTCTGTGTTTGCAATAATCTTGTATAGAAAAATATATACACATTCCAAAATCCAGTACATTATTCCCTGAAAGAGAGAAGTGCACAATGATGGGTAGATTTGATTCCCCGCAAAATACATAACAAGCAGCACTTTTAACTCACTCCAGAGATCCTTAGCTGTAACGTATTAGTATTCATGAGAACTTCTGAAAGACTCCTGCACAAACTGACGGTGCATCAGGGAACTCTTATCTCATTTTTTCAGACTTGTAAAATGTATTTCATCTGATTTCAATTTTTCAAGATATATTGCAATGAGGAATAGGTGTGTGACTCTAACAATGTAAAGTTTTGCAGTTAACTCGTTTTGAAATGTTCTAGTACCATTACTGCCAGCATGAATATATGAAGATCCAGAAATAAAACAAATACTGATGAGACATTTTATAAATATAAACAGATTATGCCGAAATCACTCAACTTCAAAGAACACTGGGACAAAGAGTATGAATCTGTAAGTCTAATTAATGGAAAGTCTGCCTTTTACTTCAATAATGTTTTAAGTGTTGAACCCTTAATTGTCATCTCTTATTTAAAGACAGTATTAAATCCCTCCTGCTTCCCTTTCTCACTATCTCTTTGGCCAGTCTTGATGCTCACCCATAGCACTCCACTGAATAGGTATTTTTCTGTAGAGATATTAAAAACATTTCCTGTTCAGAAATGCCCTCCTTTACGTACCCTTTTTTAAAATCTTGGTTTCAAAAGAAACGTTGCTGCAAACAGTGAGCAGAGATGAACAGCTCACCTGGCTTGTCCTACAGACCAACGCCCCCGTGACCACCTCTGTCTAGCAGTAACCTGGCATTGAAAGCCACCAGCCCCTTGGGCTGTGCTATGTGTTTCACCCTACTCCTAACCCACACAACTCACTTTCTCACTTCAAAGCCTGAACCATATTGGGGTTTTTCCCCCACTGGCTAATAAGTACACTTCCTACCATAACAAATTATTTTAGAAGACTGGCACGTGTAGTAGCAAATCTTACAGAGAAACTCTTTAAAAATACTCTGAGCTAAGTAGGGAAGGGACGTGTCACAGAAGGTACAAGCCAGTCTTCTGCGGGCTGCAGGTGGATAAATGCTGTAATTGAACCACATAATCATGCTGCATAATCACAGCACCATAACTCTGTCCCTGCACTGCAAGAGACTGTTTGCAGATGCAGCAGCCATTTTACAAACCCCATTACAGAATACAGAGTGCTCTTTTTGGGTTAGTTGTGCTACACTCTCCCCCTTCATTCTCACACAGTGCAGGTACTGTCTCCGGGGTGAACAGCTCTGTGCTGACAGGGGCTATTTTTAGATCTCAGAAGCAGCGTTCTTCCCAACCTCTAGACACTGTGCCCCAAACCACATGATCAGCAAATCAGCACATTACTGCTGACTTCTGAGTCTTTTCAATCTTGTCTAAACAACTCTAAACTTATGTCACCACAAGCTAACACAAAACAAATAATATTTTCCTAAATGTTTTCTCTTTGACATAAATAACTTATTCAGAAAGATTTGCAAGAGGCAATTAAAGTACCTCGCTGAGTAACAAAACTTGGAAGGAAGACAGTGAGAAATGACTCAAAAAGGATGTAGATCAAAAAGACACACACACACACAAAGTCAAACCAAAAAACCCACTCAAGATCTTCCTCATTTTTCTTTTACAGTTCTAATTAGAAATTTTTTACAAGATTAAAAAAATGCCCTTGTACAAAATTCACCAATTAAGAGAAGAAGCCTTTAAAATCTCATTTGAATAAACAGGAAGAGAGTGGGGGAAGGAGAAGGAAATTATATAAAGTAAATGTATTGACTGACATGGTCCACAGCCTTACTGTGTGACTCTGCTCGCAGCAGCCTACAGCATCTTGTGGCCTCCTCATATCATTCTAGCTTAAATACCATCAATAAAAGCACTGGAAACATTATTGCTTTTTTATATAAAATCACCCACTTTAACTTACTGTACTTTACAATAAGCTTGTCATGTACACCAAGAAACATGGAAATTTGTCTATAAGAAAAGCTTTATTCAAGTGACTTATTGAAAGCTAAATGATTAAAAACTTTTGAGGCACATCAAATTGACAGACCTCTTCCATACATCTGGATCAAATCTGAAGTAAAGATCAAATTACTTTTCTATAAGCCTTGGCAGAATTACAGATTTCACTTGAGTGAAGATAAAATTCATTTACACGCCAAATAACTGAGTTACTTTTTAAGTTTTACACCCAAGACTTACACTTCATTGGACAAAAACTGACGATGAGAAGTAAGCAGAATATTTCCATACAACTGAGAAGGAAATTCAGAGGCTCTTAAACTAAAAAAATTCATGCCTTAGTTTCAGCAGCTGGAAAATTTTACAAAGAATTTCACTATCAGGAAATTAAAAAGAAAGACCAAAGAAAGTATCTAAAACCACATAGAAGTAAAGCAAGAGGTCTCAGAAAACTTGTACTGCATGAAATAAACCATTTTTATGAACTCGACCTCATCTTATATTCATCAAGGAAAAGGTACATTTTCACCTCATGTTACCTAGCACACAATAAAAAATTCAAAGAATCCCAGTGACAGAAATTCAGCTATAGAGACGAGTAGGACAAGACAAACTAGGAAAGAATAACACAAACCACACTTTAGTTAACTACATTAATAGCCTGTGCTGTACGGCTTGTACCGCCAAGTGGAGCCTCCACTGACCAACTTGGGCCCTCTAATTAGGAGTTCAAGCTGTGCCTTTAGGCATTTTCACCACTGCATAAAAGCTACCAATTATCCTGTCTTCGGGATACTTTTATCATACATTAACTACCACAAAGCAAATGCAAAAATTTATTCCAGAGACATGAGAGGATGGCTTTAACTCTGATAAATTAAAAGCAAAACTAGATTAAAGGAAAAAAAAGTCTAAAACTAAGTATCTTAGAAGGAATAACAATATTAAAAAAAGAAACTGAAAAATTATTTGAAGAAAATAAACATCACCGAAAGAAACTTCTGACGATAAGAATAAAATTATTCTCCTAACAACCTTCAGGCAGTATCTTTGAAAAGTGATAACTCAAAAAGGAGAGAACAAGGTACTACTTCTGCATTTGGGGATTTTCTGTATTAGCTACACACTTAGAATTTGTTCCAGTGTTTCTACATCAGAATGCTTTTAATTTTACATTTACTAGCATGGTAAGTTTTCAAATAACAATTGTGGCAGTGTATAGTTCCTTAAAAAATATACAGCATTTCAAGGAGATAACAATAAGTGCTTTTATTACAATGACTTTGGTTTCTTGTCATTGGTATAATAAAACATCTGCCTAGAAATCTCAATTTAATTAAGTTTATTGTGTCTATGCATAAATATGGCTTTAAATCTGTATTATTTCCCATACCCTTAAAAATATCATATGAGCCTATTTTCATTATACTCCTTCCACAAAGATGCTTAACATTTAATTGCTGAGTGAAACAAATAGTGTATTTCTAAGGTTCCATATTCACAGAGACAACACTAGAAAATAAAAAAGTAGTGCAATAAACACAGTTAAAATATAGTAGGAAATCTGATCTTCTAATATATTTTTTCAATTTTCCTGTGTACTGGCTTAAGCTTCTTCACAAAGCATCCCACAACACAATACCTGACAAAGAAACACCTCAAGGATTCAATTATATACTGCAGCATTTATCAAAAGCTTATTAAAATAGAACATATAAAGATAACTTGCATCATCTCAAGGTATCAGACAAAAATGATCACATAGATTTTAAAGTGAATGGTGACAATTGTGTAAGAATTTAGTGTAGTTCTTGTCTGGTTTGAATGAACCAATGTCCAAAACAGGGTCCTAATATCCCATCAGGATCTTTCAGCACTTAAAGGAATTAGTCCTTTGTTCCTCTAAATGCTGAGTAAACCATCAGCTGTCACTTAGAGGTGATGGACAGAAAGTCAGCATGTTACCCACCAATAAAGTAGTTGTTTCCTAATGCGAGCATTTCTTCAGAAAGCACAAGTCCACCCAGTGCCTGGAGAAGAGTGACACTTCTGCCATCAATAAGTGAACACTGTGTAAATCCAGTGCTTGTGACCTTCCATAGCAGGATGAGAGAAGCAGTAGCATCTTGCCTTATTCTAAGAAAAGAAATTATGAGAATATTTACACTGAGGGAAATTGGAGTTATTAGGAAGTACATCACTGTATAACTGAAGCTTAACGAAGATGGGAAACTTAAATCCAGCAAGTATGGAATCAGGAAAAATATCGAATGCTTTTAGCATGCCCACAAAATTTAAAAATGCTTCAATTTTAAGATTTGCATAATAGTTTATGTAATACCCGATAATCATACAGAGTCCCAATTTCCGATATGTGAAGGTCACCATCTTGATGCCCAAGAAGTTTTACATAAATATCACATAATAGTAAAGGATCCTTATTCAGTCTTTGTATTTACGCCTTTTCGAGTAGTACCTCCATCCTACATCTACAATGCCATTATTTTCTGCAGCTGAAGTACATCCAGCCCTGCTGTTTACTGAAGAACATTCAATGTTCGTTCAATACCAGGAGACAGATCCTGGTAGAAGTCCTCATTTGTTTGACACACCAGATCGAAGATTCAGGACAGTTTATTCTTGTAAATCAAATGAGTCATGTAATGCTGCCAAGGTCACTGAGCCCATGGTGCCTTCCTGAATACTGACAGATTGGATATAGAGTCTACCAGTGCATACACACTGTCGGCTCCATTAGGGAGCGCTGGACACTATGCCAGTCTTTGTCCTTGCAGGGCACTTTTTTTCCTCCTCACCTCCATAAAGAAACAATAAAAATCTGTCATATTTCTGGCAAGGTCCCAAATATTTGCATTAATTTCTTATGAAGGAATCCCAAATGAGTTAGAACAGTCCTCCAAAAATTCAAATGCAACTGCATCCAACTGCTAAAAACTGATAATTCTCTCCTGCTGAAAACAGACTTCCAAATAACTAGAGATGAAGCTCTGTTTCATGATTTCCTGTACTGAAATTGTTTCAATCCTGCTAAAAACACAAGGCAGTTTATCCCTGATCACTTGTTATTTGACTTCAAAACAAGAAAAGCAAAGTTTTGTAATCATGTGTGACAGAAGCTGAAAAAATGTTCAACTAGACATCATAAGGAGTAAATTTTTACACTATTTTGCATCCTCTGTAAGAACAAGCCCATTTCTATTCCAAAAGCTGACTGTCTCACTTTTAGAACACGATAGCAACTAGTTTCACAGTTTAGGTCTCATCTGGCAATCAAAAAAATATCAACTTATTAAACTGAAATTATTTTCTTTCACAAATAGCCACTAAACCAGATATGTTACTTGGGCCTTTAAGATAGTTAATAAAATGAAATAAAAATAGATCTTGACTTGCACTAACCTACCCAGGTATAAAACACTACTAAATATATACAGTGTAAAAATGATCAAAACTGACTGTGTATTTTGCAACCTCCTTTAAGACGGGATTTCTCTATCAAGGCTCTTAAATAGACCTTTAGAATCCACAAATGCTGTCTTTTTCCTGATTCCAAGAAGAGACACTTGTTTGCTTTCAGATTCCACCCAGCCAGGGCATCCACACTCCCATCTCTTCCTGACTGAGGCTTAAGGCTCATGAATGAGCACAATTCAAAGCCCCGTGGGAAGGGTGGGACGGCCCCCACGTTTAACAGTTACTGCTCCAAACTGTCTGCAGCTTGTCTGCTTGCATCACTTTGTTTTTTCCTGTGAGCATGGCCTTTTTTAACAGAAACATGGGATTCTGAAAGATAAGATGACAGTATGAGAAAAGTACACTGTTTTGGGAAAATGTAAGTCTAAAACTGCAGCAAAGCTGTGAGCCAGAGAGCTACGTTGGCAGATTTTTTTAAAAATAAAATTTCCAATAAGAAAATGCCTCATCCCAACTGACAGAATCAGATTTTTCTAGGAAGTCAGGTTCTGTTAATTAAATGTAACAAAGTAAGCATTTGATCCAAAAAGCATGAATTTGAAAAGTGAATAACAGAATAAATTCAAATTTTTTAGAAACGTGTTTTTTAGGACATACACAAAGATTTCACAGCTGATGATGACACCCAAAGCAATAACCCAGAAATCAAATACTGATCCAGAAAATACATGCATGCATACAGTCAACAATAACACTTTCCATCAACAAGTTCTTCTTGAGAATAAAGGGGGAAAAAGTGTTCCCTGCATGAAGTGGAAGGGAAATGTCATCTCTTCTCCAAACCGACATCTTCAACATATCTGCCCTAATTTCTAATGCATTACGATAGCCCAGAGACAGCTTACATGCTCGCATCTTCTAAAACATTAAATATGTGGGAGAAATCATGCCGAGCAAAGAGCTGTCATGGCTCTGCTACACGCTGGAAGTCTGTCTAAATTCTCTCATAGTCTTTTTAGTCATTTGACAAATCTGCCTATCTGAAAAACTGTTGTCTAAAATATCCAGTCAAATGAAAGTAAAAGTGCTTTTTTATTTCATCAAATATAAGAATATTCTTACTTTATTGATGTATTCTGTGGAACTTCAAAGGAGATAAGCCGGCCTCCAGCAGAAGTATTGGAACTGGCATTTCCACAAGCCACATCTGGGATTATCTGAAAAAAAAAATAGCTTTATTTAACAATAAATCATAAAATCTGACCAAAGAAAACATGAAATATTTTTTTTTACAAATGACACTAATACTCCAGCAGTCATCTTCTAAAAATCCTCAGGAACATTCACTGAAACCTTTATGCTGCCAACAAAGGTGTTGGAAATTCACATAACCATGCTTTCAGCGTTTTGTTTTAACAAAAAATTCCTGCACAGAAGTGTGAACTTCTAAAGGCATCTTCCTTTAAGAGTAAACATATTTAGAAAAAGATGAAGAGCCTTCTGGTCTTTTAGAATAATAAATAAAGCTCTAACATGCCAAATCCAGGAAATAGTGCATCATTAATTTATGCAGTCCTGAAGGATTTATAATAACAATTACAGACATTGCCTTTCTACAACATTGAAATATGTTTTTTTCCAAACACAGGTTTCCTTTAAAAAATACTCTCCCACTTGCCCATTACTATTCTTTCCAAGTATAAGATGCTTGGACAAACAGTGCTTTCAGAAGGAAAAAACCCATGATCACAGTGAGAGTGAAAGGATGCGTTTGCCAATCTAGTGACACCTACCAGGCATAGAAATCAGTTACTACACTAACTAGATCAAGACAGCATACAAAGTGTCATGCAACACAGGAATCACAGACAGACTCCTTAATTATTCAGATCTTCAGAAGTATCAATTTCCTAAAGACAGTTTGAACATTATTAATGATGCCAAGGGTATATTTATTTCAAGTAAGTAATATTTTATGTAGCATAATTGAGTCTATCACTTAATATCATCAGAAGTTTTAAATAACTTTTCATGCATCTTCATCAACTTGCCCACGAAATATCACACTGGAAAAAAACCCCAACAAACCGGTTTAATCTTCAAATATCTAGGCAGTTTACAATGTTATTCCTTCAGTCACAGAGAATGTTTGCAAGCTTTTTACATCAACCATACTGAAAAAGCAGAAATGCAACTTGACACACTTCCATGAATGAATCTTACATCAAAGCAAAAGCCAGAATAAAATTTGTAAATTTAAATAAAATTCAAACTTGTATTTTAAATATTACATGAATGTAATGAAACACATGTAAATACGTGAACAACAGAAGTCCAGAATATGATGCAAGTAATAATTTTTAGGATATTCAGAACTTATCTTGACTCAGGCAAGACAAATACTCAGTATTCACATTTCCCAAGTGAATGACTTCCCAGTTTCTAGATTACTCAATTCATTGTTGAATTCCCTGGTGCATAGAACATGAATACATGTAATTTATGAAAATAAAGTGAGAAGCAATTTTATTGTATTTTTTCAAATTAATTTTTAAAAAATGTAACGTATCCATTACAATTTTTTAATTTCAGAGGTCAAAACTATGGATCTAACAGTCAAAGTATGATGCATCCAAAATTAGTTTGGCGAATGCTCTTCCTTTTATACTTGCCAACATTTAAAAGTTTTTTTTCTTTGAGAATCTATATGCCTATTGGAGCAAAGCGAAAAAAGAAACCAATATCTCTATTCTCACATAGTCTTATACTACATCTAAAACACACTTGTTTTTATAGTATTTCTATATTTTACAATTTCATGCTCCTATTATCTTGGAACACAAGGGGGGAAATTGTAATTTAAGCACTTTATTTACCTTACTGTTTAATATTAGAAGTTTCTAAAGTAAAAGGTATTGATGTCTTTGCAACTAGAATAAAATAACAGAATCATAGAAGCAAGAGCTGAACAAAGTGACTGCAGAACAAGAGCTGAGATTTAACCTTGACAAAATGGAAAAAAACCCCAAACAAACAAAAAAAAGACTTTAGTTTGCAAACACATCAGAATTTAGGATTACTCAGCAGGAAAAGCACACATAGGAAATATTGCAATGCTAAGTAGAAGAGTAAAAGGCAAAATGCATGATTTTGACTCTTCTATTAAAAGATTTGTAATGTTTGATGTATTTCTCTAGGAACTCCACTTGTAATTGGCCCTGACTTCCTGCTCGAAGAATCTGGTAAAATAACCATCTAAACCAGTAAGATGCTAAACCCAGGATTTTACAAGAGCTGAAATTCGAAATTTTTTAAATATTAACAACCCCGATACTTGGATCAGATGAAAAACAAGGGAAGAAGCAGAAACTCTCAAAAGGAAAAAAAATGGTCCCAGCAGTGTCCTATTTCAGTCAAGTACTATGCACACCAAAAAATGACAGCTTTGACACCTGAATTAGGAAACAAATTGCAGTTTTTTCACAGCTTTGAGAAATTTGTATAAAGATTTTTAAGTGTGTCTCTTTCATGTCTTAACAGAGCGCTCTGCAAAACTGAACTACTGAAGAATGAGGGCAAAGACAACCAATGTATTACAACAATAAAGGACACTCAGAAGACAAAAATGACCTGTAATTTTCACTCTCAAAAAAACCCCAGGCTGCTAGAACTAGTAGGAGATATTTAAAACTGAAGTCACTGGGAAATATACTTCAATGATTTCCAGAGGACAAAATAAAGATTATTCCTAGTCTAAAATAAAAAATACAAATAGAGTAGCTATCTAAAGTCATTTAAAGACAACCAAAAGAAAACATAACATAACTGCGATGACATCAAACACTTCTTCTGAAGCATTTAATAGCACAGAAACTTTAGGACAGCATGAAGGTTCTTGGGGAACAGACTTATAAACATTTACACAAATGATGCAGCTACTTTAAAAATAGCTGCCAAAGAAAACAAAACCTTCATGCACCTTCCAGAGTCTAAAGCATGTTTAGGAGCTGATTACAAAGATAAGCTCCTTTGTCAACAGAGAGGACATCCAAGACTGTTTTTCAATACCTTATTTAGAGTTTAAAATGATTAAATATCAAATTCTTGACAGAAAGAATTCCTCTTTACATAAATATTCCATACGTTTGCATCTCAATCATGGGGGTTTTTTCTAAGAAGATAACAATATATAAAAACTGTATTTCTGCTTCAAAGGCTTGAAGACTTTACATAGGTAAAAGAGCAGCATCCTTTGAGAAAGCAAGAGTGAAACCTTGAGAAGAGTTCTTACTCCTACAATCTCTGCCTGGGCCTTAACATGCAGTGATTTTGTTAGATTTCCTTACCAGGCCATAGCAGTGGTATAGAGGAGATTGCAAAGAAAATCAGGAGTGGTACCTAAAAAGAGAGCAACAGACTGTTCTTCCATATTACAACTTTTCTGAAGAAATTAAATAGCTTGAGTTAGACAGAGGCTCTCATGCCTTACAAAACCAGAATAATGAGATATACACTTAATTCAAGAAGTGCTAAAATACATACATAAATCCCAAGGCAATATTTTTTACATGAGTGAGTGCCTTTATTACTTTCCTAAGTGTACTAGACTTTAATTCAATGAGGCTGAGTAGCATACAGACTCCAAGTCGACATTTATGCAGCCTTTCAGTGCTGAAATTAGTTCTCTGAAGATGGCTATTGTATCTGAAATTTCATAGTATATTTCTTGAAAAGTTGAGTAGACATTTGTAATTCTACAAGGCCTTATCAACACGGGCAGACTAATCCTGACAGTGCAAAATACAGCCATTCTCCTACCATGATACGTTTGCATTTCTTTTGTGTCTCAACCCCAAGTTCACAGAATGGCAGAAGGCTTGTACTTCTTGCAAAATATGCCACACTTTCCTCAAACTTAAAAGTGGTAAGTGGAATGGCAAAATTCATACAAGCCTTAGAAAGTCCTCACTATCCTATTAACAAGGTATTAATTAATATTTCTGAAAACTGACTGATAGTTTCAAACACTGGTCACCCAAGTATCTTGTGGACTTCTCATCCTTTGAGTTATTTAAGTCGCAACTGAACACAGTCCTGAGAAACCTGCTCCAGCTGACCCTGCTTGGAGCAAGGGTTTGGACTGGACAAAGTCCAGAGGTCCCTTCCAACCTCACCTACACTGTGACGCTGTGAGTGAAAATTCACCCCATGAGCCAGTTGCCTATTAAGTCTTTCCTGTTAATTGCCTTTGTAACTTCAGTGACACCACAGCCTTCACTAAACCCCACTCCAGCATACACTGAAAGTGCTTAATTTTTAAAATATCCCCCAATGTAACACAAATAACTACATGTGCATGTGTGCGCACCTGTCACTCAGGTACTTTCCTCCTTTTCTGAGAATGTTCTCTTTGGTTAATTGCTTGTTTTTTCATCTCAAAAAGCTGTTCTCTTGTTTTTACCTTCTAGTGGGGCAACAGAGAACTCTGCATGGTCTTGCAGCCAGAGCAAAGTGGGGCAAATTAATCTGGAACTAAACAGAATATATGAATGCACACATAATTCTTGAACTAAATAAAAAAGATGGATACAATCTCATCCTACAGCAAAGATCAGTGCTTAAAAGTAAAAAACCCTAAAATTTTAAACATATTTGAAAGGACATTATGTTATGGAAAGAGTAAGAAAACAAGTTCTGTGAGAAAAGCAAGGCTGTGTTCTGGGATGATGTCCCACAAAAACTGGCATGGTCATTAAGAAAGAAAACCTTTCAGTTCTTCAGTGGGACAGAAACTGGCATGACAAATGCAGTATGAAGAATGGTCTTGTAAATGGTAGTTCTTTCAGATCTTCTTCCAAGGGATTTCATATTAAATTTCAGTTCAAGAAAGCAGGTTTCACTACACGAAATTTTGGCTTTTCTGAAGTATAACTATCAGAATAGGGCCTGCAGGATTTATTCTCTTCTGAACCTCTAAGTGCGGCAAGAGATATCCCTTATTTTCTAAGAAATATAACGTGTTTGGCAGTTTTCCTAATGCAAGGGAAAAATAATATATGAAAGAAATAGAACAGGTTAGACCCTGACTATAGATCTTGAACAGCTGTTCGCAAATAAAAAGTGAAAAGAGAAGTAGGAAAAGGCAACATAATAGAACCATAAGACAGGGATCTAGTACTATCTAACTTTTTGTCAAGATGTCAAGCAAAAATCAGGATCATTTCTAGCACAGAAATTGAATTCAGAACAAAATTCTAAAAAAAAAGTTCCAGTTCCCTTACCCCATAGCACAGAAAAACTACTGCTTCTGAAAAATCTAGTGTCATTTAGCTTAACCTCCAGAGTTTCTACCCTCAGAGTTTCAGATGGGACAACGCTTGAAAGAAAGCCAGAACAGAAATAAAATCAAGGTTTACTTCTAACATATCTCACCAGTGGGAAGAAAAGCAAAAGTGTTTAGAGTAGGAGTAGTGCCTCCCTGAAGAACACCAAGGGGAGACTGACAGACGGCACCCAAATACAGTATCAAATGAAGAAGGCTTACCAGTGATTGTAGCACTGAAACCTGATGTAAGGAAGGCTGCAAATCCACCCAGCGAATTCTGTTGCTGGCAGTCTGTTTCTCTGCTCATCTGAGCAAGTCACTTTGTAGAGTCAGCAATCACAGCACCAAGAGGATCCAGCACATTCCAATGCATGGCAATCCTCTAGGTAACATTATTAAAACTTTGTATTTCTGTCAAAGACTATCAGTTACACCAAGAGGTAGATGCATCAGCAGGCCACAATGACAGATTACCTAGATTATAATATTAGCCAGCTGCCTTCTTGTCTCAAGCTGGCCACCAAAATCACTGTCAATTTCATAAACATTCAGTCTGTACTGGCTTTGGCTGGGATGGAGTTAATTTTCCTCACAGTCGTTTGCATGGTGCGATGTTTTGGACTTGTGATGATAACAGGGATAGGTATCACTAAAATGTTCACACAGCATCGAGGCCTTTTCTCTTTCTGAGACTGCACTACCAGCTAGTAAGCTAGGGGTGCTGAGGGAACACAGTGGGACAGCTGATCCAAACTGACCAAAGGGACATCCCACACCATCGGAGGTCAGGCTGAGCAATAAAACTGGGGGTGGGGGGTGGAAGTTGGCCAGAGCTGCTGTTGCTCAGAGCCTGGCTGGGCATCAGTTACTTGGTGGTGAGTAGTTGGGGCTTTTTGCGTTACTTGTTTTGTTCAGGCTATTCCTTTGTTGTTTTCTATTTCTACCTTTTTAAATTATTGAACTGTCTTTATCTCCCTTGAGTTCTCCCACTTTACCCTTCCAATTGTCTCCCCCATGTCACTGGATGGGGCAGTGAGCAAGTGGCTGCGTGGGCTTAGCTGCCTATCCTCTGCTTAGATCACAACACAGTCATTCAATAAAGATTATTTCCATGAACAATTAGTCATTTACTATTCCAGAGTGTATGGAGCTGTTATGAAAAGAAAGGCAAACATTGCATAAACAAGTTCACCGAGCAAAAATTCCACATAGTCAAATCTTTGCATGCAGTGCATGAGCTCAGGTCACTGGAGAATAAGCTAGGACATAAACTTCAACCTAAGACTGTCAAGTCAGCTACAGATATTTCTGCACCAAAACACTGATAGGCAGTAAACACATCAGGCTTTTTTTTTTTCTCTTTTCCCTCATACTTTCTAGGTCTTCAAAACAGGATGATTCCTGAAGGAGTACTTAAACGAATCCAGACACTTTTCAAAAAACCAGCTCTAGATAACCAAAAATCCTGAGCCCACTCACCAATCTAGCTTCAGATGAGCAGGGCTTCAACACCTTGATGTAACTGCACTCACTAGAACTTCTGTCTTAAAGAGCTTTTATTTTAGGAAAGCTAGTATTTATGACTATCTATTAAACATGATTTAGCAATGGAACGTCATAAACTGAGGTTCGTATGAACTTCACATAAATTTTGTTTAAGCATATTGAGCTTTTAGAGATATTTAGGGTTTTATTTAGAAAACAAATACAATAAAGGATAGCACCTATCCAGAGATACATCAAGTTGTCTATGAAAATGGTGTCTGTATATAAACAAAAAGTTCCAGAAACCAATATTGTAGAGGAGAGAGTTAGTGAAGTTACAGATTTATCCTAGAAGAAAGCTTATATTATTCTATCAAAATCTGTGTTTCCTTCCTTCTCCTTATGTGTTTGTAGAATATCTTTTTCTCAAAGCAAAAGAAAAACCCTAGAGATTTCCAAAATAAATCTTATATACAGGTAGAAGAGCTGTCTTAAGTCAAACTAAAATTACACACATTTCAGTACTTTAACAGCAATCATAAGAGGAAATACCAAGAAAATAGGGTAAGAAAAGGGCAAGCATGTATACTCCAGCCTTCACCTATTTCCATGTCCAAGATTCACCGAAGATGTCATTTCTAAGGATCAAGTTTCTATTCTGTACTTAGCAATCTCAAATGGATCTCTCCTCTGATTTTTTTCAGATTCTCTTCTGTTACTCCTTCTTCACCAATACCATACTTTGACAGAAAAATGCATAAACATTGAGCAACACATAAAGTAGTCAAGACTCAAACGTTCCTGTTTCAAGAATATGCTTAAGGAATAATTCTGTCATTGCTGCAGAGCAGGAGAACTCTTGTTCAGGATTTTCCACCTGACTCAGCCACACTCCCTTCAAAGGCTTGAATTTACTCACCAAGGACATACGTAAAACAAATGCTGTCCCCACTGCAAGGAGAATTAGAAGTTTATTGTAGTCTCCAATCACTAGATCCAAACCCTTGAATCTGAGCACAAAACTGCAGTATAAATAGAAGGCTAGACTAGGACTCACATGCTCAGCATTCTAATTTCTGGCTGCGCACCTGGCAAATCACTTCCCTGTTCTGTGCTTCAGTATCTCAGTCTGTAAAATGTGAATAATATAGCTGATTTCCTTTGAAAAGAATTTCAGGTCTATTATGAAAAGCTGTATATAAGAGTATGGTACTGCTGTTCTTATCGTTGATTTGGTACACTGAAACCTTTGTTAAATCCATTAATTGAGTAGCATTAATGAGATGGTTTCTTTTTCCCTCCATTACTGGCTAATAGATATCTCTTATACACTGTAACACAAAAGATGATTAAACTGGGGAAATGTGGATTGTTAGTTCGATCTGTCTTGCAAGGGGAACTGGTTGCCCCAAGTAGGAAAAAGAATTATCTTTCAACATATAAGCTTTAAGATAAATTCATATTTACATAATTACATAAAGAAAATTAACTGAGAGAAAATATATTTTTGTCTATGATCTATGGTTTTAGTCCTTAATCTGCGTATCAGGAAAATATTAATTTCTTATACGAAGATCATTCTAAGAAATGAAACTCCATCCAAAGACATCTGTATGTTGTCCACCGGCACAGGCACTACTGAGACAGTTCATTCCAGCAGGCAGTGCTGAATGTCTCCCTGGTATCCAAGGAATAGAGAAAACATGTCCAACTGTAAGCATATATCATACCTCTCCTAGACAGTTTACTTCTCTCAGGTGTTCATTTTTTGAGTTTGTATTATCCTTGCAAGATAGGGAGAGCTTTCACTTGGGAAGAGTCTGGCAAAATTTCTCTCGGAGATGAGACAAAAAGGTCTGAAGAACATTAGTTCACTGCCAGTATCAGTACAGAATAATTTGGAAAACAGACTGTCTTGGAAAATTTAAAAAAAAACAACCAAACAACAACATAATATTGGTATTTGTTGTCCTCTGAATCTCAACGAAGATCAGAACAGTTCATTTTTGCAATACAAAACCCAGAGCTACTTTATTCTCTTCCTTTTAAGAGAGCAAAAAAGGATCAAGTTTTGCAAAGATCTTACAGCTATCAGGAAAGGTAGTGGTTTTGTTATTAGCACTTTTTACTTTTGAAACCTCCACCAAAGAGGCTTTGGAACACAGACCTTCAGGCAAATCAACTCTCTTCAGTTAATACAGATCAGATACAATGTCTTGAATCAGCAACCAAAATCTCTTTGTTTCAGATAATCATCTCTCTCGCTCTGACTTCCAAAGAACGAGGTAGAAGGTCATTATGCCACATTGGAGAGCTTGTCAAAAATACAAGACCCATCACAATATATTAAAAACAAATCAACTCAAGCAATTTTTTAATGGGGTAGCAAGTCATTTCCATGCTAGCGTTAATCGTGCAAACCATGATGTATCTCTCAGGTAACAGAAGACATGCAGAACGGTGAATTTCAGCTATTGCAATACCCATTTGTGAATGATCTGTTTGACTGAAATTCTTAGTGAATCTACCTAAAATGCAAAGCAGGCAGAAATGTTCCTTATACAACACCAGACCACAGACTGAGGAAGACACACCAGGGAAATCTGGTACAGGGAAGAGCATGCCCTTAATTGATCAGGACATGTGGGCCACCCATGCAGAGATGAGTCTGCGTTTAAGCTAAGTATGAAGAGCAGATCATTGTTTGTTTCTGCTTCAGTGCTCTCTCCAAACTCCATCCTTGGTGCCTGACATATGTTCTACTGTAAAATAATAGATATGGGAGATGGAATTCCAGGAAATTAAGCTTTGTGCTCCAGACGCTGCCCACCAGCACTCCCACTGAAATGGAATAGAACCCTATAAATACTTATACCTCAAATAATATCGGAGTGTCTCAGATAAAGTCGAGAGATAACACAGCAAACATATATTCTACATAGGCTGAGTCTACTTTCAGAAAATTGATTCAAATAAATTTTACAGTAAAAACATCAACAAATTTATTTGAAATAGAAAAGAGTGATGAAAAATACACTTTTTCCAGGAGTAACTCCTGCCTGTTCACTTTCTCATTATGTAGTATGTTAAAACACCTCAGGAGAATCAAACTCATTGAAACATTTCAAAAAAAGGTACAGCTGACATTTTGCCTATTTATTCCTGAATACACTGAAATAAAATTACATTACAAGGCCTTTCTCAATAAGAAAAAGATGTCACAAAAATTCTAATTCCTTGCCTACAGACATTAAAATATTTTTTCAGCAACAAGTTTCATTACTTCTAGCACTTGGTACTAAGCTGATCATTACTTTAACAGTAACTTGGTTAAGTTTAATCATTTTTTAAAATTTTTGCAGATACTTGAGTCGATGTAAAACATTTAAGCAGTACAAATAGGACAGTGTAAAACACAGTAGAAAGCAAAGATCACGTTTCTTAAGGATCATATGCTGTGTGTTTCCAGCTGTAATTTTACCAGATATTGTTAAGTTTTGACAGAGATTTGTTTTTAAGAGTTACAACAAATGTTTAAAATTTTATCATTTAAGTTTCCACCACTGTCACTGAATCCCTAGAGTTGTGCCCTGTGTAATGTATTAACTATCCCTTTCAATCCTCAAGTAACTCTGATTTCTTAATACTGCAGGAACATGTATTTTTCAAAGCAAAATGTGATTATAACTGAAAATACCAAAAAATATATTAAAAGTATTGCTTGAACCTTTAGATGTTCCTAAATTTATTTGATGTTTGGGGATGTGGTGTCATATAACTGACCAGAAGAAACAATATTATCCCATTTCAAAGTATCTAATACAACACATTGGCCAACTTAAGTCCATTACTCATAGCATGGATCAAACTGTTTTTTGTTTTTATTTTACCAGCATATTAACTCAGGGCGGAGATCATATCTTCAGTCTTCTCATGAGGACATCATGAAACCATACACAAATGACAACACAAAAATAACACTTCCAAGTTTTTTTGTCTGTGAATTCTCACTTAGACAGAATACTCTCACCTCTATTTCATCCCATTTGAGATCCACAACTCTCTGTCCTGCCCTTGGCTGCCACGTAGGTAACGTCACAGTGGCTCTCGAACGGGGCAGAGCAATGTCAGGCTCCGAGGTGGACGAGGCCGCGCTGCTGTGCCGGGGTGAGGTGGCCTCTGTCCGTTCAGAGGCTGGAGGGCTGTGGAGTGAGTGTTCACAGTTTGTTCCCTCAAAGCCTTCAGTGCAGAGACAGAGGAAGCCATCCCCGCTGGTGCTGCAGTTACCATGGTGACAGGGGTTGCTGGCACAAGGATCTGAAACAAACTGGAAAAAACATCATATAGGTCAATTACTGATTATAAAGGATTTATTTCTGAGTTTTAAAAATACCATAAAACAGGACTCTTTCCCCCTACTTTATCTTCTAAACATATTTATGAACCAAACTCATCTTTGATGTATCTTCAAGGAGGTAAATTCAAAGGATTAAAGAAGAATACAAATTAATCTATATTAACTACTTTCCTCAGACCATTTATGCTAATTCACTGTTGCCACATTCAAGCAAAGAGATAAACACAAAAAAGGAACGTGGCCACCATTCATTATCAGGAATTTTCAAAAACAGACATAAAAGAGTAACCTGTTCAAGGAAAACATCAGGTATGTTGGAATTTAAGGGAGTAACAGAAATAGGAAAGGGCACAGAACTCGTACAGATCAGCAGGTCACGAAGCAGCTCAGTGTGGTCAGAGCTAACCACATCACACAATCCTATTTGTGGACACAACTTTCATCATAAAAGAGCTGGGCCTTTTACCTACACTTCATTTTGTGGACAGCAGTTTCAGAATCCAATTCATTCGAGTGCTGAAAGCTCTCTAACAGGAGTTAGAAAGCAGGGGCAAAACTCTGCCTGTTTTTAAAACAGCATTTGTCATAGTATAGGACAAGACTAAACTCAGTGATGTAGGAAAAATGCTCTCCGAGGCTTGCATGCCTTTAATTTCTAGTTGGAATTTACCAAAAGCTATTTTGCAGTTTCTTATGTCATCAATGACTTCAGGTTAAATGTCTTCCCTTTTCTATGTTGAATTTTACATTCATAATGCATTTATAGAATACATCTAGAAACTCTTCCAAGTTTCATCTCCTGGAAAAATCAGCCATACTTGCCCAGTTTCCTTGGGGAGGACAAGTCCTTCCCTCCAGACATGTGTTTATTTTTGCACATGGGACTCCGAAGTTTAGCACTGCCTTTTGCAAAAGCATCAGTACTTTGGCTTGTCCTGGAAACATCTTCCTAGATAATACTTAAGAAATGTTTGCCCTAATGAGAGTTAAATCAAGCTGCTGGCTCAGTGTCATGAACCAAGACCGTCAGGCAGTTCCCTTTGTTTGTCTTCCCATCAAAGGGAAAACATCACCGGAATCAGACATTTCCTCATCTTTAAATGCAAATTTCACCCAAGTGCTCCAGTCCTAAAGATTACCCAGTTCTTCCCTGTGCAGTATTCCTGCCCTTCCCTGCATAAACAATGCTTCTTCTTATATTTCTCAGTAAAGCTCTATAGTCATTTATTATTAAACATTTGTTATAATCATCTCAAAAATTACATAAACCTTATATATGATTAATGTCAAAAACAAGTATTGGGTCTACACTAGGAATTTTACCTTCCCATTAGTCTAAAGGTCTGGTGTCAGGGACACCAAATCCTAATATAAAACTTCCCTATATAAAACAGTACTATTATTGACCTCAGCTGGAATTCTTTCTTTGGCTCAAATTTTTGACTCTGTGTAACATTTTTGGAAACATTATTATGAAAGTTAATTTTGAGACAGTCAGGGATGAATGTCAGATTTTGCCCTGACAGATGTAGAAGGCTTAAAGGCCATAGAGAACAGTCCAAAAATATGTGGTCTATCAATTCATCCCGTGGTTTGGTTACAGTTCAGAATGTTATTTACTTTGCATGGGGGCACATCTCATACATATAGGGTGACACATTAGACATCAGGGTCAAGCTCTGACTCTTCTTCATTTTTAATACTCAACTATATGGCAAGTTTATATATATACTTGATATATCAAGGAAGTATGGAGTTTTATGACCAGAAAGACTTATCTCCTTAAAGTCTCTTTCCCCTGCAAATCAAGAGAATGCTTAATTTCTCAAAGAACAATATCAGAATCTTTTCTCCATAAAATAATATTTAAGTGACAGAAAAGAACAATTTTCAGGAAAGAACTAGTTCTGTTCCACAGTTTGTCAGTTACATTTCAAGCTTGCTCCACTGTCAAGTGGCAGAGATATTCACAGAAATTTCATTTTTCTATAGCAGTACTGAAGACAAAATGTGTTGAAAAGTGAACAAGGCCCAGTTCAAAAATTGTTTGCAACAGTTTTTTCATATTCCAGTTTCTTGAACTAGATCTGAGTTTCAAAGAACTACAAATATCCTATTGCTGGACAAGCTCTTTATTCATGCTTTCACAATAAATCCAAATTCACATTAAGCCTATTTCGTGTTAGTAATTCAATTGCTCTTGTCACACCTAAAATGTTAAGGTTAATACTTGCAAACCTAGTAACAAGAAAGAAAAAATAACGTTTTCAATCACAAAGGGCACTTTTCCCCATTACTGAATACATCCATTCGCTTTACAAGCACAATAATAAGAAATGCTGTCTGATCCATGCTATTTGATGCAAACTTATTTGAGCTTGTTTGATTGGAAACAGAGGTGCTTAATAAGAAGCCTTGTTTAGAGCTGCCTGTGCCACACATTGAAGAACACCTTGTGCCTTAGGAACCACCTCTACGCCTTCATACAAGAAGTGAAAATAATTAAAAGCATTTAGTTTAGACGAAAAATGAAAAAATATGAGTAGATGTGGAACTTCTGCCACAGGCTTCCTCAGAACTTAGTTTTATGAAGCACTTCACAGGATTTCATCATCATTCTCATTCCTTAGTTACTAGTAATTCAGAAGCTCATTTGTCTTTCAATAAGCCTATCAAAACAAATCAATGTCCTTTGTGCATAGGTTTTCTGTTGAACTAGAGTCTATTTTAATTATCAGATAAAAAGAGATAAGCAAATAAAATTGATTATTTTGTGTCGGTTGTGATATTTCTGTGGTTTCTTTGGTCCTCACCAAGGCGGCAGCAGTGGTTAGCCAAGGGATCTGAGAAACATTTTGACACAGTGAACAGCATGGCTACATCAGAATTAAAAGCTAGCAGAATTTCAAGGCTTAACCTTCAAAAAACTACTGAAGCTCAGAAAAATAACAAAACAAAAGCGCCCCACCTTGGTCTCATAACTAAGAGCTGAGCATAAGTATATTGCAAGTACACAATTAAAAGCCCCCTTTTCAGCCACTCCTTGTGAAGTTCACAATATATTCAGAGATTGCTGCACAGAGAAAAGAAGGAACCAAGTAACATGTATCCATATAGCCCATGAATAAATACTAAACCAGGTATGATCAATACTAAAAGTTCCAGGGCTGTTTTAGGTACAGAATTTCAATAGTCACTATTATAGTGAAAGTATATTTCATATTTAGGTCTCTTGCTTTCATCCCCATTTTTTCATTTAATAGTCTGCCTGTTTTTATAATACATACCTTGACTAAATAGGCACAGCCAGACATTGCAGCTGACAGAGCCAGCATAAAACGTATTTGCATGCAATTATTATTCCATATGCCTGGACAATTGTAATCCTTGAAATATTTTTCCAATAGAATCCTAAGATAGATGCATACCAAGGTGCCCTTCATATCATAGTTAATTTTCCAAAGGCAGACTGCATATGGAATAAACACTGGGCTTGTTTAAGAATTACACTCACAAACACGGATGGTTTGCCAGCCAGTCCAATTCTTTCCTAAGGTTTCAGTTCAAGATAAAACTCTGTGGGATGTAAATCTGCAAGATTTTTCTGCCAGCACTACTTGTGGTGACACCAATTTGTCATTTGATGCTCATTCACCTTCTCTTCAAAGTGGTTCTACTTGTTCTACCTGGAGACAGTCCAGGTAGATCATCCAGAGAGCTTCAAAAAATAGAATGGTAAGTCTAAAGCCAAGGCTACAGACGAGCTCCTAAACACTGTGCCAAACCTGTCTTCCACCTGCAACTCTCCTCTCAGATGTGTTGGTACAAAACTAACTTTTGGGTCAGTTTTTATTGCTGTTGCCTACAGCCACAGACAATATTACACCAGCTTGCAACTTCAGTAAAATACGGAAAAAAGCCCCCAATAAATCCAGTCTTCATATTAAGAATTGAACAGATTGTTCAAATTCATTCTACATAGTGAAAACTAACCTGTTAGCAAAGCCAAGCTGCCACAATGATGTCAAAGGCTGATAGTTTGCATATGTGTCCAGGAGCACTCACTACCTCTGAAACAGATATTAAAAACTGACATAGTCCAATGTTTTCAACTCTTCCATGGCTCCCTGAGATAATTTTTCCAGTTATAGAGTAAATTGTTGTGGTTCTCAAATCTGTAGAGTGACTTTAAGTGGCTAGGACTTAGACAGGTAGTTTCTTCATGTGTTCTGGTAAACAGAGATCTTAGGAGAAATTTAAATCAGGAAAAAGGGTTTTGCACCTACATCGCTGAAGAAATTCCCCAGTACAAAAGCAAACAACTTCTCTCCCAGAAGAGATCATGGGAAGATCCACCACATATCACCAGGATCAGAAACACCAATTCCAAGATATGCATGGTACATTAAAAATTATCAACTTCTGAATACTTCAGAAAGAAAATAATTAAAATCTACAGTCTAAGCCATTATCTGCTTTTAATAAAGTAGGGGGGAAAAAAGATTTTTCCTTTTAAGCACATCTGATATATCATCTATTTTTGCATATACATGAATTTATGAAAAAGAGATAGAAACAGATTTAAATCTTTTACATAGCAATGACAATAAAGATTATGTAGAAATGTAATCTCTTTGAAAAAATTGTTTAATTATGTTCAAAATATTATTAAAATTTATTCTAATTCAATCCTTCACACAGTGAAGCTGTGAATTCCATTCCATCTCACATTAAATATTAGTGCTAACCATGAAATGAGAAGCAAGAAAAAAAAGATGAATTTATATTTAAAAAAACCCACAGATGTTCCAAATAGTATCGACAGGAAAAGTATTGAGATGAGTATTTCAAATAAATGCATTTTCTTCTGTTTTGAGAAAAGACTGTCTTGAGACTCAGTTTGACTCAAGCAACATATCTGGGTTCACTTTCTGGCTCTCCCAGAGACATCCTGTGTGAGCTGAGAACAGTCAGACACCATCTCTGCCTCTTTCCCAACTGTAAAATGGAGATTACACTTCCTTTCTCAGACTGCCTGTGTTGTCTGGTTAGAAAGCAATTTTTTTTCAGGATGGGAAGCACAGAGGCAGAGGCAACAGAAACTCTCAAACAGCACTGAAATACAAATAAATACAATCAAGAAATATATCCCTGTAGAGCAAGGCTGAATCTCTAACCTGTAGCTATTCAAGTTTGTTTCTTACTCTTTTTTTCTCTATTTCTTCTTTGCTTCTTTCTGTGGCTATTCTGGTTTCTTTGGAACACTTCTTTGCTCCAATGAACAGAAGTGTTTACAGAATTATAAAGCAAACTTTAAAGTCAAGAAAAAATCCTAAATTATATTAACTCTTCTAATTAACCCATAATAGACAGGAAAACTTAATATGGCATCTTCAGACACTATTCTTCTTCAAAACAAGATTTGCTTCACAACAGATATGCTGAAGAATACATTAATTTTCCAACTGTGACCGAACATAACAGAAATAAAAGAAGTGGCTAAAACATTCTGATTACGAGAGTCAGGATGAATGAGAGCTTTTTGTCACATGAGGAGGTAAAAATAAACCACGATCAGCACCATGATCACACAGGTATCACCACCTTAAACAGCTGCTCCCTAAAAGCTGCCTGCAATGTCCCTTGTGTATGATTTTAAGGATGCTCTCCATAAGCATTTCTTCTACCACATGCACCAGGACACAGTGAAATACTGCCTGACAGGGTGTGGTGATCATAGTGATCAGAGCCAGTCCACAGAGGAACTGGAATGTCACAATTTGTCCAAAGGAAAGAAGTGCCATCATGGTGCTGTTTCATACTACGAACTGCTCATGTGCAATGAATCACACCAATCTGAACCCTGAGTATCAGGGATTTAATAGAATGAGCAACCACAAAGTAATGAGAACTGCTTTATACAGGGGTCTTGGAAGCCAGAGCAATCAGGGCTGTCTTTCCCATCCCTCAAAAAAGTGTAAGCAGGACAAAACATTTCTCCATTACATAAAACATGAGTATGGCAGCTACGTCACCTTCAGTCATTAGGAACTACCTACAAGCTACAAGACAGAATTGGGATTAATCAAGAGTTAGAAGGCCAAGGCCAAGAACTGTATCATACTGAAAATACAATGTAAGCAACTTCTTTCTAGAAGTAAACAATCACGCCTTTCATTTAGCAATTCAACTCAATGCCCAACCCATGAGGAAAGCCATCAATAAATCTAATAAAGTGTAACCTTTATCAGGTAATTCAGAATATGATCCTTTGAAACATCATTAACAATGAGAACTTTGGATTTCTTCCAAGCTGCAATTCTCATTCCATGAGTTTTGAATATTCAGAGTAATGAAACTGCCAGTGAATGTAATAAATGGATATAAAACATTTTTTTTACTTCAGTGAAGCAGAAAAAAAAATGCCTAAAGAAATTGCCTGTTTAATTGCAAACCAAAGCACGGCTGCCCGAATCTATTTGAAAAACCAGCAAATATAACAAGGCAGAATTTTAACAGCATGATAGATTTTAAAAACAGAGCTCCAGCAAATGGCTGATTTACTCTTGTGTAATAAGTTACCAGACATCAACTGCTTTGCTCTACCTATCCTCAGGCACATTCTTACCTCAAGGTATTCTGAAATAACTGCAAAGTAAATTGAGATCACTTTCCCTCTCCCTCAGTGAAAGGAAAATATCTGCTTCACACCAACCACTGAGAACTGTCAGATGTCAGCATGTACATAAACAATTATTGAGAAGTACTTGACTTTTTACCTCAGCTTTTATCATCAGATTATTTTTAATCCCTTTTTTAATATATATTTGCCTTTCTTCTGTTGTGAAAGGACATTAAAATCATTTGATGTTTTTCTAAGTACAGGAGATTTAACATTACATTCCAAGTAGACAAGCTAAGCCAGTGTACTGTGTTTTTCAGCAACACCCATACTCTGCAAAGACACTTTTTAAAAAAAACAAAAAGAAGTCAGTATATCTATCCCAAAGATAGGTTGACCACTTAAGAGAAAGGATCTAAGAAGTACCAATGGATCTGTGAAGATCAGGATTGGTGTTTTTTACAACAGAATCATCTCATTTTACTCTCAGTAAGGGCTGGCATCCTGTAATTGTTAGATGGGAACCCAGTGGTTCTCCCATGACTGGTGGCAAAACTAAGGGGTAAGTGTGAAGGCAAAGCATTGCATTTGTTACAGTGGCACAATACACTTGTTTGTTTAGATCTTATGCTATTATTTCACTATTAAAACATCACAAAATGAAAGAATTATCAATATCTTTATTCTTAATATTGTTTTCCCTTTTTAGAAGTAATTTTTCTTGAGCAACAGTAGGGTGCACAAAATATTTTTATGATAGGACATTAAGATACGTAATGATATGAGAATTCATAACATCTTTTATTTCTACACTGAGCTAGTGCAAAGCTGAAATTAAGTAAATATGCTCTCATATAATATTATTCTATAATTCACTGACTGACCTAAAAAAATGACAAGTAGAATTCTATAAAAAACCACACAAGCAAATGTTCCAACTTAGATATAAAAGATTCTTTTAAAATTTTTGAACAAAATATTTATTAATTCCAATAAGTTAAAGTTTGAGATTAACCATACGGGTCACAGGTAATCCAAGGTTAATAATATAATTTCAAAATCTTAAAAGTTTTGCCATGAATATTCTGAGTTATGATGAGATCAGGACTAGCACAGGTAGAAATACAGTCTACCTACCTTTATGGGAAAACAAAAAAAAAACCAAACGATCTGCTACTGGAATTTTCAAAATTAACTAAGGAAATTACTTATCCTACTCAAAGTAAGATGATCTTGAATTCCTAAAATCTTAGCTGTTTTAAAAACAGTAGTGGGCTATAATCTCTCTTACAGGAATGCCGAGTTTTATGTGTCTGTCCACCCTTACAAATATTGAACAAAATAGATTTGAGAGGTTTCTAGAAATCTAAAAAACAACTAAAAATTTTACCTTCATTGCATGAACAAGCAACCAGGCAGAGGATCAAGCCTATTTAAGTGCTCTAAGTGACAAAAAGAGCACAGTGTAAGCTCACACTTGATTGTCTACAAGACACAGCACCATTCCAAAGTTCAGCAACAGAACAGCAACAGCATTCTCATTTTCTTTAGCATCAACATTGTCAACCTCAAGACATAAACTCGCATAAAATAAGACTTCATTAGTTCAAGTACTCATGGCATTTCTTGATTTCCAAGTCTGAGGCTTCAGACATTTTCTAGGTGAGATAAAGCAAAATACATGGTTCCTGTAAGAACAAGAGAACTGAATAACACAATGAGTTGTGCATAAACTATGCAGTTGAACCATCAATAGTGCATGAAATCCTGAAAAACTCAGCAGATGTGGTAATTGTCTACTCTCACAGCTTTTTGCCCACAAGAGGATGTGAAAACAGGAAAAGATAATAAACACATCCATAAGGTACCTAGGAGATGGGACATAACCAGCAGTTCACTGATATCACAGTTTCCAAATCAAGTATGAAAAAGATAATTAAAATTTGGGGAGTTTGAAAAGAAGCAGTTGTTCTATTTTCAAGCCACAACACATCAGAAAGGAGACGTTTTGGCAGCTGAGGCATTTGGCAATCAATAAAACAGCAAATGCTTACGCACTGAGTCAAATAGATGAGCATTAGATGGGTCTTCCAGTGCTTTCAAACAACCAACATTCCTGCACTGCATCCAGTACTACTGACAGCACAGTAAATCACAGCTATGCGGTCTGCTGATTTATTGCTTATTTCTCATACTTAAACATCCTGTCAGATCCAAAGTTAAAATATTGTCTAGTTGGAGAAATACCAAAAGAAAGATGAAAAAAACTGCAAACCCATGAATGCATTCTCTCAGTACACTCTCTGGTTTTCTGTGTTGGATTATTTTACTCCCCATGATTGCTATTTTAAAAACTCTTTCCTTTATATATTAATATATACTTGATTTTAATCCTCTGGATTTGTGATTATGATTCCAAGACCTAGCTACATTTTCATATGGCTACTGGGGACTAAACTGACTACTAAATACACTTAATTAACACATAATACATCTGAACAACACTGTGCATCTGACATTCCCGGGAATGCTAGATCTGGTATCTACAGAGAGCAGCTGAAAAGAGATGCAGTGTGAAGTAGCTGACTTCAGCTCTCTCACTGTAACAGCACACAAGGGCTCAAAGCCCTCCTTTCTGGATTAGGAACCTAACAGTTTTCTGGTCAAAGTGATTTTTAATTCTAAGACAGGGCTGGAGGCAACTTTACCTCTTAACAAAGCACCTGCCCACACATTAAGAGCGATGTCCAAAGAGCTTCCAATCAAATCCACTTCCTTGTCCCTGAAGAATTTACCATTTTACTGCAAAAAGTAATTGGATTAAATATTTGAACAATGTTGAGATGGAGAGAGAAGCCCAAAATTTCTCTGCTCCTCCTTGCTTAAACACCATCACTCACTCATATTGGCACTCACTGCCATTGTCACTGTCCGTCTCTGTGAAAGCACTTTAAACTACAACATTTTATCCCACATTTAATGACAGCCTGGGTGAACTCAGTTACTTCACAGCATTTAACACTCAGTAACTTGAAACAGCAGAATATGCCTGAACCTTGAGAATAAGCCAGTCTTCAGATGCATAAAATAGGTCTTCATGTTCAGTGGTGAGAGGCAGTGCTTCTTTTAACCTCATCTGAAATAGCAGTTTTGCCCAGTCAGTAGAACGTCCTTTTTGGAGTTATTTTTTTTAAACCAAATTTATCTTGAGGTCCAAAAGGAGGACCTTCTAAAATTGTATTAAAATAAGATGGATTATCATTTTTCCCATGCCATCCAGTAACAATTGCTCAGGTTTTGTCTTGCTAGTCTATGCCAGCACAATTTTTCTCATGTCAGGTTTTGATTATTTTCTTTTCATTTCAGCTACTTGATCACTCTCAGACCTTCTGGTTATATAGATAGACTTTTCTTTTCTTTAGTGCAGATGAATGTGCTTCCTGATAGGACAATTCAAAAATCTCTTGGTCTCGAGAAATAAAAATTTGGTGCCTAGCCTCCCTCTCTGGGATGCTCATATGCAATCTCAGGTCTCCTGAAGCAAGTTGCAGTGAGCTTGTCATTATAAATAGGGGAAATACCTCTCAATATCACATCAGAGATGTCAAGCAGAAAGTTGTTTTTTGTAAAATGTTCTTACTGGTGTCTCCAAGATGCCATGCATATTCATTGTTCAATATGATAAAAGACATGTGGTAGAAATGGTAAAGTGAGTCAAGTTTCAGCCCAGCAATAAATTCATCATCATTTTAAATCTGCCCTACAGATCACAGCTTTTACCAAATGCATTACAATATTAAAGAACAGTTCCTGAAAGAAATGTCAGGATTTGTGCCCTTCTAGATGAAAGGGCACAAATGAAGGGGCCCTGTCCCTTTAAGGGTGTAAATCATTATAGGGCTTCTTCTGCTTAAGCCTCTCCTTCAGTCAGTCTAAGCACTGGATTCTATGAAATCAGGCACAATACTGTACAGCCCATTTTTTTCTAGCACTGTAGAAAGCAGGGCTGTGACCCAAATAAGCTCTCCTATGAATTTTGTTCTGAGGTCATGTATCAAAAGACTTTCTATCTGTCATCAAACTACATTGTGTGCACACTGTCATTTTGCTGCCCACTATAAACTCTAGAAACAAAAGTGGGTTTTAAACATCATCATTCTACAACTTCTGTCACTTAAATTTCTCCTTTAATGGTTTACCCTCATGAATTAGTCTGTACCCAGACAGGTTGAAACTTATGTCACAGGTCATTCCCCATATTATTTACTTCTCGAAATCCAATATTACTCTCTTTGAATGACTTCAAATCTGCTGTTTTAGCTAATAATACCAATTTATCCCTTCATGATTTGATGCTATGAATTAGACCTACAATTTTCTGATGCAATACTTCATAGCACCTAAAAAATCTTTGGGGTAGTAACTAACTGTAGATTTTCTGTCTGACTAAAATTTGGTAATTTTATTATACGTCCCTATGTCTTATCTTGTGATATTTAAAAAATGTGTTGCTCTTCTTCAAATCACTCATCATTTAACAGACTTCTGTCACAACTGTGTTTGAAAAAGAGGTGAAGAAGCAAAGTCTGAGATATTTAGAAGCTATTTTATACACCTTGTTTTCATTTACTGTCCCTTTTGGATGTGGAGAAAGAGTATCTAACATGTGTCTATATCTTGGATTTATATACTGGTATTGTGATATTTTTCTGCTCTTTTCTCTGGTCCTCTCATAACAGTAATCAAAATACTAAAAGCAACTTTTAGACCGATTCTCATTTGTTTTGTCACTAAACATAATTTCCTATCTATCTGACCTATGACTTTCTACTCACTCTATTCAAGGCCCAAATTGTCCTGACTGGTTTGGACACAGACCCTCTGATGCTCTGCATGTCCCCATTCCCCAGCACACCTGCACGATACACGACAGCGATGACCCATGGGAACTGTGAGGGCAAGGGACTTCCAGACCTGATCACAGCCATGCTGGGAAGCTTTGTATGGAACACAAAGGCAATGGCAGCAGAATTGTGTTTCCTGCAGATCACTCCAGCAGCTTTTCATCAGTTAGAGTCCTACATGTATGCTTACATTATTAATAGTTTTCTGTGTATTTTTTTCTAGTTTCCATTAATTCTTATAACAAAACATTCATTTTTGGTGGCAAACACCAGGGCTTTTGAAAGGCACTCTCCTATATCAATTTATGATATAATAGATAGAAAGACACACAAGAGAGTCTGAGAGCACTCCAGAGGCAAGGCGAAGTGTTTATTGATGTTATTTTCCTCCAGATCATCAGCTTTTTGGGGGCCAAAGCACTTATCTCCTTTTGAAACAGCTGCAAGAAGTCGAGTGAGTATTTCCTGGAACGATAAAAGAATTCTAGGTTATTTCAGGGGTTATCACCCAGCATATTGCCTCCATGTCGTGCATTAGTGAGACACTTGGACACTGGCGTGCACAATGTTTAGCTCTGATAGAAGTGTTAGTCACAATATTAAAAATGCCACTTCTCCTATTGTAGCTGTACTGAAAGATGGTGATTCAGGAAACATTTGAAGAGGGAGCCAAGCACCAAGTCCACAAATAGCAAAACAGTAAAGTACATTTTGCACAAAGTCTCTATCACTGGGGGCCCACCCAACTCAACACAGAATTCAGTTTGTACATTCCATGTATTTACATCACAGGATCAAATGGCATCTTTTGACAAATGCCAGGCTTTTTAGTAATTATTAAAAATTACGCACACATCTTGCATCAGCATTTTGTCCTTGACCTTCAGCGAACACATTTATACTAGAACAAACTTCTTTTAAAAGATGGGAAAAGCAGGAAAAAAAAAAAAAACACCAACAATTTTAAACCACTCTTACGGGCATGTCTTGCAGGAAGCTTCTGGAGATAGACAAAAAAAATGGCTCATTAAATCCCTGCTGTACCATAACCTGCCCATCTTATTCTGTCAGCTCACATGATATTTTAAGGCACTACATCACGGCCTTTCCCTCGGAGGATGGAAAGTGCAATGGAGGACATTCTTAATGCTGTATTTGCAAAATGGAAGAACATAACATAACCTCATTGTGGTATAAATTTTGTCATTAGTCCTTGTTCTTTCACTGTCAGTTGATTCAAAAATTGTTTTACTTCAGTAGTTAAAAGGATAACAAAAATACGGAGAACAAAAAAAAATCTAAAAAGTTATTTTTTCTTTGTTTGTCTTGCTGCTGGTTTGCTTCTTTATAGACAGGAGACAAATCATGATGTGATCAGCTCTTAATCCTGGCAAACCTTTTGCCATTAATTTACTTACCTTTTGCATTATGAAAATTATTTTTTAATTAAAGACCCAATTAAAATATTTTTCTGGGAAACAAGAGTAGGTTTTCTAAACCAAAATAAAAAGTTCTTTTATCGAGTAATTTTGTATATCATATAAGCTTTCCCTTATTACTTTTACTTACTAAGTAAATACGTAGGAGGAATACAACAATCCATCTATTTCAGGGCACAGCAGAAAGAATTTTTAGAACTACTGAGATCTGTATTTTGGAACAGAAACACTCTGATAATAACATAGTCCCATTTCTCTCTTGTTCTGAAAAATCAGGCTGCTGCTCACCTTTAAAAAAACATTCTTGTAAAATTCTCCATCATAACACTACTGCTTCTTGATCAAATTTTCTGTAAGTTCTCTGTAAATGCTAAAATACAATATAATTGAAGTACCATTGCGAGAAATTTACTGCATTTACATGTGGAGGTGCCCCTGGGGGGGATGGGCCTTGGGAGTGGAAGCAGGATCGGGTTACAGGGGGTTTCCAAGCTCCCTGATGCTATTGTGTCTAAATCCTGTTCCTCATTGGTCTTTTCAAATGTAACCCCGCCCAGAGAATCCTGTACTTAAATGGGTGCTCACATGATTTTGGGCAGTTGTGGTAGTCAGTCTGTGCCAGGCCCAGCCATGAGGCTGTGAGAAAATAAAGAGCATTTATGAACATCTGTCAAGATTATTGTTCCTGATTCTTTCTACGGGCCAAAGCTGTCTGCCAGGGAAGGTTGCAGGAACCCCACTGCAACACTTACACCCTTAGAGACTGTTCTTGATGAGCAAATATATGTTGGAACTGAGCTTCTAATGAGCAATGGACATTCATGCATAGTTGCATCCTTGAGTAAAGAGGTACCAGTTGCAAATTCAAAACGATTCAGAAGTAGAGAATCAAAAAATATTCTAGAAAATACCATTACCCTGCCTAACAGGTATTAGGAATTAAGATGTCAACAACTCTTGATACCTTCTGTGAGTTCTGATGGATATTCACAAACAGAGTGAGTGAACTTCCTCACAAAGCCTGGGTTTCTGTAGCATTTCATCTGCTCGCTCCAGTTCTACTCTCGTCTCTCTGGTTTCAAATCCTTGAGCATCCTTCACATCCTTCACAGGCACCCCCAACATCTCTTTAATCTCCTGTTTGGAGGACACCATCATCCAAATATCCGTGCACTTGTTTCAGAGAAGCCCTCTCAGAGTGGGTCCCTTCCAACTCAGAATAGTCTGTGATATATCCTCAAAGGTGATTTCAATGGAGACTTATCTCTGACAACGAAGTCAACTAACACTTCAGAGACCAAGATTTCAGACACACACTCAATTTACTGGGTGAAAAGGAAAGAAAAGAAGCACAGTGGGTGGAAAATCAACAATATATGAACAAAATGCCTTCTCCATTGTGCTACACTAGGATACTTGGGTTACAAGTCAGTCCAAAAGCTCTCTTACATTTAGGCTTCCAAAATCCACTTTCCTCTCCAAAAATCACTAAAAAACACACACCCCTCTTTACAACCTTAGAGTCTGCTTTGCTAGTTTACCAAATACATATAACTTTCTCTCCCTACTCAAATGATCTGTTGCTTAATTACAAGCTCATGTGGAAGGATCAATATCGCTTGGCAGTAAACAATTCATTATCCTAATGTTCCTGCATTTCATTCAGAGAAACTCCAGTCAATTTTTGATAATCAGTCTTCACATGCACCCTCTATCAATACCTCCTTGAATTCCAGGGCCAAATACACACTGAGGGGGAAAAAAACAGAGATAGAAGCACAATACATTTGCGGTCTCAAAAGAAAAAAATTTCTACAATCAGATACACATTAAATCCTCATGGTCTTAACCCTGAGAGAAATAAGTCCAGATTTGTGAAACACTACTGAAATTATGTTTGAAGCCTAAAGGATGAAGAGATACAGTGCATGAAAAATGACTTTTATTCTTGTGGTCTCCTCTGCCAAATCACTGACTTCCCACGACAGCAAAAAGAAAGAAGAGTAAATGAAACATTAAAGTGCCATTTAAATCAGATAATCAGAAAAAAATTTTGTTCATTAGTGCTTTCAGCAAGATTGATTTTTATTTCACTAACTGCTTTTGCCATATCAAGTGGAACAAAGGGACAGACCTCTAGAAAGCCTAACACAACACATGCAGTAAAATGGACTGTTTCAGTCCCAGTGTCAAGTTCTGCACAAATAATTAGCCAGAACAAATGCATTTAAAACACAGGTATAGACAAAATGTAAACAAATTATAAACCTAATTATATCCAAAGCTGTCCTTTCGCCAGTGGTTTCACTTCTATTTAGTTTAAGTTCAAAAAACAGCTTACCAGGAATGAATTCTTGCCATGAAAATTGTACTGGAATTTAGTGACTAGGTACATTCAGTTTAAATGTCAGTCCAGTTCTGGCAGTCACAGCGGCCTTCAACAGATTCAGAGAGTAAAGTGAAGTCTCAGAAAAGTTTTAAGGGATCTCCTTGGTCTTGAAAATTAGTACTGAGTTTGGAAACAGATTGAAAGGTAAGATAAAAGCAGGCGGCTCATGCACAAGCTTTTTGACAATGCTTTGCCAATATATTTCCAGCTTGGTTTGTCACACTTCTGTTATTTTTCTATTATTCGTTACTCAAACAGACTGCATATTTGATGAAGACATTCAGGAATGATTTCTTGTACAAAAAAATGTCAAGTAAGAAAAAATAATAAGCAATTTCATTTTAATTTATGACCTCAAATAGAACTTGAATCTTGATAAAAAGCAAAGGCACAACCTGAATTATTACTTCTTTGCATCGTGATTTTAGTCTTGTGTGGAACACTGTCAATGTTATTTATGTCTGAAATGCAACTAAAAATAATTGGCTATATCAACTCAACAACTAACCACAGAAATCCTCTCCCTCAGAAGCCAGTAGACTGGCAGGAAGTAGTGCTACAGGTGTGCCTGTAATCCCTTCCTGTGGTACCTAACACATAAAAAATAAAGCTATTTTCCACCACAAACATGTAGATATCTGCCAGATAAATATTTGGAAACTGAAAGACTGGTATTACAAGCAGACTGAAGCATGGCACCACCCCATCCTAAATTTCTTTAGGGTACATTCCTTCTGCTCACATTTTGATTGCAAAGACAGAAAAATAAAAGCAAAGCAAAGCAATGCTGTTTTTAGATGACACACCATCTGGTAAAATGCCTACAATAATTACTCTGTTTCCTTTACAATAACTTTCCATATGTTGGTAACTAGCCACATTTTCTTGTCCAACAATATAATCAGCTTGGAACTAAAAATGCACTCTAGAGTGCTGAAATTGGACTTACATTCACAGTTTAGGATATATCCTACTGCAACTATACTTATTCCTTTTAGTAGAAAATTATGCCTGCTGATTTATTATGGCTCCTCATCACCAATCCTTATTAGATTTCAAGTTGCAATGATCTTGCAAAACAAAGCACTATCATACATTCTTTCCTTTTCTCTCTTTTTTTTTTTAGATAGAAGTCACCACATCTATTTCTGCTGTGCTCTGCTTATTATAGACATATTTCCAAAAATAAAACTATCTTTTTATCTCCATCCCAGTAGACACATTCTGTATGTTCATCAACCTTTCTGTGGCCAAGATTTACTATCCACAACAAGCAAATGCACTGAACATTTTTTACACTAATCTTATAAACTCCTTTTCTGCTCCCAGAGAATACTTCAATATTTTCTTCTTGTAATTTTTATTTTACATAAAGACCTCTTGCCAAAAATGCATGACATAAAATACGCATTTTACATATGACTACACCCCACTAACAACACAATTTTTCCTTTGAATTCCTAATACACACAATTACTGGCTTGTCAGCATTTTCCGTACCAAACTGACCTAGCCAAATGCGTCAGTTCTATTTACAAACCCCACCCAACTAGTATAAAATATTTCTATAGTGAAGGAAAACTGAGCTCAAGTTGCTAGTTAAGGACTATAGAAAACAATCAAGCTCTGAGACAGGTTAAGCTACTTACTAACAAAGCAAGTAGTAAAATACTTAGTGATGCAACAAGACAGCAGAGTTTACGTTCTATAAGAAATACTGACACCCTACAACTGAAGCAATGCATGACACCTACATCATTAATATTCAAGCACTTGCATAACTAGATGACGGAAATTCTCTTGATTTAGCGTCAAGTCTTTTCTCCGTAACTTGTCACAATATGACAACTTACACCCCACAGCAGCCAGCAGTACAGAAATGACCTAACAATGCAAACAACACTCCTGAGGCTGAGGAAAGAAATACTAGTAAAAATACATCTCACATTCTTTGAACAGAGTCTCCCAAAATTCATATGAAAAAGTCAAAACACCTGGTAAATCACAGAAATTTAAAATGTATGTTTGCACGCTCCTTAATACTACAGATTCTCTGATCTCTGCAGCAAAAAACTGAACCAAACAGGACATCGGCTTTAATTTTTCTTACAATCAATATTTACCCACAGGCCAAAAGCCAAGCACCAGATAGTGTGCACTGGCATCATGAAATTGCATTAGGGATGGAAGGGTTAGGAGTAAATAAACTGAAAGACAACAACTAAGGTTGTTGTCAAAAAATATTTGAGAGGGAAAGCGTAATTTGAAAAAGCAGTTAAAATAGAAATTATTTAATAAATACTAAACATATGAACAGCCTAGTTAGAACCAAAAAGATGTTCCATAGATCACTTAGTTCAGTGTTTATTACTGTCACCTGCCTTAAAAACTGTGGTTTCAAAAATGGATCAGAAATTTTCCTGGTTTTGCTGTTTCTTACAGCAATGTAATTTTGAGTCTCCATTCTGATAGAACCAGCATTCTGATAACTTCTAAAATAATAACACAGTACATAGCAAGCTGGGAGGTAGGGAGTGGTGTTACAGAAAAGCACCTTATATAAGATCCATGGGGCAACAGCCCCTCTACTTTTATATAATACAAAATAGAATTTCTTCTCTTTGTATACATGGCATTCAAAAAAGATCCACTCGGCCTGAGACTGCTAGAAATACGCCACATTTCTGGGATTTAGTGTTGGCCCATCCTATAAAGGCTCTCATAGTCTTACAGTGGAAATCTGCTTAACTGTTTTAGAAATGTGGCTTTATCTACATGCAAGACAAGGAAAAAAAGAAATCACGCACATGCGAGATATGCTCTTTCTGCTTGTCCAGCAGCAAGAGGGATTGAGACTTATCTTCAGGATGAGATATTCCTGTCTTACAGTTGACCTTTTATTGCATCAGCTCCATACATTTTTCCCTTTCTTACCTTGCTGCATTCACCCTCCTTTCCCACGTTGATAAAATGGGAGAATGTCACATTTCCCTGTGGTGCTTGTTGAACTAAGTAGGAATTTACTCCATTCACAATCCTCTTAGATCTACAGAACACATTACAGTGTGTCTTGGTAATTAGAGAGCATGTCACTCTCAAGCAAAGGCTTCTGTAACTCCATCCTGAGTTCACAAACCTTCTATTTCAGATTGTGTCCACTGCAGGTCATGGCTTTGGTCCTATTTTAGCTAAAGACAAAAACTCCCTACTCTCCCCACTCCTCTATCACTCAAAGCTAAGTTCTTAAAATACATCTTTGTGGAAATACGTCCCTTTCTATACACTACAGAACTGCTGCAACTGCACAATTACATATAGACAAATTTTGGTTGTGTATAACGACATTTCCTCACAATTTTAATTTGCTCCTTGAAATGTAAAACTTGCATTTATCAATTTTCTTTTAAAGAAAATGCAGCCTAACTTCCCCAAGAATTTCTTAGAGGTAAGATGGAACAATAGTAAATTCCACACTGATTAAGAGAACTTTACACATAAAGCAAAAAAAAAGTTACACCTTTTTGTCTCAGTCCCAAAAAGCATTCCAGTTTAAAATAATTTCTAATTTTAATTTTTTTACTCAGAGCCCTTCAATTTTTCAAGACACAGAAAATTATGGAAGACTTTTAATATTTACTTCTTTATAAACAGAAGTGGATTTACATTTTGTTCCACTTATTTGAAGATGCAGTAACTTTTTGAGGATAAGCCAGAAGTGATACACAAGTGTGTAAGTTCATATATAAGTGTTGTAGGTTACAACACATTCTTAAATTATAGGTAAAAACAAAGTAAAGCAAAAACTTTATAGTGGGCCCTGCATCCAACATTTACATCCAAAACTTGATATTCATTGGCACACATCCCTATCTTTTTCTTTGTTGAAATCTTGCACTTTCTTCAGATCATTTTGTTTTCAGTGAATAAGACAAACATTTAATTGTGAATTTTACTAACACAAGCACACACATATCAGAATTCACCTCTTATTGTTGGTGTATCAGATGCTTATAATTACACCAGACTAAGTTTCTGGACTATGTTCAGAATCTTTTTTGTACTCATATAATGCTAAATCATAGTATAATTCAAGCCTGACTTGGCCTTTTAGTGCTACCATCAATACTTATTTTACTAATGACCTGCTGAATTTTATTTGGATCCTCTGCTACATGGATCATCATAATTTTGGAATCTCTCAAAGATCAAAGAAAACTGTACATCTTAATGATACTGCTAATCTACTTGCTAGGCAAAACCCCCTAGGTTCTACAGAGATTTTTTCATACACTGCAGGATAACCTTGGCTGCTAAATACTACATCTCTAAGCCAACAAAAAGATGCTTAAAATGAGGGAGAGGAGGAGAGAACCTTTCCAATATTCAATCTTCTGCATAGTGATTATACCTGCAAAAATGTTACATATTCACTAACACTTGTTCTACCTGGATTCTGTGGGAAAACCTGGCATGCACAGTGAGCCTCTGCATTTTAAAGTGCCTGAATCCATGAACATCACAAAATGTCTTCTATCCAGAAAGGAAAGGCCATAAAGTATGATGTCTTAAATCCTAACTGAGGTTTTGCTAATCAAACTTGTGGATTAAAAGTTTTACCCAATTAGCTCCCTGTTAAAAGAATTTTCACATTTCCTTTCCAATTGCTTCCTCTTATCCGATTTCTGTCCTTGGGTCCTTGTGGTGACCTATATAAAATGACGAAGTCTCATTATCAGAATTCTGCAGCACCCAGAACTGGCTGTAATTGATGAACTGAAGCCACAGCTGGAGCAAGAGCCTGCAGATGTAAAGTCAAGCAGGAAGGTGTTCCTTTGAAATAAGACAGAAATGGGCTGCTCTCACCAGGGCTTTGAAAACAGGAGCTGGTAAAAATGTAAAGTTCTATTATATAAAAATAAGGATGATTTAGGGGGAAAAAAAATCTTGACTTGATACTTTTATCCTCCTAATCTCTTTCTGCCCATTCAGGCAGTCATTCAGGAGAATCGTCCCTCACAGATTTTATGTGCTTACAAAGGAAGGAGAAAAACCAGTAATTTTTGTTGACATTGTGAGTACAGAAGGGGACACTTCAAGCAGCATATAAAAATTAATGAGTAAGTCTACTCGTGGAAAAACCACGGAATTCCTAGAACTCGAGAAAGGACATACACAGACATCATCCAAAAAATAGCTCATGAATTATCTTCACATGTCCTTCACATGTCCTCTAACACTTCACATGTCCTCTAACAAGTGGGCCAGTATTGTTCAGTAGAATCCGCAGAGCACAACACAAAATATTTTCAGTCTCAGAGTACATAAAATTACTGTGAACATTACATTTAGCTTATTAACTGAAAGCAAAGTGGGAAGACAATAGTTCAGTCATCCTACCTAATTCTCTTGAAATCTGGAGTACCCTTGGGACCTGCACTGTGCAGGAACTACTTTCTTAGATGCATCAAACATGCTGATCTTCAAGTGTTTACAATGCCAAAACCATCCAGTCTTGCTGACTGCATTTCTCTCCATCATGACTGAACTTTAATATGAGGAGTTCTATTATCGGCCACCCCAAAGATGACTCTCCTCCATGTGTGAAGGAAACTTCCTCCAAGTGAAAGAAACTTCTGATGAAACCTCCACAAACTCTTTCTGTACTAATTTTCTTTTCTGTTTTAGCTATAAGCGGTTTGTTCATTATGCTTAGAATTGAGTATTGCTGTTTCAAATTTTACGAACTCCCAGTACTGGCAATTCTAATGGAGTTCCAGGGCTTTGACAGCACTGAACAATTTGTTAGAATTTCTTCGATTACCTCCAATATTTAAGGGTCTATAAACATGAGCCTTCTTTTTTGTGCATGACTGTATCTCGGCTACACCTGACAATAAAATCTCCAGTTATACGCACTTCCATTCAGAAGCCATCACAAAGTTCACCCACGTCAAAATACTTGGGGTTATCAGTAAGTAAAGTAAAATAGCAAGATTTTTGTCATCTAACATTGACTTAGATATAACTCTTAGCCCTGTCTATAATCTATGCTTAAGGGTCACAACTGGAGTTAAAAGAAAACACGTTCACTGTTTCAGAACAAAACAGTACTGACAGCAACAACCTAAAAACATTAAACTTCAGCCAAAACAGGCACAACATGGATTTTGCTTTGTAGCCTTATACCACATAACACAAATGTCATCTACATGTGTGCTGTCATAAAACATTGAAAACAAAGCTTTTGTGCCTCAAAAGGTATCAAATTAGATAACTTAATCAGCTTTATTTTATATTTTTCCCCATAAAAGCTGTTTTTCTTAGTAAGTGGGGCTAGAAAAAGTATAATTTAGTTTAAATTGCATGTGTCATATGGAAGCAAAGGCTTCATAACATTCTATAGTTAATTTTTAATAGAAAAAAATCATAGACTAATTGTTCTAGATTTGGGTACTGCTTGTAACTGACAGGTATAAAACACTGGGCCAGAAACTGACCTTTCAAAAATTTCATTTTAAGAAAACAATCAAATTTTTACTCTCTGTGACCAAGAAGTAATTTTTCCCTAATAATGTTCTTAGAAGTATGAGATTTCTCAAAAAATGTGGACTACAACAATTTCAAAGCTCCTGTGTACAAAAGTAGGCTTAAATAAGACAGTGGTCTTTCTGCATCTCACACTGAAATTTATAATTGCCATAAATATTTTGAAAAACCCCACTAGAATCCACTTTGTCAGCATCTTAGATTGCAGCAATTAACCTCAGCTAACTCATTAACTTGATCCAGAAATTTGTTCATTACTTTTGCTGCAATCACAACCAAAGCACCCTTCAGAACTCAACTAAGTGTTCAAAAATAACAAAATAGATAAAAAGAAGAAAACACATGGGAAAAAAGTTTTTCCCTGTTCCTTCAAACAACTGCACTTATACACTTATGAAAATAATGATAAGGCACAGTACATATACTTTATAAATAAAATGTAGTTACAGCTGCAACCCTCCTGCACCTGTATAATTCTCAGAAATACATCCCTCTGAAAGAAAGATATTTACCAGTATATTTATATGTCAATGCCTCCAAATACACCAACAGACATAAAAGGATAATACTTAAATGTAATGCAGAAAGAACTTTTTTCAGGACTGAAGCATGGACCACCAACACCACTCTTTTTTTTTTTTTTTTTTAATTAAAAATGTGTGTACCTTTTTGGTATGCGCTCCAATTCCACTGATTCAACAGAAGTACATTTTCCTAACAAGGCTGTTGCATCCTTAGAAGACATTCAAACATATTTTTGTATTTTCAAGATATAAACAACTCATTCCCATCTTGCCTTATAATATTATATTGAGCGTCGTGCTGTATCATATTATAAACAGGAACTACTTATTATAAATACACATAATAAGTGAACATTTCTAAAATTTAATGAGCAAAACTGTGATCTGCATGCTGCAGTTCATTAGTTTCTCAAATGAAAGGAAAAAACACCACAGCTCAATATTAAAAGCTGTGGTTTTAAATTAGTTCTTTTAGGGCTCCTCATCTTTTAACTGACAGTGGGAAATGGATATAAGAAGACAGATGCTGTAAGTTCAGTTCATTACTACCAGCTCTGCATTATTTCCCAACCTTCCTGACACCATGAAGATTGATTGCTACTCTTATTCCTTTAGATGTATGTGGATTTGAATAAAGGGTTTATTTTCTCTACCATATTTCAGAAATTTTACTGATTTTCTTTTTCTCCCATTTCCTTACATTCATGGCACATTTTGCCGATCTCTTGTCTCAACATACTCTCATGTAGCACTGGGAAAAAATCATTAGCAATCTTGACAGAACTCTGACATGTCTCCGAAGCAGCAGAAGTATGTTTCACATTGGGAGAGTAGTGCTGCACTTCCCAGAAAAGACCCACAGTAGCTCCAGAACAGTGGCCAAAACAAAGATACCATCATGATTCAATAATGGGGATAATTTTCAGATATGTGTAAGTAAGGAAGAGGAGATAGAAGCACTCAAGTTAAAAAAGCATACAGTAGGAAAAACTCCCACAAACTACAGCTGACCTCTTCATCAGACAGCTTATTTTCAGTACCATATGAAAGCTCAGGCTGTTTATTAAACTTTTCAGTAAAAAAAATTAAGATTAACAGTTAATAATATAATCTCTTGGATAAGAATAAAATTATTGTATTCTGGGGTTTTCTTATTTTTAAAATTTTCCTTATTGCAGTAGAACAAAGCCTGCCTTGTCATATTTCAAGGCTGTGTAATTTGGTTCTTTATCTCATGTCACATAAGACTTTGGATATCTCTGAATTGCCTTAACTCACCAAAGCAGTCATATCTCTACACTTTTTAAAAGCAAAGAAATAAAAAGTATAGGTATTTTAAAATAAAACAGGTATTTTAACTGAAGACTTTCATCAGATACTTTCATGAGGTTTCATTTGAGGATACACACTGGACAAAACAATGATTTGAATATGCAAATAATGGAAGAGAGGATGCCCATTCACAGCAGGACAGCTACTTTGCTCTGCACTTTGCAAAACATGTATTAGTCAAAATTGGGCAATAATAAAAATTACATTCATATAAAATCTTTTATAACTAGAAAATTATTTTTAGACAGCAACCATGAACCACTTGTACAGGGTTAGCAGAATGCATGAATTCATGTGGAATCTGGTTACTGAAGTCATGCCAGGTTAACTGAAATAGGTTTTGTTAAACTAATACATTCTTTGTGCAGGGACTCCTGTGTAATAGGTTTTTAAATAGTTATTTGAACTTAAATTGTGTCTGTGAAATTGTGCTGTTCTCATTTTATGAGAATTTCATATAATCCTGCTAAAGAGAACTCTTGCTTGAAACTCCCACACTTTCATGGCTGCAGGCAGACATGGAGAGGCTAGATAGGGCAGGAGGATTATTAGACTGGAGACAGGCAGCTTTCCCACTGACTTCCAAAGACAGACACAAATATTTCTTGCTCATGTCTTATTAATCAAGCTTTTAGCACTACTTTTTATGCAATGTCATGATAAACCAACCATGGAGCAAAGAATGCTTGGTCTCCATGTCCCACCATCTATTTTCTTTTGTGACAAACTGGAAGCTCTTTTATACAGGAATCATTCTTTCACTCTCTGTTTATACAAGTACAGCAGGATCCTCATTCACTGGTAACTTTCCAGATGCTACAAACATACATGAACTATTATGCACAGAATTAGAAGAAAATGATGGTGTTGGTTGATTACCACAGCTGCAAGGCCAGAATCTTGTGTGGGAGGTTATTGCAGTCAGCTCAAATGACCCAAATTTGACAGGCTATGCAAACTCCAGCCCTTCCCAAGTTAAATCAACATGAACAGCTCTCAACGGGAGCGTAAGAGCTCTGGAGTGTGTTTTACTCTGTCTCCCTAAAATAGCGACCGAAGAAGGATACATCTCACTGACCATTGTTATATGCAAGGGAGTCCACATCCAAGGGAAACAGGCTTATAACTCAGAAGTTCTATCTGAAGGTAACTTAGGAAAAAATGTATTTTGCTTTTCAGCTGTCATATCTGAGAATATCAGGAGAATGCTTAAATGCAAGAGCTCTGTATGTTACATTACATCCTTAAAGACTGCTAAAAATTTCACTAGCTGGAATCCAAAACATGTGACCCTAAATTGAGAAGCTGTTAAATAAAACATGTAGGAACACACTCAAGGCTTTCATTTGGAATTCTATTGTGGCCATTCTATATTTGGAGCTTAAATGTCTCAAGAATTACCTCAGGTAACCCATCAAAAGAAAACAAATCGGGGGTGGGGGGAAGTCAGTGGCTCTATGAGGAAAAATAAAAATAAATCTTCTTTTTAAACCAAATGTTCCTGCAGTCTACATGAAATGTAGAAGTAAACAAGCAGTTTGAAACACATTTTGCTACAGCCAATAGTTTGCCTATTTAAGTTGGGGGTTCATTGTCATTTAGCATTGTTTTACTCTTAAGTGGATATCCAGAATGAACAGCCAGCTGTCAGAAAGTGACAGAAATTAATATTAATGTACATCAGGGAAAATAAAAAAGTCCAAAAGCTTTGCTGTCACGTTAAGTTCTTACATATAAAAACATATTTCCCCATTTTGAGGGCTGAAAATTCACAAAATAATCCCTCCTTTTACTACTTTTTAACTAATACGTGATCACCACCACATTGCTAGCCAACACTAGGCAAGGGTGGCGAATACTGGGGTTTCTTTCTCCCTATTAGATCATTCAGTTAACTGATCCAGATATATGAACCCATACACATAGGAGAAATCAAATCCTGATAGTCTGATAGAAGGGGTAACTGAAGACACATTTTCCTGATAGAATCTGCATGCTCCAGGAGCAAGAACAAGGCAACACTGCATTTAACAGCCTCTGGTCATGAGCTTACCAGCTTCAGAAGCTTCCCATTAACTTTTCCCCTGTGGTAGAACTTAGTTTTTCAGAAAATACACTGACAAGGTGCTTTTCTATTGAATTTCAAAAAAATTAAAATGTGCATACACCTAATACAATAAAAATTATTGGTTACAACAGCACATTACAAGATTTTGGAAAACGATTTCTTCTGAAGGTTTTTCTAACAATTTCTGGCAGCTTCTTCAATCCTGTCCCATATTATCTTCTGCAATACCAATATTATGTTGGACTGTTATTGAAATATTCCACATTTTTAGGCAAGGCAATGCTGATTAAACTAATTTCTTCTACTAAGTTTTCACTAGCCCAATATTAGTAAATTATTTATAAGCTGTTTGCTGGTTTACAAGATTTATCCATTAAACTAAATAAGTCTTGTCACTGACATTTGTTTGAATTGAGACCAGGACACTGTTTTATATTCAACCCAAACAAAGGCTACAATAAAGGACAGTAACAAAACTGTTTGACTTCAAAAGTTGTTTTAGCAATTGTGGAACTATGAGCAAAAAGCAGTAACAGCAAAATAAAAATCACTGAGTAAAAAGTGGGGTTTCTTGTTGGAAGAATAAAGCTTACACAATAAAAATGTTAGAGAAATGTCATTTTATGTGTATTTGTTTTCACCCTCTATCAAACACAGATCTTCTAATAAACAAAGCAAGTTAGAAGGTAGCCTTTTTGAATCCTTTATTAAAATTAGCATCCCACCAGTTTCTCCTAGAAATAAAAAGCCCCTAAAGATTCTAAAATCTTTCTATAAAAATTATGTAACACATTTTTCTTACAAATTCTCCAATAGACCTACATCTGAATTCTCCCACCAGTGTAACCCCATGCATCATCCATATGATGGTCAAATCAAAGAACAAAAAATTAATCTTATTTGCAACCTGACAATAAAATTATTCCTCTTTTCACTACAGCATACAATTTTTTCTATTCAGCTGTTGCTATTTTATGCAAAGAAAATGTTTACTGTTTTCTTAAGACAATGAAAAAATGTATGCCATTGAAATTCTCCATATTTCAATGAGAAACAATGCTCATATGTAAAAGGCAGAATTTTTATCAGCACAAAGGTTTTTTTTCAAGAATAGGTTATCAAGCAGATTAGTATGAAAAAGTAGGGGGTTTTCTGTTTGGTTGTGGGCTTTTTTCATTTAAGTACAAAATAATTAAAGGTATCTACTTACATTTTACTGAACCAAGTACAGGCTAGTCCTGACTGTCATATCTTTGGATCCAGTTTCTCCATAATGCCAGACTTTCCCATTTCTATTCAAATTACAAGCTATAATTGAGAATTCATTATCTATTGAATCTTATGTGTAGGACCATTTACTTTTTAATGAAACCAAAACAAAACAACATAGCAGAAAATGTTCCCTAGGTTACAAACATACCTTCATTAAACCTCTTTTTTTAATTAAAATATGATATTAAAGTCAAGTCTAATGCAACTCGTAAGATGTAAAACCCCATGTAAATACTTTGTTAGAAAGTTATTAAAAACATTTGCTACTAACTCATTAACTTCTGTGCTTGTCAAACATGTCTATTAAAGACTGTTAAAACTGAATCGTACGTCTACCTATTAAAAAGCAGAAACCAGAGAGAAATGAAAGAACAACACATTATTACTAAAAGCCTGTGAAAGCACTGCCTATCAAGGCAGTGATGGTAAGAGCAAATTTTACCACCTCAAGAACATTGAGGCATGTTTTACAAAAAGGAGAGTCAGATGCTTCTGGGGACAGAAAGAGATAAGTAAAATAATACACTTCTAGAACTATAAGAAATATTATTACTTTAATACTAAGCAAGGAATGCTTCTTACTAATTTTTATTTTCTATATAACATAGAGCAAGATTGAGAAGTATTATTAAATGGGATACGCAAACCCAGAAATAAACTGAGACTAATGAGGAATTGCTACCACACACTATCTTTGATACAGAAGAAAAAAATCTCAAAAATTGTTCAAAGTAGGAGATATTAGAAGTGACATTATAGTGTGCTACCACACTGGCACAAAATTAAAGATATATCAAAATAAAAGAACACATTTCAGAACTAGAAAAACCTTGACACTAGATTTCAAAATCAAAAAATTTGCTTCCTGTAATTTAGGAAAAAAGAAATCCTGTTTGTTGTTTTTAACATAATCCTGTTCCCAAGACATGTAAATCCTTTAGATTTAATTTCTTACATATAAATCTGTCTCACATGAAATGCAATGGAATAGGAATGGTGTCACTGTATATGCTGCTGATAATATCAGTTATTATTTTTTTGCTTTACAATACTCTAATTTCAAGCACACAAGTCATTAAGCATTGCAGCTTTCAGGCCAAAAATTTTTGCTTACAACTGTCATAAAACTTTAAAAGCTTTCACATTTTCAAAAATGTCTAGGAATACATGCCTGGTTTATTACATCAAAGAACCAGTTCACTGACATCCCTGCATCTGAACAAGACTAAGCATTCATGAAAGAAGTGCAAGCAAGAAAGCTTATTTTCCTGATAATGGACACTATAATCTGGCATGGTTGATGGTTTTGAACAGAAACTATCACTATTCCCTGAAACTGTGCAATCCAGCTAAACAACTCACCCTTAGTGGCAGCACAGAATTCAGATAATGTGACACGGAAGCTGAACAGCATTCCAGCCCAAAGCAGAAATTGCGTATTTCATCTCATAAAGGTAAACCTGAATATAAAGTCATAAACATTTTTTATCCATTTTGAACACAGATGCAGAGACATGTGCAAGCTATGCTGCAGAAATCGATAAATTATTTGAGTTTTAGCTGACAATGTAATTTCTTAATCTAAAATTTCTTCCTCACCTTACCTAAGTGCTAACATCCATTGCAGTAATACCACAGTAAGCAAAGCAAGCTCCTTCTCTAAGTGAACTTCCCTCCTTCTTTCTCCTTTTTCATTCCCCCTCCTTTTCTTTACTGCAAGAGATCATCAGGTAAATAGAAGATTGAAATAAACTTTCTCTGCACAGAGTCAAACATATGCCAAAAATATCTGTTGTTGTTAAAATCAGCAAATTGAAGATTAAATGGTTAAACATTTTAAACCCCAATGATTCACCCATTTGTAGCAGGACTTCCCTGCAAGCAAAAATATCAGAATGACCCACTGTTAACATTTTTACAATTAAAGAACCTTGCCAAAATGCACTTGTTTCCTTCTACTCATAAACAACTTAGAAAACCTCCGGGTCTAACTCCGTATTTCCTAATTTTATAAACCTTTCTTCATTTAATTTTAACGTAAGAGGTGACAATAAATTGGCTTTACTGACTGTGGACATCTCAAACAGCTAAAAAATACAAACAATGTGGTGAGGATACTGCACGAGTAAGAAAGAAAGGATGCAAATGGCATTGCAGTGAGATGAGAATGAAAGTATTTGAAATGACTACAGATGAAAGTATTTCCCAGACCGAAGCCTTTTGTTAATCACTGAATTGTGCCCGAGCGCGGTGTTTTTATCCCGCGGGTTGCGCTCTCCCCTGGGACAGCGGCTGGGCATCAGCAGCAGGCCGAGGTCAGGGACAGCCCCGCAGTCACCACGCAACGCCCGGCCCTGCCCGGCTGGAGGGCACCGGGGCAGGGTGGGCAGCTGGGCTGGGAACCCGCCCGGGCACCTGCCCTCAGCCCTGGGAATCGCATCCCCCTTGGGTCAGCTGAAGGGCCACGGCAGCAGCTGGGAACAGCTGTACTTCAGACACCTCAGGCAGGACCGGTGCTCCTCCCCTACAGCGGAGCACCAAGGACCATAGCCAGGCTGAACTTTGAATAAAGGTGAGGCTACAAAAAGCGATTGCAGCTACTCAGTCCTGGTATTTAGCAATATTAGTATCTTAGGCACTATGAGACAGTCTCTGTGCCCTCTGAGAAACTCTCTTCAGAAAGAATTGTTCCACACAATTAAGTCTATTATACATTCTCTATTATTAGATATTGCTATTTTAAGTTCTTCTCTAGGTCTTACAACAAATCTCTATAAACAGATTTCACACTGATGGCATTTAATTGCTTTGCATGTGCATCAGTTAATGCACGAATGGTTCGAGCAATTAAGAGCCAGAGGTGCTGCTTAGTTTCCATCCTTTTAGAACCCAGGAAAATCCAGTGAAATAAAGCAAGGATTCTCAATCGGACTCATGCAGTCTGAAATCATTCAGTGTGTCTTCTGAAAAAAGAAAGCATGTAAAACATGCCTATGATCGTAAGGTTTTAAAGGTATCACTTTTATACCTTTTGAACTATCAATATTAAATCAATGCTTTTTCAAGTGTATTTTAAGACTGCAAGAACAGTTACTTTGTGGATGTCTATAGAACAAGAGCATTTATAAGCAATTCTTCCAAATGATGGATTACAACTGAGAAAGTTTATTTCCTTTATAAAAAGATTAACTGAGCATTCAACCATTCAGTTAAGACAGGACCAATAATTTCCCCAAAGAAACTTAGACAAGAATATACAGTGTCCATTTATGTGTCTAGTGAAGAAGCATTTCTTTAGAGAAATCAAATTGGTTTGGTCACTTTTTATCAACATATGGATCTATTTCCAACAACAAAAATATACTTTTACTTTTGGAATTACATATACATGCAAAATGCAAATACAGAGAAAACACTATGCTTTTTACAGGAATAAGATGGTGCTGAATTTCTAAGAAACAGCTGAATTACAGTTGAAGATAAACAGAACAATGCTTATCATTCAGTGTTTTTCACTGTATTGCAACAACAAATTATACAAATTATATGTAATACGAAAAAAAATTTTAGAAGCCAGATAAACAGAAGTGCTTGTAAATAATTAGTTACCCGTATTCAGAATTAAACAGGATCTTTTTATGTTAATTCTAAGGAGACAAAGACCTTGAATTAGGACATACTTCAGCACAGTCTCGTAGACACAGAAAGTTACTGAAATAGGAGGGTAATTTTGCTAGCAAACACCTAAGAGACTCTCAGGGCACCAGCCTCAAAACTGGTATCATTGAACACTTTTACTGGTCTCCAGCTGGCCTGAACTGACACAAAAAGGGAAGCAAGAGGTCCTGTTAAAGGACCTGACAGTGACTGGTGTACAAATCAAAACACATCAAAATACATCAACTGTAAAACTATACAGTTATCAAAATCATGATTTTACAAATGTGCTGAATTGGACTTTTAACTTCTAGCTTTCATATGTTTTCATAAAGAAGAGATGACATCCAGTGTCTGATAACTCTTGGAATATTTTTTGTATTACTAAAGCTATTACATCAAGTCCAAAACCTTTTCTTACCAATGCCAACCCATTATACCAATTTCTTTGTCTAAATAGTGACATCTTACATATACATATTCTGGTTCCTAAACTTCGCAGATTTTCTTTAAAAGTTATGAGGCATTTCTCATTGTTAATTAATAAACAGATGCTAGGATAAACTTTGCAAACCTCTATGATAGTTCCTTTTTCCAAAGGAAATATCTGATTTTTTCCTTCAACAATCCAGATACCTGAAGTTAAATTGCACAGGAATGGAGATATGAGCAAGATCTACCTTTTCGACAGATACTGTCTCTGATGTACGAACCATGAAGCTGTTAAAGCCATCATGCACCAAGCTTGGCTTCTTTCAGACTATGCACACTTGATCTATAAGGAGATTCTCCTACAGAAGGGTCATTCTCTGCATCAGACCAAGTTAACAAAAGTCAGTGTTGGCATGGGAGCCAGACTGACAAGAAGAAATAGCCCTAAATATGGACTCTTACTTCCAAGAAATTCCATTTATTATTTGTAAATAAATAATTATTTATACATATATTATTTGTAAAAGAAGGATTTTCTTACTTCAACCAAGTCCAGAAAAGGCAATTGGCTGATGATCAAATATTGACTTGCAATTTCCAGGCAAACAGCTGGGAGAAAACTGGATATGCATCAGCCTTTATAGAGAGCTGACCTGGCAGCCAGGGAAAAATGAGCAGAAAAATATTTCTGCATCTGCAGGTTACTGTAATTAGTAAAGTGCATTCTGTGAAACTTCCTAAGACACAAAATTGGAACTCGCTCATTTTATTCATATAAAGTAAGAGAATTTCATGTGGACAATTTGATGACTACATTTAGCGTTCAGTTGTTAGCAGATTTTTCAGGGTGGAAAATAAGCAGACTACAGATGGGGAAAACATTGGAGCTGGCTCAGCAGGGTTAATTCTGGCATGATGCTGCATTACCAGTCAGCTGCAGTGCCTCAGCACCACACTCCAGGGACCAGGGTAATTGTGCATGGAGCTGGCAGGGAGTCAGGAGCTTTGTTAGCTCCTGATCAGCATTAACCATTCTAAATAAAGCTTGGCTCTACGTAGACAAATGTAGGTGACTCCACATGATCCTCATCAGTACCCTGGAGCTTTCTTCCATGTGGAGTATGCTATTTCCCCAATAATAGATAGTGGAAAGTGACTACTAGCAGAAGAAAGATTTGTCCAAAGCTGTTCCCCTCTAGCTTCAGCCCTTCTGTACAAAATTTCCCAAAAATGTACAAGGAAAGCAGGAAGTTAGTAGAAGAAAGCAGACCTTTGTATGGTCACAGGTGCACAAACAAAAACCTGCAATAAAGTGAAAAAACAGAATTTGCATTTGGTGTGCTTATTACTACAGTGAAAATGTTTCATCCTAATGAGATGAGTTTTAAACATTACTGAGAATTCAGTAAGGTTAAAATCCACACAAGGAAACGCTTTCAGGGACACAAAACCTCTCAACGGAAATTAAGACAAACTAAACAAACAATTCACTGGAATAACATCCTGTGATAAGGTAAACTGGTAAAAGTAAAAATAAAAGGGGGACCAAACAAAGGCCTATATACAAAGGGAGAACAAATTAAGACTTCGGCACAACAAACATAGCATCACAATCCACCAGATTGCTGGATGATTTACTAAAAACTTCTAGAATAAATCTGATATGGACAATAAGGAAAGTAAATTAGTATCAGCAGGTAAAAAACCACAGTATCTATCAGCTCTGAAGACGACCTCTATAAGCTCTAAAAGGTCACCATATTGTTAAATAGTACAAGAAAGTTTGCAGTATCTGCAATGAAAAATACAAAGTCCATTTTGTGGTCCGAAGGGCTGTATTTTTCTTGTAAGATCAAGAGATTTCCAAGTGAAATGCGAGCACGTCTTTTTCTAACATAGAGATACAGAAACTTTTGATGTTGAAGAAAATTGTGAGAAAATTTCTAGGGGGAGATCATAAGTCAAGCCTTGCAATACCAAGTTTCCATACCTTTAGATCAAAAAACAACATTAACAGATCAGGCAGGAGACAAGGAAGAACAGTCAGGGAGAGGACAGGATTTTTTTCTTATATCTATTAATTATTTGTAGCCAGAACTATTTTATCTGAATGGACCAATAATGTGGTCTTGCAGATATTGATCACTGTTGCAGTGTATTGATCCAATCCACAAACAGCTGAGTGCAATGGAAACAGTCTTTAACTAGGAATTTTAATATGCCTGCAAAACAGATTGTTCTTTCTTTCTTTCTTCATTCATCTCATCTTGAATCATATAAACTCTTTTATCTTCACATAGAATCCAACACAGAACTCACCCTACAGCAATACAAAATGAAAACATTAAAAAAAAGTTTAAAAAGCATAAAACCTAAGGGCACCTAGAACAAACTGTGCTTACCACATCTATACAGCACGGCAAACGAGTCAAGGTTTCAGAGCAAGGCTTCTGAGCTGCACTGCTCAATTCAAGCCATTTCAGAGTAGCAGGAGAAATGAGCTTCTTGAAGACTGCCAGCAGCACCACAACCCACTGTGAAAAAATTAAACCATACTTGCCACACCATTGGGTGTATTTGCATATATCTACATTAATGATGGGAGTCCAATTCAACTGTTAAGGTCAAATGCATTATTGTAGATAATTATTTTAAATGTTGCTAGAAAGAAGTTATTGTTACACAGCTTCAGCAATAGATTCTAAATCTATTCCAAAACCCATACAAAAATGGAATCTCACATTTTACTTACACGATTAATCTGCACTGAGTTATTACTTAGTGTAGAAAAAGTATAGAAAAATAAGGAAGTTATTATATGGTCCAGTTAGTTGAAACAAAACAAGAAGACGAATTGCAATGCTAGTAAGAGTTCTTTTGTCATCTGATTTTCCACAAAGTATTTTTAATTTAATAGTAAAATACTGAAAACAAATTTGTTCAGAATGATGCCTCTGTGCTTCATAGGATTTTCAAGTACAATTCCCATTCTTAGCTAAGCTGGTGATAAGAGCCATTTACTTGCTGCAGGAACACCCTTCCAGAATAAACAGAAACAGTAAAACAATTATGAAAGTGTAATTACAACTGGAAAAATTCATTGAAGGATTTAGTCCTCAGAAACTCAATCTTATTGAAGGACTCAGTCCCTCAGAAACTCAGTCTTACCAATAAAACCAAAAATTATCAGCAGTGAAGAACTATAAAGACTGACTCCCAACATATTTCACAAAAAGGAATTTTAGAGAACCTTCTTTTCTAGAAGAGTCCTCTCATTCAGTCTGGAATAAGAAGAGATTCAATCCACTCACACTTCCAAGATGATGTGGATGACTATGCAATATGACCTCAGCAAAAAGGCATGTGAGCTCCACATTAGTTACTGGCCAAAGTGGAAATGAGATCTAAAAAAGCTAAAGACCTAAATACATTCTGAAATAACAGTATTACTTAGCAGTCATAGGTGAAAGTCATAGGTGAAAGTCATAGGTGAAAGTCATAGGTGAAAGTCATAGGTGAAAGTCATAGGTGAAAGTCATAGGTGAAAGTCAGGTGTGTCTGCGGAGACACAATAAAGAGGCTCTTACACCTGCCAGGTTCAGCAGAAAGGAAAGAATAATGGCTTTTATTGTTTACATTATTTTATTTTTATACACGTTCCAACTCCACAAGGGATTGGAGAGCATGTTACTTCCTTCTCAATCCCACTGGAGAAGAAAGGTGCTCATTAAAGCTCTCATATCACAAAAGGAATAAAAAACAGAAAATACCGTTAAGTAAACACTAGCTATTATTTACATAAATCTATGTAAAAGAATCTAACTCCAAGGTTAAAAACAGAAGGCTTACAAAAACCAGAGCAACAGACAGGGTTAAGAAGATAGTCAGAAACAGGGAAATCTACTAAATTTGTCAAGCATTGAGCAAGTTTTACTAAATTTTTCAGAACTAAAATGTAGACAATATTTCTAGCTCATAAGTCACTGCTGAGGTTACTGCTGCTGAGCAAAAATATTTTACCTATGATAAGCCCATAATTTGTCTAATAGGAGTAAATGAAAACTAAGTGGATCACTCTAGTTAGTTCTCTAGCATTCACTATGGAAATGCAAATCAGACTTGCTAGCAAAATAAAAGGAAAGGAGAATAAATATGATTATTATATTTGGAATCTCATCAGCAACGAAAACTGACTACTTTTTCTCTAAGATATCTGCTTCTTGTATATCCCAATTCATACCTTGATGCCAAAAATTAGTTCTTAGTATTTCTATTCTTGTGAAATCCTATGGCAGATGGCTATTCTGTATTAAAGAACAATCTTGGTCTAAGAGGAAGCAAAATTCAAAAATCCATACAGATGGCTAAAAATCATTCGGGTTGCTGTATCCATATGAACAATGGTATATAACATTATAATAGGACCAGAGAAATTCATAATCCTTTCATACCTGTGAGTGCTAAGGACACCTGGAACACTATGCAGCATCATTAATGCATTTATTCAGACCTGGAATACGGGCAGGTGCCAAATGAAAGGCCAACAGTCAAATTCTCTGGTATATTATGTGAATTCACCTAGCTGAGACACAGAAAATTCAAACCAACTATCCTTTTACTTACATCTGAAGAACTGTCAGTACTGAAATGAAAATCCCACAATGCCACTGAAATGCAAGTCAAGCAAGAAAAGTAGCGATCAGACTTGTTCAGCATCTAAATCCTCTTTGTCTAAGAAGAAAATAAAAATTATTTTTGGAAGCTAACTTTATTTATGCAACTCACAGTTAAAAGACAACAACAGAAGCTACAAAAATTACATTCCTGCAACTGCAGTAAACAGATGCCTAAGCATCAAACTAACTAGGACTCAAACAGATGTTATTCTGATAAAAGTAGAGGAAAACCAGGAAAATATACCTAGAAAATATTTCAAATAGATTGCCTTCTAATGGCCGTTTGAAGTATATATTCAGTCATCTAGCTGGTATCCTCAGATGTATTCCAAAGCCTGTGAAGGTCAAAGGTAAGGGCAGCTTTGTGGTTCAGGAGCAGTGCTGCTGTGGGTGTGCATGTCAGACCAGGGCCCCAGCTCAGTTCTCCCTTTCCAAAGCAGCAAACTCAGCACTGCAAACTTGCTCAGAGCATATTTTGTACATGAAATCAAAGCTCCTATAACTGTCAAACTCCAGAGCACAGACACAAATGCTTTGTGATTAAGCCTGAATGTACTGATTTCCTCATTCTATTATGAATATCTATGGCAAATATTTCAGCTTATCTGTTAAACAAGCTTAAAAGTCATTCAATAAGGTTTAACTTTTGTCCCTTTTTTCCCCCAATGCTGCCTGTATTTCATGTCTTAACTAAAGAAATGCAAACACACATCATATTCCATACTCATCTTCATCCCACTTACTTCATGAGGTTTAGAGGGACTATGAATGACTTATTATTCTACTCATCCATAATTGCAGTAGAATGACTGCAAATTAGTTTCTGCACTGAAACATCTCTACGTCAACTTTGGTTCCCTCTGGGTTTGACATTATTGTCTCTAGAAAGAAAGCAAATTCTTCTAAAATGAGGGATTCAAGTTTCATCAGCTTAGGCTGATCAGCAATCAACCTAACACTTTTACAATTCCCTTGAAAACCTGAAAACCTCATCTCTGTTATTTTAAAAAGAGAAAAATAAACTGTGCAGATCAACAACTGGTACTCAACAGTTTTACAGTTATCTCCAAAATTAGATTAGGTAATGGCAAGGTTAACATCTAAATCAATACACCATTAAATACTCAGAAACTCTTCTCTCTAGACACCACAAGTGGTAGAAACTTCTAGCTGAACACAGGGGTTATCAGAAAATGATGGTTCATTGATTAAAATTAGTTTTGTGCTGGCACCTCTGATCAGAGGGGGCCAAATCACAGATGTGTTTCTGACAGACACTTTCTCTCCCTACTGCAGCACTAATGCTCTGCTCCAAGATCAGGGAACGCTGCCCCTTGAAGCCCTCAGCTGCAGCCCCACTCTCAGAGTCGGAGAAGAGAATTTCAAAGTCGTAAGACTGCCAGGGTAACTTGAAATTCTCAAGACTTCACAGAGCTTCAGCTTCACAGCTTGGCCCTGCTTACTGCCAAGAAGCCTGGAAGAGCCTCTGCCAGCCAGCAGCTCTCAAAGTTCAATAGCTGCTGGCAGTAAAGGCCCCACCTCCAAGTGGGATGAACTTCCACACCGTAGGAAAAGAGCTTAGAAAATCTGAGAATACAGAATAGAGCTGGATGCAAATATATCTTGAAAAGAAAAATGTCCTCAGAACTAGAAATCTGAAGTTGGAAAATGCTGTAGTACTGATTACAAAGTGAAAGGCACATACATAATACAAAAATAACTAATATGCTACACTTGTGTTTGCTGTATGTCACATACTAAGGTTTGTTAGCACAGCTGTCATTCCAGAGTATCCTTCAATTGATTAGAATATGATTTACATTATGTCTCATGTAAACATCAAATATGGTTAAATCACCCACTAATATGTTACATTAACAGAAAAGCCTCCACGTTCCTAAACCAAACACAGCAAAGTTTGGGGCCATACCTTGGCTTGCTACACACTACTGCCAGCAAGACTTGATAACCAGAGCAAACTGTAACTGATAGATCTATCATGCTGTGCTTATACAGGCCTTTGTGAAAAGGCAAAAATCACTGTAACTATTGAGCCATCCTTTCTCACTCACCTGCAGAAAGAGTAGAAATTATATGATTGCAGGGGAAGATGTTTAACTGGGGAGAAAGGTGGTTTGGAATCAAGTGGCACAGCTGACCTTGCTCCTGTATTCTTTCACCTTGGAGAATTTCTTTGGTACATTCCAAGAGACCAAAGCTCAAATGGTTACTGAAATAACTATTTCTAAATTTCCATTTATTATTTTCATAGACAAAGAAATTACTATGAGTTTATATCAGCTTTAAGTGGTATCATAGTCAAGTCCCAAGCAGCCCTCTAAAGATGTTCCACATTTTTAGAATCCTCTGTACAAGCCAGGTTCCCACACACCCTCTGAAAGATTATCAAGAATTTCTATAACATCAACTCAGTACCTTTTCATTACTTTTAAAAGGCAATAGTTAGACAAATTTTAACATTAGAGTCTATTACAGTTACGTAAATTAAGTCAATTTGTTCTTCCTTCAATTAAACATGTTAATTTCCCAGGGGACTCAACACCATTTTCTTCAGTTGCCACATATGCCATCATCACACAGTACACTGTAGCCTTAAAAAGAATTAATCAAGTATCTGATCTCACAGACCCTGCCTATGTCAGTAAACCTCATGTAACCCAACTCCCTGAAATTCAAAGACATTCTCAAATGAGAAAGTTTCTCAGAGCCCCACATAAAAGAACACAACCTTGGTGTTCCATAGTTGCAAAAAATGCCAGAAAACTGTCTTGCCACCAGACAGCAGAATTAGAAATCTCAACATGAAAGGCATTTAGCTCATAAATTATTATTAGACTTCTATACGGCCTTCTTCCTTCTGTTTAATGTTCAGTCTGTCTGAAAACAGCTAAATTTGCCTGAAAATTAGATTACAATAGAAATAGAAGTATACAGTCAATCACAAGTTATTAATAGACTGCTAAGTGTGAATGAAACCTAAAAAATTTGTTTTGGTTAGCCATTACAGAAATTCGCTCACTAATTTGATTTTGATAAAGGTATTTAATAATTTGCTTAATTCCTTCAGCAGAAGAAACCATACATCACCTTTAATGCAAAGATACAAATAAAATTTGCATGGATTTTTACAGGTTTGCTGAATTGAAAGCACAAATCATTAAGGCTGAATAGGAAACCGAAGAATTGTCATGTGGTTCTTGGTGATAGTTACTGTCCTTATGGACAAACACATACCTTTCTATATATATAGAAAATATATATAACTAGTATATATTTCAAAGGGAGATCATGGCAACGTACCAAGTCTGGAAAATTACAAAAAATTGTCCATTTATCTTCCTTAGCCACATGATTTGATTAATAGCTGATGCCCTGAAAAATTTAACTGTCTCATTGACGTTGGTTTTTTAAAGGATTTGTCCTTGTCTCAAGATTACCTTCAGACTCTTCCTGTTTGTCTCTGTATAAAAGTGAACAAGTAGTCCATCCCAGATTATTCAAATCTTTCCATATTTACTAATCTTTCTTGGAGTGACATCTATTTCTGTCTTCTCTATCTTGTAAATAAAGTTACCTCAACTTGATTTCAGGGAACGAAGTACTGTTTGTTCATAGAAGGGAACAACATTCTAGAACAGCTTCTGATCTCTTGTGACATTATCTGCACATCTTTAAACTGCAGGTTGAACACTCAGGCTCAGTGAAGATTATACCACATACTCCCACCAAAACATATGGGTCTTCCTCCCAAAGAATCAGACTTTATTCAGAATAGGCATGGTTGACTGAAGTTATTCCTTGTCTTTTATACTTGCAGTCAACAAGCTTCAGCTTTATTAGATCCAGCATGAAGGACCAGTTAAGGGCTACCTAGGCTGAAAGAGAGACTTGTTGGAAAGAAAAGGAACCATATCTTGTTACTTTTTTTACAGCTATTGTTCTTACACCTACCCCAAAGTCTTCTCAAACTGACAATACAGTTGCTGCTGCAACTGATACATGAGGTACAACAAAGTTCTCAAAATCATTAACATTCAGTGACCTTATCTCAGTAAAACAACCCTACTTTCACAGCCAATCTGAGTTCTGTTCTTACCTTATTCAAGAGCACCTTGTTCACAAACACCTTTGCTACAGAAGTCTTCGAAATACTGATCATTGCTATATTGCCATGTTTCCAGTGGGAAAGAACATTATGCAACTGAATTAATCTGTAAACTGCTAGACTGAATATTTGCCAGACATAAAAATAGCCCAAGTGGTTGATTTTTTTCTTTAATAAGCAAGCTTTTTCATTACAATTTAAACACATCCTGATAGGATCAGCGGTGTGTAATTCAGAGTCTTGCATTTCAATACTATGCTTCCTTATAAGGTGCGTCTCACCCAGCATTCTTAGAGCCTTCATATATATTCACAAATTAACCTTCTGAATATTCAGGATTAACTGAATTTATAGAGAAGAAATGTAAATAAGAAGGTTCTACGAGTTTTTGCCCAGTGTGACTCAGCAAGGCAGTGAGAATTGCAAGCACCAAATCCTGATATTCCCATTCCTACTCACTATGTATCACTTCCAGACCTTTGTATGAAATTTACAGCTACTTTTTCAGATTTACACCAGAATAATAACACTAAAAATACATTGCAATTGTCACAGCCTACATTATTGTAAAGCAAACCAAGGTGAACTTGAAAAATAATATAGGGCAGTGATATGTATTGCTGAACTCAAACAGGCTCCATATGCAGCACACAAATCAGCTTTTGAGTGCATGAGCGCTTCTTTGTACGAGATTAGACTCAGCGAGTGGAAAAAATAAAGAGTTTTCTTATCAAGCAGACATTACTTTCTCAATGTTTATTTTGATGAGCCTTTCCCTTGTTACAAAATTGTTGGAAAATCACAACTGAATCACAGTTTTAGATCTTTTTCCTAATAATACAATTACAGTTTATGTTTTGTGAATTCACATTGACAAATGACAAGTTTCGCTCCAGAGGATATTTATTTTGGAGTTTACTTTATTCCCGTAACATATAAATTGGAAAAACTATACAGAAACAAAAAGCTGAATAAGACTACCTTTTTTCCTTAAAAACCAACTCAAGACTTTTAATAAACAACGGTCTACAGTGTTAAATGCACATACTAAACTGCTTTTACTTTCAGATTTTGACTTAAATGCCACTAAGAATTTTTAATGCAGTTAGCCCTACTTTTGCCAAAAAAAAAAGCGCTTTTGAAATTATATGGGTGCACTGGAAATTTGGATTCTTTCATTTGGGGATCACCATAACACTAGGCAGGTTGCTGAGCTCAGCTTACCACATCAACCAAAAGTATATTAAAAGAATTATTAATATTATTGAAGCCTTCCCTCTAGTGCAGTTGTCAAGAGAACAGGTAACCTCTCAGGATACATAAAAATGGGATTTAGCTTTCTACAAAAACTTTCTATTTAGATTAACCAACAAACAACAGGAATATCATTAACTGAATTTATTCTGAATCCTTCAGAAAGGACATTGCAAAAAGAAAAATATTCACTATATGCAAACGGAGGAAGAGTGAAATAACTCATTTATAAATGGAAAAAATATAACAGGGGAATGCAATTAAATTGAAAGACAGAAAAAGAAAGCTAGTAAAGTTATTTTTTCCATGCAATTAAACTGTGGGATTAATTGGAACACAAATGTAACACAAAATATCACAGGGGTTTGATATTTAACAAGAACACAGTGAGCTGTGAGATCATCAAAAGCAACTGCAAAACCAAAAATCAACCAACCTGTGTTTGTGGTCAAGTCAACACTGTTTTCAGCAGACCCATATCTGCCTATTAAAACAGAATTTTAATTCATCATCTTCTCAGATTTCTAGACTCGTGACCCCATGATCAAGCGAGATCCTGCAAAATGCCACTTCTGAAACTACTGATCTCAAACAAGTGCTTCTCAGAAGGGCAACATGTACAGGATTCTGAGAGCCTCCAAAAGGAGGGGAGCAATCCTACTTCCTGTAACACTGAATCAAGTCATACAACTTCACTTGTATTGGGAACCTGATCCACTAAAGATCATTTCCAGAGCTACATAATAGACATTTGACAACATCAAGTTAGATTATTTCAAAGGAAATAATGTGATGGTTTTTAAGCAGATATCATTGCAAAGTGATTCTCTTAGATCAAAGAGCATAAACCGCAATAAAATACATCACATGAAAAGCTGAAGTATCTTAGCATAGCATATTTTCTACTATTATTCAGTTACTTTACACCTGATCCAGCTTTTTGCAATCTTTAATCACAAAAAATTACTGAAAACCAGCACATGAAACTTTCATTTATATGATGGAATTTTTCAGAACCAAATAGTTTGCATCATGTAATGACCTGACTAGCCTTTAAAAAGAAGTTCTTTTAACAAATTTCAAGAGAGCATTTCAAGGTACTGGAAAAGATGATATAAAGATTCGCAAAGGTCAGGGTGTAGATGATAGCCAAATAATAACCTCTTACATAACTCAGACAGTTTGGGTTATTACATTACTCCAGTTTTATTCTACAGATATGTACAACAAATTTGTTTAGATCCCATGGCAAAAATGACAACACAATTCTTTATTCACTGCCTAGGAAACTGTTAAATAGTCTCTTACGTATTTTCACATGATATGCTTCAAGGCAAGATGCTAATTTGAAAAGCTTAAATTTCTGACTAGAAATACATTTCTACTATATTAAGAGGAACCAGATGTTATAACAGCTAAAATAAATTGGGTGGAGAAACTAGTTTTCACATTCATTTATTCTGTGCTATTTCAAACCACACATTGCCACACTGCAGAACTTCATCAGCTCCACTGCAACCCTGGAGATCAGAGCTCATGAGGTACCGGGACAACACTGCACTTGCAGACCTCAATAACTCACAGAAAACAAACTCTACCCGTAAGTTCCACGTGACACACAATGGTAAATTGAAAAAAATCTCAACAATGACTGAAATGTGAATACAGTCATTTGTGACTAACGGAGATGTAAACTCAGTGTCCTGAATATCATACCAAATATTTTTCAGATATCTAACAGTAATATTGCCATCTTAGGAGTCCTGCTTGCATAGCACGAAGTTCGTCAGCATCCAGGTACAGTCTAGACTTGATGTAAAACAGACATATATAACAACAGGGAAATAATTCAAATGTCCAGCAAAGGGGAGGCAGGAACAGGACAAGAGTAAAAGGCAAATGCAAAATCTAATGGGGAAAAAAAAATACAGGAGTGTGTATATACAGAATGGTTTAGACTGGAAGGAACCTGAGGGAGCTCTCTTTTCCAACCCTGCTCAGGCCAAGGTGCTTGGGGTTTTGGTGACTCACGCCCAGAATCTCTAAGGATGAAGGTCCTATACAACTTCTCTAAATGTCTATTCCAGTGTTCAACCACCATCATTGTGAGGAATTTTTTTCCTTAGATTTAACTGGGACTTCCCCTACCATAACATGTGTCCCCTCTCCTCCTTTCACTGATCACATCTGGGAAAAATCCCGCTCCATGTTCTCTGTGACCACTCATTAGGTGGCTGAGAATGGCACTTGGATCCTCCTTAGTCACCTCCAAGAAAAACAAACTGAGCCCTCACAGCCTCTTCTCACACATACGATATTCATCAGTGCAAATATTTAAATTCTGCATCTTGAAATTACTGCAAGTGTAAGCAGAGCTAGTCAGCAGGAAACAATATGGTATCTCAAAACTCAGACTAAACGACAGCCAGTTAAAAAAAAATTCAAGGGCATCTGCTAACTCTACATGTTACTGTTATTAAAGGTAAAAGAGCAAACAGAGTGGTCACGTCACAAAACATTTGAATAACAGTAACCACAATCTAAGTATATACCCTTCATTGAAGAGTACAGAATGGGAAAAATAGCATTTTAAAGGTACTAGAGAATTCATTATCAATTTAAGGATTAGAGACCTTTCAGAAGGGATGTCAGCACTTAATAGAAAACAGGATCATGTGAGGAATTAATCAGGATACTGACACCAAGGCGATTTAGCAGTTAGATTAAAGGATGTCTTTTTACACAGCACTGTCCAGTGCAACCTGAAATAACCTGGCCAGTGAAATTCATACTGCTCACACTGAAGTATTAGACCAGTGAGCCAAGAAACAACAATCCTCCTTCCTGCAGCAGTTTGCTAACTCTGGATTTCTGCATTCAGCATTAAACATCACATTACTAGAGGTCTATTGAGACCAAAAATAAATTCAAAGAAAAAAGAAGCAAAAAACCAATACAAGATAAAAATACAAAAGCAGGGGTCAAAGGACAAAAAAACCTGAAATCACTGCAGTAAAATCTACAAACATTCAAAGACTGTGATCAAAGATAAGAATAAACTCATCTGGCATAAGGGAGGAAATGAAGAAGAGCAATCAGGCAGAAATTCAGGAGGATAAATAAAAAATCATTTCAAAAATTATGAAAATAATTCTAAGAACAAAATTTAAAATATAATCTACTGTCCTGTTTTTATAATATCAGTTCCTTCCTTGAGTTTCTTAACCTCAGGCTACATCCTTCTAGAATCTCATTTTAAATAAGATGTCCACAATTACATCTAAAAAATATTTTCTGTTCTAGGCGTGGAAATACAATTATTAGAGTAAACACAACAAACCTTCGCCATGACCAAAGAGATCTCTTTGCTACTAAAAGAATAACTGGAACACTAACTCAAAAATGCATTGCACCAGTGGCTACTACATCATGCTTAGAAGTGGAACATCCAGTCATCACTAATCAGACTGGATAGAAGAGAACTGCTGCAAAGTCAGAGTGCTGCTTCAGTATGCTTGGATACTACTTGTTTTCTAGTTTTGATTACTGACACAATCTATAAAATAACTAAAAGCATATTAAAAAGCAGGAAAGTAAAAGAACAAGAGAAAATTATCAACCAAAAGAGAGGGGGAAAATATTAAATTAAAACCCAAACAAGACAAGTAACTAAAACATAGCATGTATTACACTATTTTAAAATACATTAATAATTTAGTATTTCTTCATGTGATAGCCTTTTAATGAAATTAGCACTAGCATGGGATCAAATAAACATTATGCAATTCAATATAATTATCTAAGTTCTAATTCTGTATTTTTAAGCAAATTACCAAGTTTATCATGAAGTTTTTTCATTTCCCAACTAGTTATTTTGTACATTATGCCTCTAAAATTATTTCATGAGGCACTAACACAAATTCATTTTTACATGCAAATTTCTTGGTAAAGAAAAACCATTTTATTGGATTCTACACATCATTAAAAATAACAGAGTAGTCATTACTTTAGTAATTAGAAATGAAGATTGCTTTTAAAAGTAAAACAAAAATTTAGGGATTATTAAGTTAATGGAACTTTAGTATCTGTTCATTTCAGTTTATTTCATCAAATTCCCTCACTGTAAACCTGAGAAATGGCGAATTTCAAATTGCCACAGAAAAAAGGCAGTTGGATTCACTATAATTTTTGTACAATTTTCTTGGGAATACATGCGATTCCTTTGCTCAGACCAAAGTTTAAGATACTTCAACACAGTAATTCTATGTCTCCTTTACAGACTAGAAGTATTGTCAAGAGAAGTGGAAAAAAATCACAACCATGAAAAGAAATGGAGGTAAATTAGAGCAATGGCCCAAAATGGGGGACCAGACAATCCATAACAAAACAAGCCTGAAGTTCGCAAAGCAAAGTATATTCAAACTATAAATAATGTTAGATATATATAAATGAATAATTCATAGGATGGATGCACTAGAAGGATCTCTGATTTCTGTTGTTAAATAAATAATGAGTTACTAAAGCAATTATAACATGAAATCATGGAACTGGTTTGCCTAAGTGAAATATGTCACTTGGTGATAGGAAAGCTCTGGACTTTTAGAAGTATCTCATGTGTACGTGATGTCAGTTTTATTCTTTTCCCATGCCAGCACCAGCATCCACAGATGCATCAAAACCAGTTACAGTAAAATCTTTAGGGGTAAAATTGCTGTGCAGTCTCCAAGTTTGACTCTCAACAATCTTTCTGCATTATCAACTTCACCATGCCTAGCTGACTCACAGGCACATTGAGAACATTTTGTCTTCATTCTAAAATCTTGACACATCTGAGCAGAATCATTGAAATGTTGCCTTCACCACAAGAAGTGACATGAAATTCTATCTTTTTAGGGAAGTGGGGGTTCCCAAAGAACTCCAGCTCCATCACAAATTCCAAAAATCCAAACTTACTTTCTTACTTTACTTATGATCTGAGTATTTAAATACAATAATTCCTATTCTCTCTTCCCCTCCTGACATCTCTATAAATTCAGCTGTTCAGTAACAACATCATTAAGACAAAAACCCATATCTAGATATATCCCAGTGATAACTATTGGCTAAATCAGGGTTTCTCATAACCTGTAATGGTACATGAAAAAAATCCTTACATTCATTTTTAAATCATTACAGTTTTCTATTGTCACTGAATTAGAAAACATGATCTTTCTTTGTAGACATTTAAGCCATTAGGTATCTGTTAAGCTCTGAGGTATCTAAATGACAGAGCAACACAGGAAGTAATGCATTTGTACATTTTTTTATTCCCTATTTTGATAAAATGAGCAAAACCTCAAAGAGGAGTGTACCGTGTTTATATTACACCTTTTAAAAACCCCGCCTGGTCTCCAGTTAAAGTTATATTTCAAAACCACATAAACTTTTCAGAACTACCTGGTGTCCACACTTTAACTGCTGACATGATAGCTAGAAATGGCACTCATTTCTTTATCAGTATTCCTTGCAAGGGTAATTACTCAGTATTTTATAAAAAGAAACAAAATGTATAACATCATAAGCCTCCTGTTATTAGGTAATAAAATGCATAACTGCTATGAAAACATTGCCTATGTCTTTTACTAGAAAAACAATTAAACCCAGATCCCCAGGCACAACACTTAACAGAAGGTGTGATGGCAGCAAGTGTTACATTTTACTAGGTCTTCAAAAGGGTCATTAATCTTTCAGTCATGGATCTCAGACACTTAAGTTAACAGCAACGTGCAGAAGCAAACACACAGCGCTCTCTTCCTCTCTTTGTAGAGATAGAAACATAGTAAACTCCTAACACAAGATCTAAAATTAGCCAAAGGGAAGTCTATTTAATCCACTTTCATTTCTCCGATTTTCCAGAATCTCATTAGTGTAAATATTTTCACTTTCATTGTTACATTGAACCAGCTGAGGCATTTCAAGGCAAGCAGAGAACTGTGCACAGCGCTCCTACTTTACAATGACTCTTATACGCGACTACATATTAAGTCTTCGGTAAACGTATTATCCCTTTCATCTGTTCAGCAGTATAGTTCAGATACTACATGACAAAGGAAGGAGAAAATAAAGCCTAAAAAGCAGACTGAAATTACTTGAAGTCATTTGCTTCTATGTCAAATGCACTTACAAGCAAGAGCACTGACAAAGCAATGGTCGTCAATCCACGGAGCCTTTTATACACTACTGTTGCAGAAAGTACCCCAGCATATACACATGCAGAAAACAAACCTCTGGGTACCTGTACCTGCTTTTCCTTAGCTGGTGATTGAGAAAATTGAGTGTTTGTGAATTTCTTAACATGATAACAAAGACTACCATCCTTACAGCTAGAGACAACAACAACAACAAAATTTTAAAAAAATTACTATTTCACCTTACAATGATTAAATTCAATTATATTATTACATTAGGTCCCAATATGACCAAGCCCGTTAGAAAGATATTGCTTACTACCTCTCTCTATTTTAGATCATTATCCCTCCTCCAAGCGCTCCGATCTTTCAGAATTCAAAATCAATCCAAAAGGCACCCGAAACGTGGGAGCGAGTACTCCTAGCCTATGAAAATGACCACTGGAGACACAATTTGAGGATTAGCATTCAATGCAATAGAGCATCCACTTCCAAGGACCATCCTTTTCACCTTCCAGTAAGTCAGTGCTAAATAACCTGCGAGGTCTGGGCGGCGCGGGGGGCTGAAGTACCGACATTAACCTGGGAGGCACCGGCTGAGCTCAGCCCCATCCTCCTTCACCCCGACGGAGCCCCGAGTCCGCCGCCGCTCCGTCTGATGCCCAGGGTAGCGGCTCCCGGCTCGGGAGCCAGCCCGCGATGCGGTTCGCAGCCCGCAGGGCCGGCAGCCCCTCGGGAAGCCCGGGAAACGCCGAGGTCACCGCAGCCCCGGGTGCCCACGGCGGCCGGGAACGGAACCGGGGGCGGCCCCACGCGGAGCCGGCGGGGGGAGCGGCCGCACGGGGCGGGGGAGACGCGACACAGCGCGCCAGGGACCGGGACCGGCCGGGGCGGAAGGGCCGGCGCAGGGCAGAGGGAAGGGCGGGAAGCGGAGCGGGGCAGAGCGGGCAGAGCCGCCCGCGGACGGGGCAAGGGCGCGGCGGGAGCACGGGGCGGGGGGAAATTCGCTCTGTCCCCGCAGAGCGCGGGGACACCCAAGGGCAGGGACAGGCACAAGGACGCGCGGCGGGCGGGCGGCGCTGAGGCGCGTCCATTACCTGACAGGAGTCGCCGGTGACCCCCGGGGGGCAGGTGCAGCTGTAGCCGGCCGGGGGCTGGGGCAGGATCAGCTGGAGGCGGCGGGGCGGCGGCAGCGGTGA
>VYXC01011222.1:33646-105212 GCA_013397175.1 Platysteira castanea | reverse complement strand
GGGGCTGGGGCTGGGGCTGCGCCTGGGGCTGGGGCTGGGGCTGGGGCTGCCCTGTCCCGCCGGGCCAGGCTGAGCCCGGGCGGAGCGGACGGCGCTGCGCACCAGCCCCACCTCCCCGGACGGGGCGGTGGCTGCCAGGCTGCGCCGACCTGCCGGGGCAGGGGGACCGGCTGGTTTAAAACGGGAGCGGCGCGTTACTGAACTGCTAGACGGGCATTCCGGGGCTGCCCAGGCCTCCCGCCCGCGCGGCGGGTGCGAGTGACGATGCAGAGGCGCCCGGCGGGACCAAGCGCTGCCCTGGCTTGGACAGGCAGCCAAGAAGGGACACGTTCGTAAGATCAACTCGCCGTTTGCTGCTTATTTACTGTTGCACAAGTTTAATTCGCTGATAATTACTTTACAGTTCTATTGAGACTGGAGCAGGGTCATATGAAAATCATAAACATTAATCCTATCATTTCTCATACTGCAAAGAACCTGTGTGTTTTCTCAATTGAGGTTATCTACGGCAGATTTTTAAAAATCGATTTATATTTTGCCAGTCTTCTGGGGACTTTTTTACTACCTCTTACTGGAACTATGATACGAGATCTGTAAATCAGCTTACAGAGAGCAGGAAGATAACCCCTGTTCTTTGGCCTTTTAGTCATTTGCTTCTGCAAAAGTGAAGTATTTTAATTTCTCGTAACTAACGACTTTTCACACACATCTTTATCGCAGGGTACAGGAGGATTCCTGGCTACAATTTTCATAAACTTTCACACTTCACATATAGCCGAATGCTCTATCACGAGCAGAAATAACTGATGATGCTAATTGAAAATTCATCAGGGACTCTAGCAGCTTGACCATGATATTCTGTCTTCGCATCCTGTCTCTGCTCCTGCATCCCCCCCAGCCCCGTGCCCTCGCAGCGCGTTCGGTGCCGCTCCGGCTCCCTCTGCTGCCTCCGCGCCGGCTGCGGTCTGGGCGCTGCAGCGACCGCTTCTCTCGAACCGACTTCATTTACATTTGACAGGATTTGTTCTTGCTAAATCCACAGAGGCTGCTACTTGTCTCCCTGTTATCTTCCAAGTACTCTGAAATAACTTGTCTATATCCCAGGTCGCTCTGGGATTTGCTGTTAAAGCAGCAGGGCTGTAATTCTCTCTGTCCTCCTTCTCAGTAAGGTTTGTCCTTTTCCAGTCTCGTAGGACTTCACCCTTCCACATAGGCTGTCGAAGATACTTGTTAATAACAAGCTTTGGCCAGTTCTCTAAAAATTTTATAGAACAAATCATCAAAACCAGACAATCTGAAAAAATGTTCTCTCTAACCTGACCCATCTCTCTTTCTGCTCAAGCTCTGCTCCTGGCTCATGCTAATTGTGTTGAGCGGCTGACTGATCTTCCTAACAAAGAGGATGGCTGAACAGTCAGTTACGTAGTAACCCTATTTTCCAGTTATTCCTGTACCCCCCAAAGGGTTCGATAATTCTGGTCTATATCTGAGGTTTTTTAGGAGTAAGATGTTTTAGATGAGCACTGGAAGAAAATACGGTTTCAGGACTGACAGCTACACTAGACAATTAATTCTGTTGGCAGAGTAGCCTGGTATTTGCAGAAAAGAACTTGAAAAATAAGCCAGTCAACTAATACAGCCAACCAAGCAGGACATAACACAGTACTCTGAGTCAGATTGTATATACCTACATCACAGTTTTCTTAGCTTTTTACAGAATATATGAGCAATGTTTGCATTTTTTTCATATGGAAATGTTTAACCTTACAGCAGAAAATATTATGCTTACCTAATTACCTAGTGATTTTTGAAATGCTGTTTCTCTTTATGCATAATATTCCAATATGCATAGTTTAAATAATTTTATAGTCAGCTTTCTATAAACAAATTCCTAATCTTAGTATTCAATAAGGATTCAAGCTGTCTCCCTCATTTACACCAGCTAGGATTTGAATTGTATTACCAGTCTAATAGCTTATTAGTGTGGCTTAGATAAACTACATTACAGCTTAACTATTTATTTTGATGGAGGAGTGCTCATCCTCTAGTGGCTTGAAGGAAATTTTGCAGAGATTTTTTTATCTGTTCTGATTAAATATTTAGTAAGGAACGAAAACTTCTCTTATTTGCTAAAAGGACATGCTTTAAATGTTTCCTATGACAACAATGATCTTTTTTGTAAATATTGGTGAATTCATTTAAAACCATTAAATATTACTTGCATTTTTCTTTACTAGCATAGGAGTTAATTTAGATGAGAAAGTTACTGTGTTGAGCCTTTTCTGAACAGTGTCCAGACTGTGATTCTTTGGTTGCTTGTTTTGGGTAAGGCTGAAATTGCAGTGATGAACTGACATTTTCCTTATGCCTCCCCAGCTTGTGCATGCTTTACAGTATCTCAGGAGTTTCAGTTCCAAATTACACAAGGACTGGGATCTTAAACTTGGGAAATTTCAGAAGGGCCCCACTCATGCAACTGAAGTCAAATTTCAAAAAAATATCCATTGTCCTCCCAGTCCCATACTGAATAGCAGGCAAAATTAAAGCTACATCCCCTTGAAAATCATTGCTGGAATCACAGAAATTATTACTGTTTAACGTTGTGTTTCATACAGCTTTAAATGCATTTATTTAGAATGTTTGCTGCATGTTTTTAACTTTCTTTTTCCAAGCACATAGTGTTTACTGAAATAGAAACTATTAATACAACTTTGAATGGCCCACACTTCAATTTATCAAAATATTGGAGTACACATCTAAATGCATAAGTAGCCCACAGAATTCAGTAAAAATACTCGCCTTGGAAGGAACATGCTCAGGCGTTTCACATTGGAACTTATTTTGTCTCACCTTCATGGGTTTGTGAGGGGAGTTTTTACCCATAGGAGAAAGGTAGTTTAAGGCTCTGAACAGACAGAATTTTTAAAAGTACATTATTTAGTGCTGTAGGTGGGTGAGGAGGAAATACTGCTTTATTTTTGTGTGTACCTGAATAATTCCTATTTTTCTTCTCTCTTGGCACAGACTGGGATACCTTGACAATGTGTGGACATTTGTCTGCTTTTCTACTCAGCTCTTGCATTTATATTTTACTTGCTCCCCTTTATTAAGCTGTTTGAAGCTTGCGTGTTTTCTTCTTTTTGTTTGCTAACTTTACAATAAGAAATGGTGATAATCATGTTGATATGTGTGCCACTGTTGGCAGTGACAGTGTGTGTTGTTATTTAGTATCTGCTGGGCAGGGGAGCTGCGGCAGGAGAAGGGCGGTGTTGATACAAGTAATACCAAGAGAGAGCTGCCAGCTCAGGTAGAGAAACATTCTTCATCTTGGGAATCATAAATTCCTGGGAGTCATAAATCGTGCTTTAAGACAAAATCCATAGAGCAGAAGTTAACTCTTCTATCACGGAGCACAAAGCCACTGTGCTGTGAAAATTCATGATGCCTATTTTATCAGTGGCAGGCAGTTGAGGAGTGGCAGCATTTCCCACATCTTCACCTGTTTGTTTTGTTCACATCAACTTTTATCAGCCTGTATGGGTTTTATATATTTTTAGAACAATGAGATAAAATACACACAGTATAGATATTTCACGAACAAAATAACTCTCAGATATCTAAGATCTTTCTGTAAAGATTAACAAAGATTTTCTTGATAGCTATTGGACCTTTCATCAAAAAGCTGTACACATCATTTGAACACAGGCACTTTTCAGCAAAGATGTGCTTTTTCTTACGCTTACAGTGGTTTTTTATCACCATGTTGTGTGACACCACAGCAAATACTACTGTACTTCATAAAATGAGAGATTTATCATAGGAAAAAACTTATCTGGAACTTCCTCTAAGCAAACCACGTAGGGTAAAATTCTGCATATTTATACCAGGTTTGAATTAATTTGTTCAAAAAGTCTCTCACAAAAGAGATGTCACAACTACCACAGGTACAGCTTAAGGTCTTTAAATCCTTATTTAGATGATGTAGATACAACAAAGTAATAAGAATGTATAGGGTTTGCCATTTACAGTCTGCTTTATTCTTAGACTGTGACTTAGACTTTCAAATAATGACCTGATGTAACTACAATTTCAGTAGAGATAAAGAAAATAATTCATAAGGTATCATTCATACAGACAGTAATTTTTAGTTAAAGCAACAGAGCAAGTGCAAAGCACAGGATCAGAATTAATTAATGTCAGAATTACCTTAAATCTTCATCCTAGAATTTACAAAGATGTTTCAGTAATTCAAGTGTTATGCTTAATATGGCAGCGATCAGAATAAGTATTTGACCGTAAGAACTTCAAGGAAGCAATATATCTGAAGAAGAGCTATTTTTATATCCAGTAATTAATTGACTTTTTATTTGTATGAATTTCAAGGTGTGTATGGCAGAGGACATGACGTCTACATTCTGGTTGACTGGAAACCTTACACATTAGAAGCTGTACAAAGGAGAAAGAAAAATAGAATGCCAATAGACACCTGACTCTACCTCCTTGTTCCGCCCATCCAAAAAAAAAAAAATCGTAATTTACTTAAAGGTTTTAACACTTAAAGCTTCTTTTGCTCTTCTTCCTGAGCAGTAAACAAAAAGGTTATGCTTTAGTTTGGTTTGTAGACACAAAAGAGCAGTACCTGAGATTCTCAAGGGGGAGTCAGCAGTAAAAAATACCCCAAATAAAGAATAGCTTTTACTGCTTTAATTTCAGCACAAAATTTCACAGCAAATACAAAACTGAATTTATATGTTGCATTTTTTTCTTTCATGCAATTATTCTTTCTTTTTCAAAACCTTCTTTTTCAGGTATTCATTTCAAGTTTTTCAATTTATTATTGCTCCATAATATCAACCTCACTAGAGCTGAAACTCAAAATTAAATGTCTTTTTTTCTGTCCTTTTACATGTCTTTATAATTAGTAGACTATAGCTGTGCCCAGGCTTGTCTTTTCAATTTCATTCTTTCCTGTAGCATTTATTTCAAAAAGAGATCATAGGATCACAAATGGTTTGGGTGGGAAGAGACGTTAAAGATCATTGAGTCCCAACCCCTGCCATGGGTAGGGACACCTTTCACTACCCCAGGTTGTTTAGAGCTCCATCCAGCCTGGCCTTGAACACTTCCAGGGATGGGGCAGCCACAGCTTCTCTGGGCAACCTGTTCCTGTGCCTCACCACCCTCACTGAGAAGAATTTCTGCCTAATATCTAATGTAAACCTGCTTTCTTTCAGTTTGAATCCATTGCTCCTTGTCCTGTCAATACATGCCCATGTCAAAAACCCCTTTCCACCCTTCTTCTGAGCTCCCTTCAGGTACTGGAAGGCCACAATTAGGCCACACCAAAGCTTTCTCTTTTCCAGGCTGAGCAAACCAAATTCTCTCAGCCTTTCCTTGTAACAGAAGTTGGTAGCCTCCTCTGGACTTGCTTCATCAGGTCCGTGTCCTTCCTGTGCTGGGTCCCCAGAGCTGGAGGCAGCTCTGCAGGTGGGGTCTCACCAGAGCAGAGGGGCAGAATCTGCTCCCTCCCCTGCTGCCTACAGTGCTTTGGATGCAGCCCAGGACACGTTTGGCTTTCTGGGGTGCCAGTGCACATGGCTGGGTCATGTCCAGCCTCTCACCCACCAGCACCCCCAAGTCCTTCTCAGCAGGGCTGCTCTCAATCCCTTCATCCCCCAGCCTGGCCTGATACTGGGGTTTGCCCCGACCTAGGTGCAGCACCTGGCACTTGCTCTTATTGAGTGGTGTATGCACCTGTTTTAATAAATGCGGATCCACAAAATATCTTGACTCCTTTATAGGCTGGATCTTCAGAGTCCCAGTTAATTGAGTGCTGATCATGACTCACCACCTCCTCACCCCTCTCCTGAAGTGGTAAAGTGATTTATCCCAATTTTACAGCTCAAGCTCCAGCCCAGATACCAAACTGTTTAAGACCTAACCAACAAGTTGGATTCTTACCCAGCAGCTACAGAGTGTCTGTGGTAAGTACAAAACTCATCCTAAAGCTCTGATTTACACAATGCTGAACCTTTCTAGAGAAAACAACCAGGCTCTAATTTCTGTAAAAATTAAGAATAAACATTATATGTTTATGGGAAAACAATGAAGCCAGTATGACTTCACTGTCATGAAAAAGAGGGCCACTGTGTGCTATGTGGTCATCAACCCAGATTTAGGGAAAAGTAGACTCAACAGATTCAAGGTATCAGTGATGTTTGCAGAGGCAGTGGATGTGTGCTGGCATTCCACACAGTCCACAGTCAGAGTTAATGACAGCCTGTTATAAACCATATCCACTGTTTCTTAAAACCTTTTCAAAACAAAATGGTAATATTGTAAGACAGTTCTGGGCCAATTTTCATAAGGCCTCCCACGGAAAGAACTTCTCATTTATTTTGTTTTCAGACTAGAAATATGCACAAGTTACAGTATCCAGTCTTTATTTGAAGACCACAAGTGATGAAAACTTGAGGTATATTTTTCTCAGGGATCATAATTTTAATCAGAATTATTCTAGTTCTAGCAGTCACCCACTGGATCTGATTTTACTTTTTTTTCCTCAACGATTAAGGAGCTACATGCTAATAAAATAATGAACATAGCATTTTTACTTTGTAGGTGATTCTACATTAAGATTAAGCCATTTTTAACATGCTTTAGATGAACTGAATATTTTGTGGTCACTATTTATTAAGACTAATGTGCTGTAGCTTGCATGGACATACCGTGGCAGTAAAAGTTGAATCTTCACCCTTTCTCCTTGTATAATCAATTCACATACATTTTCTTCTTGCAGTTATCGCCCACTAAGAGTTATTGTTTTCTGAGGAACAGTGTAGTATGTTTAGCTTACGTGGGCCTGTGAAAATTTTATAGGGAATAGGCCAAAAATTGCATGGGCTTTTCCTTATACTATAAAAATCTTCAGAAAGAAATGCCAGAGTGAGCAAAGTCACATGCACATAAGTTACAATGAACAAACAAATATCTGATGTGAAATATATTACTAATTCAAATCTAAAGGTTCTCAATTGCTTTTGGTAATCATAGGAGGATAGGGACTGTCTGGGAGGTGCGTACTGGGTCAGCAATGGTGTTACACAAACACGGCTGAATGACTTGAGCCCTGAATGTCTCCTGGGACTTGGGAACACAAAATATAAGGATTCTTAATCTGTGCTTTAGTACTAAAATCATTCAGTCTTTGACATCATCAGACAGAAAACAATTGAGGACTTATCAAACCTCAAATCAAAAGCCTTAGAGAGTGACTTTAATATGCCAGCCTGGGGTTTTGTCAGGCTGGCAGATACCGTAAAACACACTAATGAGTGGAATTACTGCCTTTAATTTTAGTTCTGGGTTAATGAATTATATATGAATATTTTACTTTTCTGAAATTACTACAAAATTACAGAAATCTACAGTACTAAAAACAATAAATAGCATATTTTCATCTCTATGGCTACACCCCAGACATTTTTGTATTAATACAGCAGTGACTACTATTAATCCCATCCCACTGTCTAGTACAAAAACAGAGCAACAGCAAATTGTTTATTTTTTCTTAATATCTTCTTGCTTAGTTTGTAAGTGGCTATAAAGTTGATGCTCTTACACAGTTTAGCAAGTCAATAATCCAAAATAGAAAATGCAGAATCCTTCATCTACATTCCATGTTCAGCTTTAGCGCTTTCTGGGGTTTTTTTTTTATTTAAAGTGCTTGTGTGTCTGTTAACCTCAACAAATACGCTCACAGGATTCTCCACAGCAGAGGTACTCATAATAAAGTCCCTATTTTTGCTCAAGTAATGAGAAATTTAAGTCATGAAAACTTGGCATGCTATCTCAAAGATACACCAGGTTATGTCACCATCTAGCACACATGCTTCTGGTGTGTGCAAGAGTTACAGGTGACATCTATCAGGCAATTTTGCATTAGGTGGTAGCTCTAGAAATGAAGCTTTGGCTTTCGGGAGGATAGCTGGTTAGTTTTGCTGAAGACAGTGTCAAGATTATTTTTAAATTGCTCCTTTCCTCAGCAGCCAAAAATTCTGAAAAAAAAAAAAAAAAAAAAGAGGCACATATAAAAATCAAATGAACTGAGTTACTGATATTTGCAAGTTTACTGAAGATTTTAAAATAAAGACACATAAACCATGAACTTGAAAACCAGTGCTGTCTTTGCACACAGAGCAAGGGATAGTTCAAATGGTTTCTGGCTTTCCACTGTTGCATGGGTTTTTTTTCTAGTCTCCATAGTCAAAAAAGCAAGATATTAAGTACTACTTATTGCAAAAACAAAGAGCATAGTGCAGAAATAATCTGTATCATCCCTTTGACAGCTTCAGCTCCATGCAGAGGTGCTGTAGCTCAGTCTCTCTGGAAAACAGCACACTTCAGAAAAGCAGCAGCAGAGCACATCCTCGTGCTGCGTGCAGCCTGCCAGCAAATGGAGAGTACCTAATCCCTGAGCCTCTGGAGGGGAAAGGCAAGCACTTAAACAAAGCTCCAGCAAATGAAAAATGAGGCAAGCTCTGTGGAAGAGTGCTTAACTTGAATTTTTTAGTAAATTTTATAAATGGCCCTGGCCAAGTAAGAAGATTAAATTGAACCGAGATTAATTTTACTATAAAAATTGAATGAGAGGTGTGGATTCACCCTTTGGAAAGCTGATTGGCTGATAAGGTGTAATACAAAGCAAATATAGTCTAGATTTCTTAACACCTTCTAAAACTCTATGATGATAACATGAAGTGTAAAAGACATTATTATATAATTTCATATATTATTCTGATCTTCACACTAATTCAATTGTGAAGAGATGCATTTTTATGATTAAGAATCAAATAGGTAGACCTCATAAAAGAAATAACAGAAAAAGCCACATCATCTTTGATAAGTGCTTTTATTGACAACTAACTAACTGGAATTGCCTAATTCCATTTGAGAATTATTTTAAAGCTAAAATTATTGCTATTAAATTTAATATTTTAATTTTTTTTCTCACATAAGATCAAAAAGTAAATCTCTAGTAGCTGGTAGTTTTTTGCTTCTGTTTCCAGACTGGGTAACAGTTCTGAGACAGTTCTTGTAACCATGTTCTATTTGATGCTGTACATAGTAAGGACAAGAAGACCTCCCCACTTCTTCTTATCATTAAAGCACAAGAGGAGGCCAAGTCAGGCGCTGCAGAAGAGCAACTCATCATGAAGGGCATAATGAGACCTTATGCCCATATGAGACAACAACAAGCCATAAGCATCCTCAGCAATTGTCATTTATCATGATCATTTCTGGGGCAAATATTGTGACAAAGAAGCTTTTCAAAGGTTTTTGAAGTGCCTGAGGCAACCTAAGAATACGTTCAAGTGTGAAGTGAAGAACAGGAGAGGGAACAACAGTTCCTTTTTGGAGCACTGGAAGACAAGAACTTTATATTTAATGTGGTGGAAGAAAGGGAGGTAAGAAATATACTTGGAGAAAAGAGACGGTTAACACAGGCAAAGCTGCAGTCTGTGGATCTGTCCCCTGAACAGGAATAAGCAAAGTTGTCTTTACTAGCAAAAAAAAACCAACCTTAAACAAAAGTGCCAGTTACATAATGGATCTGATTAAACCACTGACTGATGTATGTGGATAGGAGAGGACCTGCTAAGCATAAAACATCGGTACATTCAGATCCAGTGTGGATGCAAGAACCTATTTTTGAGGCCAGGGAGACAGGGAGGACAGTTGTATCTAAAAAAAAAAAAACAAAAACCAACAACAACAACAACAAAAAACCTCTTAGAAGAATGATTAAAAGCCTTGTTTTGGACTTAATAGATATGAAACGTCTGCACATCAGTGCTATCATATCAGGATTGGAATTTGGTCAGAAATAGACTGCTTCAGCACAGAAGGATAAAACCTTGACATTAGTATGAAGGGAGCAGTTGAATGTGTTTTAGTGCAAGACTACTGAAAAACTCGGAGAAGAAAGAGGAAACCAAGAATGGGGACAGTAATGGTAACATAGAATGTTTGTAGCAAAAATGACAAGGATATGATAAGATAGAAGTGACGTATAGCTATATAATATACAGCTGGTATTGTACAGCCTCTGGCCCTGTTCTGTTACTAATGGTGTTTCCACATTCAGGAGCTGTACAGCTTCCACTCTGCCTACCTAATACAACTTGTACATCACTTATACTCTTACTTCTGAAAGAGATGTGTTAGAGATCAGTGCTGCTAGGGGAGAGCAGAGGCTGCTGAGTTACAGGGTCACCTTGGTAGTGCATGAAGCACCTGTGTTCCCCCTATGACATGCTGTCTTTACAGCTCTAATTCCCATCACTGCTTTTTCACTGTTGTTCTTAAGACAAATGTTTTTCTATGAAACTTCATTAACAAAGATTGCTTGGTGGATCCATAAATGCCTCTCACCAAGTAACTGATAGACAAAATGAAATCCTACTTGATTTCCTAATTGGTAGCTTCTTGCTATACCTTTTTCTGTTTATCATGTCATAGACATGTAGGATCTGTACCAACTCAAAATCAGGCCTCTTGTTGAATTCTGCCAACAGCTTTCAACAACAATATCAAATGTTACTGACAGCTGGAATGTACAAGGAGCTCAACATTGGGCATAGGATACTAAACAGCATCTTACTCTGTTCCTTTGCCCATCCATTTCTTAGAATCAAGGTTTAATTAATCTGTAACCTGCACAGTGAGCTTTTGGTAGAAACTGTTCCTTTGCCCATCCATTTCTTAGAATCAAGGTTTAATTAATCTGTAACCTGCACAGTGAGCTTTTGGTAGAAACTGTTCCTTTGCCCATCCATTTCTTAGAATCAAGGTTTAATTAATCTGTAACCTGCACAGTGAGCTTTTGGTAGAAAAGGTATTTTGCAGGTCTTTATCACTAAACCTTTGCACTAACACAGTACAGCAGGAGGTGAGTTATATAACATGACCATAAACGTCTTGAGCATCACTATGGACATACACAGCACTGCTGTGGTCACTCACCTATCAGTACTCATTATTCAAATTCCACGTATGGGAGAGAAGTAGAACTTTTTCCTATCTTGTCCACTTCACATTCCTAACTCTATCTATCTTTCCATTTCCAGGATGCTATTTTTTGCTAATACCTCTGACAACTACTCTTTCTGGAAAATCCTCCATATGCAATTATGGCATCTCTCCATAATTGCTGTCAAATCATGTTAACTACTTAATCCGGAAGAAATTGGAAATGACCAGCTGCTTGCTGGGGCAGAGATGAACATAAGAGTCACAAGAGTTTCTCATCACAGATAAGAGCCAATTCATTCAATATTAAAAACAGAAGAGAATGCCAGAAAAACTTTTGAGAATTGAAACCATTTTGAAAAGTAGAAGTCATTAAGGCTTTTAATTTTCATCCAGTTGAAACAGAGTGCTCTGAAGTGGAGATTACCCATAATCTGCAGCCAAAACTAAGACCCTTGTGGTTTTTTTATCAGAAAATTTAGAAAACCTTTCTCTCTGCATATGAATTTCTCCCATTGAATTTATTTCAATTGATGGAGCTGATGTAGCACGAAACAATGCAAGGGGAAGATGCATATCAACTAGCTTGATGCTGTCATCAGTAAGCGCCTGCATACAGTTCTGACTTTAAATTCTAAAGAGAGCTCATTTTAGAATTGTAATGTTTTAGTAAAACAAACAGATATATCCAGTTGGGTCTTAAAAAACCCACAGGGACTGCACAATCTCTCCTCTGGGGATGTGAAGCAAAGGAAATAATCCCTTCCCTTGATTCACCAGCTGTGCTCCCATCACTGCAGTGTGTGATGCTGCTGCCTTCCCTGGCTGCCAGGGCACAACGCTGACCAGGGCTCAGCCCTGCCAGCAAAGCTGCCCTCCAGCCAGTTTCTCCCTTTCCTTCCCACTTCTGGTCCAGCAGAAGCAGCCAGTACTGCTGGCCATAAATTGGAAATTACCACTCTTAGAACCCAGTGTTACTAAAGGTGGAATAATTTTGCTGTTTGGTTAAGTTTTAAAATGATGTTTTCTCCTCTTTCAAACAGCATTTACAGTTTTAGCCCCAAAACAAGTGCTGCTTCTTTGCATATCAGAGAAGTATCAAAACTGTGGGAAATCTTTCTGACTGGTTAGTAACATCAATACTTCCAGTAAATTAAGCATGCCAAGCTACAAAGTGAAGGCATAAAGATTAGTTTCTTTTTTTCTGAGAAGCATAGCACAGACTACGGGAAACATTGTGGGGGAAAAAACATATCAGCTGGGAAATTTTCAGTTTAGCCAATGTCTTGACAGTTTTGATAAATTGAAGCAATAATCTGTAAAAAGGGCTGGAAGAAAAGGCCGGGAAATAAAATGCCACCTCTTAGAATGGCTAACTATTTCTGGATTACTGCTTGCACCACCCTGCCTGCCAAAAAGGCTTCTGCATGCAAGAAGTCCCAAGAACAGCCAAGCTGCAGTCAGACCAGGCCTATATTTAGCCTAGAACACCTTGGATAGCAGCTAAAGGAAGAGTAAAATAATCTGGGAAACAGATGTTGAGATGGGAAAATTGCAGTATGTCTAAGTAACTCCAGAGCATGAACCTGCCGTGGCTTTCAATGTGTAAGCTTACCTTATAACAAAGGGAAACCTCCTCCTTCCCCCTCTCCCTGTTCTCAGGCAAGAGGGCAGGGTGGTTGCTGTCCCACATTTACCCCCAGACTTATCTACTTCTGTCTTTTATGCGATTTTAGCAATCCTAATCCTAAAGGGAGGGGCAGGAGGGGAAACGGGACAGAGGCAGACAAGACCAAACCCCCAGTATACCTGCTGCTTTACCCCAACATAGTGCTTCCAGCTTGAACTGCTCATTCTCCCTAACTGTGGGAAAATAGCACAGGACTTGGAAATTCCTCCCACCTTTGTGGAGGGTAGGTGGGAGAGGGGCTTTCATGCTTCCTGTTACACCTTTGAAGGTGATTTTGGGTTTTGTTTTGTGTCTTGTTGCAGCATTTTGTTCTCTTTTTTCCTCTTTGAAGCAGTTTTCTGGAAGCTGCTGCCAAACTAGATCTGGTCTTATTAGGAACTCTAATCTAGTGCCTTGAAAATACTGGATGTGTCTTTACTATTTCCCCTCTGCTTAGTTCTGCTTACAGCCTGAGACGTCATTACTCCCCAGCTGCACACAGGAAAGGGAAGGGACCCAGGATCTCTTCCTCCCTCTGCCCCTAAAGCAGCTTCATACCTGATCAATACAGGCACATTTCAGTGCCAGGAGCCAAGGACACGGTATTCCTCTAGAGGCATCAGTCATTCCTTGAGCCATTCGCCGTCAGTCACAGGCAGCAGAGGATGGAATTTGTTTCCCATCTGCTGTACAAACAGACACCAATGTTGTGATCGAACACTGCCTGTGCAGCTGGTGCTGCTGCACTGGGTTGGGGCAACCACTCCTACTCTTGGGCAACCACCTACACCCTCCTGAGAAAAGCTCCTAAAAAAAAAAATGCAGTGGGAGAGATACAGTAACACAGTAGGAAGTTCCTGCAGGATCACAGGAAGTGGTCACATAGCACAGATGTTTTCCAGTTCGAGCAATCAAGAGACCAGGAAAGGAAAATAAGAGAAAGACCGGGCAAGCCCCAAAAAGGCTCAACCATCAGTAGATTTTACCTCCCCTTCCAATTTCAGCATTTCTATCATCCATTTCAGCAAGGCTTTCCCTTTTTCTCCACTCTGCTAACAGCTTTAGCTACAGCAAAGTTTTGGCCTGGGGGAGGCACGTTCATAGTGAAACCACGGCATTCTCAGGGCAGGCAGGCCCTCATTTCCTGCCTCTGCAGAGTACAGGCTGCTCAAAGGATGGGAACTGGCACTACTCCTATGAAGACAAGCGGGCCAGGGCCCAAGAACTCTACAGATGACAGACCTACCTCCAGTAGGGGCCACAAGAGAGGGCACAAGTGTCACAGGCACTTGGAATTTCACCAGTCCCTGCCATTAGGCACCCACCTTCTCATCACAGGAGAGCTCAGTAAGGGAAAGGAGATAGAAGAAAATGGAACACACGACTGAGGGAAAAGAAAGAAGAATCTCGACAATTCAATTATGCAAGCAGTCTGCATATGGAAATTTGAGTATCTGATCAAGTTTGGCAGTGGGCATGGGGACTGGAATTAATTCTTGTGCATCTTCCTAGAGAACATGAAGAAGCACTGTAACTAATTCATGTCAGATGGGACTCTAAAATGTTCCCTACGCAAGAGATTTTGGTAAAAAGCCAATGTCTAACAACAACAGAAAAATATTGCACAAGTTCAGTAGCAGCTATCAGTGCTTGGATGGCCCTTTCATCCATGAATGAGATTTTGCTACTCTTGTTAATACAGAAGGACATGAAACTCATCCAAAACAGTAACTGGTGGTGTTCTCTAAGACCAGTTGAACTTACCATGCTAAAAAAAGCATCTGTTTTAAAACATAAGACTTCTGATTGTACCTTTTATTATACCTTTTAACGGTATACAAAGCAGTGCAGTACTAAGATGACTACACACACTCATGGATTGATTTTAGTGAGCTTTTCCCTTAATCCAAAATTCCTGAAAAGGAGGAATCTTTAAGGTCTTGCCCCACCCTTCCACTCGTTCTGAACTACTCTTAGATATATTTGTTTGCAGGACAGTACTGCAGTCATGCAAAACGTGACTTTTTGTTTACTCTTGTAATTTACTCTCGTAATTTACTCTCTTTACCTTTTAAACCAGACTGCTCTCCTAACACACTAAAAGCTGCCCTTGGTAGGAAAAAAGAAGTGTCACCCAAAAGGGTTTAATTCACTTTTCAGGCAAACTAAAACCTTAGTCTGTGCTGAAAATGACAGCAAGAACAACCAAAATCACATCACCATAGGTATTGGTTTTTTCCTTCCTTTTGAAACAGGCAACCAGCAACTTATTTTCCCATTATAACAGTTACACAAAGGCTAGATATCAAATCTGAAAGCTCCTCAAAATTTCCAAGTCAATGAAAGCCAGATTCTAGAGGGAGACAACATGGGTAAAAAAAGTATCAATACACATGATATTTTAATACAAAATATTAGCTTTTTTCTTTTTTTTTTTACACAAGTCAGTTTTTTTAAAATATAGAACCTTAAAAAAATGAACAAATTGCTATCCACACACTATAAACACTTGTTTGTGCTCAGTTTGATCAAGTTATCAGAACAATTTAAACACCAGTCCATAGTTTAAACACTGCCTTGAAGTGAAACTTGAAAACTATGCCGCACTGTGCGCTACCATTATTGTATGTACAGGGTGAAGCGCCTTCAGTCAGGTTTAATACGGTAATAAAAAACTGTTCAGTTATCAGGTTCTTTGTGCAAGGATTTCACATTCTACTCATGCTCATGACAGGTCTGTATTACATTTCAGTGGCACTGGTCTGAGCAAGCATAGGTAATTCTGTGAATGTTCACCAGAAGAATGTCCATTACATGTTCTGGAAGTACAAGTTCTTCAGCTGGATAAAAGAAAAATTGTTAGTTTAGGGGAAATAACTAGCCTGATTAGCCAGAATTTAACAATTTCTAAGCACTGAAAGGAATTTTGATTTCTCAAAGTTGAATAAAAGTAATTAACTATCACATTTTCATAAAGATTAACTATGTAGCAGGTACATCTCAGGAATATTTGTAATTGCCCGTTTTTTGAACCCACAGAAAGGAAAAAATTTCCCTCAAAGTTGGAGGTCTTAAAAGGTCTTGTTTTAGTAGTAAATCATCCACAAGTTGCAGGTTGTTAGCCAAGTAGATTTAGGATGATTTACTTGCATTACAGTAATTTACACAATTGAGCTTTAGGTATACAGTACAAAACTATGAACAAAAAGGTGAAGCAAACTTTTTTATTTATATTCAGGTAAAAACATTAACCTGATGAAGTAAATTATTGCAGATTTGAGAAATCAGCACATAAAACAGTTGGACAGAGCATTGCTTACAGGTGCTTTATCTGTGTCAAAAGACAAAGGCTGAACTGCTTGTTCCAAGCTAGCACTGGGAGGAAAAAAAAAGAAGAAAAAAAAAAAAGAAGAAAAAACTACAAAATTAGCCAGGAACTTAGATCAAGAAGAGGACAACTGTTTACTCAAACAGGGAATGAAACAACTAATTTGTCTTTTAAAAAACTTTACATCAATTCGAAATGCTCTGGGCCTTACCACAATACACACTGGCCAGCCCAAGCTGTTGGACTTCAACTACATGAAAGAAATAATTCTTCCTCGCCTCCAGTACGAGGCTTTTGCTGCCTGAATCACTGTGTAAACAACTCTGGAGCGCTCTGGTAGCGACTGTCGCCATTATATCCTACCACTACAGTAAAACTATGCTATAAGAAAGGTTCTACCTAGTTACAAAGGCTGAATTATATTGACAATATATATTTGATTTCAGTAAAATTTAAATTATCTTAATCAGAGAAAGAGGCATGGAGCAGTTAAATGCCCATGCTAACCAAAACATAACAATTGTTGAATGTTGCACACAAAAAGAACCAAGTGAATTGCACATCAGACAATACATGAGGATGGGTAAAATTAGAGGCAGGTGAGGGTACACAGAACTAGTCTACTAAACTAGATTCGTCAAATACATGGTGTATTTTAATTTCTGTACGTATGTACAAAAGTTGTCTTTGGAGGAAAAACTTCAGACTTAGCTAGATGGATACACACAGCCCAGTATTAAACTGCACAGCGACATTTATTGTTCCAGCCTGGAAAAACATCCCTTTTTAAATTTCACACAGCAAAGCAAGTTAAAAACTTCACTCGTCAAATAAATGATAATTTAAACAAGAACTTGCTAAAGAAACCTTGTCACAACAACTTTTAGGGCCTGATCACTTTAAGTCCATAGGGGCTTTTAATGAATATCAACCAAGTGTCTTTGTTTATAATCTGCAAGCCGTTTTTCTACAACAAGAAGGCGTAACACGTTTCCTTGACTCAGGTGATATATTTAGAAAAGAATCATGAGTTTCTCTTTTGCTGTAACAGGCAGACATTGCATTTTTCATTGTGATCAGGAAAGATGGAATGACTGCTGCCCTTCTCTTGCAGCTATCAAGAGTTTTTCACGCATTATCTCAATAGTTGAATAGTCCGGCAATTTGAGATAGTTCACACAAGTCATTACTGAGGGTAAGAAATCATCGGGATTCTCTGTGGACTCAAATGTCTTCCGTACAATCGTCAAGGGAGGATTCAAACTTCTGAAACCTATTAATGAGAAAAGACATTCAGAATGGTTGCTCCTCAGGTTGCTCCTCCTGAACACCCACAGCTGACTGCAGACATCCCCCAGTGACACAACCACACATTGCACAACTGACTTCCTCTCCACCTTTAAAGGTTTAGAATAAAACTTTATCAAGCTGCACAGTGAGCTAAAAAATACCTAAAATCCTGCCTGCACATTAGTTTTCCAAGATAAATTCAAAATAAAGGAATAAGCTGGATGAACCTACTTTTAATTGTGTTCTGCATGTGTGAAAATTCTATTCCAATCCTAATATTTTTAAGAGTTTTTTGGCTTCACACATATTTTTGAAGATTCTCAGGGATTACCTATGACTATAGTACTTTATTTTTCTTACTCCAGCTAAGACTTTTACACTCCTAACACTCAATTGTGTCTGCACCATCTCTCCATAAAAGAGCTCCCAAAAATTACTTAGAAAAAAAGAATAATCAAGTCTTTCCCCCAGATCCCAAAGAATGTAAAGAGCGGAACAGATGCATGAATTCTGTTTTGACTTGCAAAACACGCAGCTGAGAATACAGTGAAATGTGTATTCTACAATGGTCCCTAGTAAAGACAGCAAATTTCTCTGTTTACCGCACTGCCTCTTACCTAAATGCTGAAATTCAAAAGGGAGAGGAATTAAGTAAGATTAATGCTATGCGAAGTATTGTCTCCTTTCTAGAAAGGAGGCTATTGTTTTCAGGTTATAATGCATAATTTTGTTGTCATAACTTAATGCACCTCTAGCCAAGAAATACAGTATTAGGAGCTTTCAGTTTTACTTCAGTTGTGAACTCTTGCCCTCTGACAGATTTTCTGGCAACAAATTAAATCTGGAGAGTAAACTGAAGGAAGCGTCATGAGATTAACACAAAGGTTATGAGAATTATCCCTGAAGTCTGTCCAGCCACTTCTGAAATTAGGAATATGAGACTAGTATGAACCTCTCAAATACATAAGTTAAGGAATTTTTTTCTATACTGAAGTAATCATCTTATTCAGAAACACATCAGTAACAGTGTTCATGCACAGCACTATGTAATAAGGAAAACCTACCTCCCACAGGCAGTCTGGGGCTGCCTGTCACAAACTGAAGAAACAGTCTTTGCTGCTCACTATCAAAACTACTGAGAATTTCAAAGAGATACTTCACTGCTCGACTGAGGAGGGAAAAGAACCAAGAGAATATTATTTTGTTTATAGTTAAAATAATTACATCAGATTCATATTCAGTGCAGTATAAATATTTTAAAATAAATATCCTATAATTCCTTTAGCTTGAATAGCCATGTATGAAGATTATTTTTTAAAAGTATTTTCTACTGTTTTGGTTTTTTGTTTATTTAAGAAGCTAACATATTACCTGTCATGTGTATAACCGTGATCAGGCCTGCAACATTCCATTAAAGTCTTTGCATCCCAAGTGTCTGTCTTGCTGCCACACAAGAGCTGCTCCAACTGTAAAATTAAACAACAAGGAGTAAGTTTTCTCCTCTGCATTGCAAAGCACCACAAACACAGGAGTACCACAAAGACTTGGCTAACACACTGTTCTAAAGAGTGTGCTTCAATGTTTGTTCTTAAAGTCAAAGGTCCAAGTTCATAAAGGTAAACAAACCCCTCAAAGTACAGTCTTCAAATAGACTTCCTCAAAGAAGAAGAAAACATTCTCTTCTAGTCCAGAGAACCATAATTGTGACTCAATTCAGGCCACTTAAGAGTGTGAGCATTTTACAAGGAAATTGATATGCTAGTGGTGGTGACAATAAAGCAAGACCATCTATCCTTACTCTTTGCCCCTTCATCTAAATCTCTTCTTACTGCCTTAAGCTTTGCTCAACTGCTGACTACTTGGTTTATTAATAGAAGATCCAGGTAGCATCCACATGTATCTGTAGCTATTCAGAGGTACTGCAATACAAGGAATTAGAGTAGCCATACCAACATAGAGAAGTGAAGTATGATAGATAAATTAAAGCACTTCTCAGTAAAGCTGGATACACACAATTTAAAGAAAATTGAGCTGTTCATAATACAAGCATTAAATAAATGACTACTGAACAGAGGAATCTTTAACAGTTAAGTGTGCAGTTTCAGGGACACAAGTTTTACTAACATGCCTCAGAAATGCAATGTCAGACTGCCACAAATGCCCTGACCCAGGTTAAGACTGCCCATACATACAGATAAAGGTTATAAAAGCAACAGTAAAACCACTTTCACCAACCTCCTCAGGATAGAAGTACTGAAGATGACTAAGGGGGAAGACCGACTCAAATCCATCTCTGAAGGAGTCAAACTGTCTGGCAACACCTTCATTTAGTGCCCAGAATATAACCAACTGCAGGGAAAGGAAAAAAAAAATTAAAAAAAGCAATTTGAACAAAGGAAGCATGCAGTGACCACTCCTGTGCAAAAGAGTACAAGTACAGAAGCCAAACTCCAGCAGTCCAGCCATATGCTCACTGGAGCTACCACAAGGTGCACATTGATTCATGGAGCTGCTCTACAGCATTGTCTCATTCTGCCTTAATTCATAATTTAGATACCCTTAACATGAACATTATGTGAAATTTAAACAACTTATTTGCCTTTGTTTTTAACAAAACAAATAAAAAAAACTCCAAATAGCTGATTAAACTGAACCTATTTAACAAAGTAATTTAAAGTTAATCTGAACATTTGTTATTTTTAGAAGCCTAACCTAGGTGTTCTCTCTCTACTATTACTCTCTACTACTCTAACTTCAGCCTGTTTGATGTATTAAGTAGCTTAATATTATATGAATACATAGGAACAAACAAAGTAACTTCATTTCATGTTACTGGAATATGGTTAAGAATTGTAATGCAAAAGACAGTGAGACACTAATCTAGGTGTTTTGAGCATAATTTTTCTGGGTTTTTTTTTTGGTTTTGTATCTGTAATTACCTCCTCAACATTAAATTAACTCCCAAAGTGGACAGCACATACTGAAACAACAATCAGTGGGGGGGGTAGGAAGGGCATATGACACAACAGAGTTCTTTTAAATAAATCTCTTGCAACCAGTATTTTTCCACTAAATGAAGATATTTTACATGGCAGATCACAGGCCAAGTTCAGATTCTTTTGTCAGCCAGTGCTATTGATGATTACACTTGTCTTGCATATCCTTGACTCCAGAGGGAAACAAGGGCTGGTTGTAAAAGATAAGTTGTCAGCACAGAACTATTAGGTTTAAACTGTGTTAAAAGCTCTGGCCTGTGGTGCTGATTAAAGTGATCTGTGGATGTATCTGAATAGGATTAAAAAGTTCACAGGTCCTGCTGGAGTCCTGAAGCAAGTATTTAATCCTATCCCAATAACTGAAGAGTTACTGGTTTCAGAAAGCTCTCAGATACGAAAGCTCACTAGGATCTGCTGCTAAGTTTTCCTACAGAAGAGTCAGGCATTGAATTTCAGGTGAGATACATCCACAACTTTCACACACCAGGTTTTTATACTGAAGAGGAAGGTAATAAGCACCAGCAGCACAAAAAACTCTTCTACGACTTAGAATATTCTATGGCTATTCTCACAGAAGAGTTGCTTACTTAAAATTGTGATTACTTTTTATGATCAAGAGCATGTGGCATAGTAAAACTGCACTGCATTCTTGCATATTCAAAGAGAAGATCAAATTGCTAGACAAAAATCTACTACTGAAACTTTTTGTTCACAAATTTAGAACAAGCAAAGTGGCCCCTTTATAGTACAGGGGATAAGGGGAAAAAAAGACCAAAAAAAAGAGAATAAAGTCTTTCACTATATTGGTAATTGACACAGTTCTACTTTCTGATAAAGGCAGCTCCTGTGGAAACTGTCCTTGGGGGGGAAAAAGGGAGGTAGAGGGAAGAATGACATGATGGCAGGAGAGGTATGAAAAGCAACAGTAGGATATTCCAGCTTTACAAACTACTTTTCATGTTAATCCTCACATAAGATTTTAATGAAAATGACACGCTCAAGACCAGGGCAGCTGACCCACAGGGAGCTGTACAGGCGAGCTGATTAATTAAATATATTGTTTCTGAAATGCAATTCATCATACTTGTGATGAAGAGCACACTAATTTTCCCTCTGAAATCTTTTCTATTTCTTTCACAACAAGTCCGTAAAGCTATAAAGACAAGGATAGGAAAAGCTGCACAGAGGTCCTTAAAGAAAATAGTTCCAAAACTTTTTACAAGAAGGAGAGAAAGCTTTCTGTCCTAACCTCCTTTTTCTTTACAATGCCAGAAGCCTGCAACAGGAAAACTACAGGACATCTGAGCCATCTGTAAGCCTTTCTCAGTGTATCAGATTTCTGATACGAGTTACTTTGTGGGACAAAAAAAAAGACTGCAAACTGTATGGAAATCAGACCAGAATGCTTGAATGCAACATTACTCAGTAAACAGAGACTGGAAATTCTGTTTCTAATAAAATGTGAAAGTTTGTATTGCCCCTCTATTAGGTCTGCAAAGAGGTTTATATCCAAATATATTTAATTTTGTAAGTGATTCTTGAGTAGCAGAATTTGCTTTTAACAAATAAATACATGACAAGTGGATAGGTAACAGTTTGGAACTGTAAGGTGAATAGCAACTGCTCAATATTCACTTTTAAGGATTACAGAACAGCTTTGTAAAGTTCTCAGTTGATAGGCAGGAGCTTACATGACCCTTATTGAACTGTTTCTACCAAAACAACAGATGTGTTTCTTATCAGCGCTCCAAAACTTAACACTCCTCAGAGTGAAACTGGCAGTCCCCTAACCTGTCAGGAAATGCATTATTTAGTAACTGGAATACAGTAATCCTCCCCTTCATCCCACTCGTGACTTCATGTGATAATATTGCATCCTTCCCATCTTTCCTCATCTCTTTTCCAGGCTGTTTTTAACCGATTCCCTTTATCCCTTTCTTAGACAGAAACAGTTTGCTACCTTTCTTCAGCAGCATCAACCTTCTGTTTTTCTATGCCTTATGTCCCTTTTGACATAGGAACACATCAATAAGCAGGCAGACTGTCAATTTAATCTGACAATGTTTTGTTATCTTTTCCTTACCCATTCTTTTTAGGATTCCGGGTTTTCTCACATGTGTTTGGGGTTCTTTGGTTGACTGGTTCAGTTTTCCTTGGGTTTTTTGTTGGTTTGGTTTTTTGGACAAAAAAACCTACTGCTCTAATTTTGACTCACAACTGCTGACGTTTTCTTAAGTCTGAACCCAAAAAAATCAGCAGTTCAAAGGCCACTGCGTAGCAGATGCTAGATCACTACCGCTTAAGATTTTGCTAAATCACTATTCCTAAACAATTCACCATCATAACCACATGTGGAAACTTGTTAAAATATTCTGAAATTTCACTGCTCAAGTGAATCCACTTACAACACTTTCTCCAAGAAGCCAAACTCCTCACAAACCACACTGTTTGTACTACACAGTTTTCAAGTCAGGTGCAATTAGATTCTAACAGTTTTAGTGTAGTAATAATAACCTAGCGCAGAAGAGAAGTGGTAAGTAGGAAAATTGTTGTCGTGTCTAGTTCAGGAAAATTAACTGAAATATATATGGAAACAAACTACCTGGGAGCAAGAACAAAGAATTTGAGTCATAGGTTTGCTTTTACATACTCTGAGATACTCCTCTAAATTGTGGATAGTGACCGGTGTATCTTTTCCCCCTTTTTTCAGCTCTATATTGGGAAACCCAGGAAGTGTGAAGTCCAGCCCTAGATCTTCCACTGAGCAGCCATTCATAGTCAGAGCCTCCAATGCATACTGTAGACTTTCTTTGGTCTAAAAAATTGGAAGTGAAAACCAATGAGAACAATTAATTCAAATAAACTTATCCAAAAGTTATGATTTCTAAAGCAGCTTTGACTAAGCAGACATTTCTGTAAGAGTATTACCATTAAAACTGTTATAGTACTCCTTGCTTTCCTTCTGTAGTTTTCATACACAACAGGAAACCAAGACAAACCAGATAAAAAAGCTTAATGGATAACCTGGAAAGATCACGGGAGTACACTTTTTTCTAGCAGTTTTGGATGTAATATACCAGAAGACAAACTATCTAGAAAATACTACTACAAGAAAAGGAAATGTGAAATATGCTATGGCTCAGAGGCTGGTTATTCCTTAGGACAGTTAATGGCATTCGTATTTGGCATGCACATTTAAAGTTTTCAGCTTTCATCCACCAGGTTTCAGGCTTTTCAAACTCTTGGGAAATTAAAAGTAGTGACCAAGGAGAGACAGCGAGACAGTGAGGTAAAGAGGAACAAAGACCCACAAGCTTGCAGTAATTTCATAGTAACAAAGCAGATGTATTAAGACTATAAATTAGATTATTACTTCCTACCACCTATTAACATTGAATACCAGAAAAAGCATGTGTGCCAAAGAACTTTTATCACTATTGCCACAATGAATTGTGGTATTTTCAGCTAAGAATAGATATCCTTGAAAAATTAACATTATGTCTGAAAGAACCTGTATGCTCATGCACGGTGACAGTTTACATCAGTTCTCCATACAGCTCTTCAGTGAAGAGGGAAAAAAAACCCCTAGGTAAAGGGCACTTCTATGAAAATCTGAAAATTTGACTAACCGACTAGTAAAAAAGCCAAACCTTTCGACTGTTCAAGAAGCAAGGACAGATTTATTTTTCCTCTGATATTTAAGTTGGTTAGTCTTGTTAAAGTGAACCAAAACACTTTAACAAGTGTTAGGCAAACATCTGGTAGTTTTAGACATTACTAGACTGTGTTTAATCACACAGAATAATCCCACAATGAATTTCTCATGCTAGACTTTACAGACTGCTTCCTAATTACTAGCCACTGATCTAATAATATTAAAACTACTCTGTATGAGAACAAACAATCAGTATTAAGCCCTATGATACATTCTGAAAATGCTACTTCATAAAATCCAAATGTGTAAAGACGCACTCTTCCATTCTTAGGGTTACTTTCCCACCTGAGTTTTATCCTGTTCAAGTCTTTTCTTTTGTCTTACAATATCTTCAAGGTGATATATTGATTTGGCTACTACTGGATCAATACTGAACAAGTCATGCGATGTCAAGGAAGTTTCCTGTCGTAGCATCCATTTATAAAAAGGAAGTCCAAGAGGAAGGTCCACCTAGAAACCAAAGCACTAAACTGTTTAGTATTGAACCGTCTTCCAAAAGTGTATCTTTTACTATTTCATCTCCTGACCAGATCTACAATACTATCTCGTACTCCTGGCACACACCAGAACATCATGTCTGAGCGGTTTTGCCTCAGAAATTGACAGTCAAGAAAACCCAAGTGACTGTCTAGTGCATACACATTAAAGCAATCAGCAAGCTACCAAGTGGAGTAACAACGAGCCCAAAATGTTCTTGAAAGAAGACTGAAGAGAGATTGCAACACATAGCAAATAATGGCTTTTCCTTTCTACACTAAGGTCTCAAAAGCCACTGTAAAGATCTTCATCATATGTTACTCTTTCCCCCAACAGAAGTTCAGCTGCATGCCTGCCCTCTTCCCTGCCTCCCCCCAGACTGCCCTTACTTTTAGAGCTGAAAGTAATATCATTTAACTCTTAAATGCTTTTATCCCTCAGCAGTCAGAACTAGTGTTTTTATTTGACCCCTTCAGAACAGATTTTCTATTTTATTCTCACCAGTCTGAAGTCCATGATTGCCTTGGCCATTAGTTTTCCCAGAAAGCGGAACTTCATTTTAACTTTTGCAATGTGAGCTGGCTTGGCTGTTCTACCAAAAGGAAGTGCAAAAAGGCCTTGAAGGTTATGAATGTACTTGGTACCTTCCTGGCTTCCTGTTGAGGAAGAAAGAAAGAAAAAGGAAAGAGTTTAGTACTTACACTGCTAGTTTCTTTCAAGATGCAAGTGGCATTCAGATAATCTTAACCTAAATTTCTTACAGAAAAGAACCAAAAAACAACCAAATCAAACACACACAAAACCCCCAACAAAACCCACGAAGATAATCACACATTATCATCAGGCACATTATCTGACCACAACTACAGGTGCTCTTTACATAACTAAAGTCAACTTAGAATCAATTAAGTATTAATCAATATTTATAGATTAGGTAGTAGAGTAATTACCTTTTGGATTGGCTAAAGTCACTTCTTCTCCCCTCCAAAGGCCTAAGTCAGCTCTCTGTAGTTCCTGAGATACAAGTGCATAGAACTCTAGTGTAGGGCCTAGGCCTGTGCCAACCTTCAAGGGACAGAGGACGAGGGGAGAGGGGGGGGAAATGAGATAAATAAGTAAATAAAGGAGTCCATTAGGTCAGTTTGGATAAAAAAAATCTCTACTTAGTCTGAGAAATGTAATACATTAATTGCTATAAAGAAGACTGCACTGCAAAAAGCATCTGGAGAACATAACTACAGGAACACTTACAACATGACAGGCAGCCTGGAAAGACAACATATCAGAGGAAATAACAGTGGAGTATAAGTATTTACCACCTAACGATCGTATTATAGAGGAAACACACAGCTGTTTGCTTAGGAGTTAGAAAAACAATGTGCTCTGCTGAATAAGATTGATTACAAAATTTAGATCAGAAAGAGCACCTCCTAGCAACTAAAAATCACAACCAAGTGGATTAAGGATAATCAAAGGATAGAATTCTTTAGTACCAGCAATGTGAAAGACAAAGAGACTGACCAAGGCATTTTAGGAAAGCTGTAGCTGTTTTGTATTAATCTTCAGTAAAAAGGGGTTAAATGAGACTGCACTGATATTACTTACTTCATTCTCATACTGGATTTCCAACATGGCTCTCGAACTGCCTAGATCCTGCATCACAGATTCTGCCTGTTTCAACAGCTCATCTCTGTTCACAGTGCGCTGCACATTAGAGAAATTTTAAGTAGTGAAATTATGGCTTCAAGTCCCAGCTCCCAAGGCAGTTACAACAGGAAAAAAAATCAGTTATGCACACTTTTCCACCCCATGCCAATAGTTCCACAGTTCAACAATTTGTAAGCTTATACTTTGACATAGCAGTTCTTGCTTCTATATGAAAAACTACTTAGAATGAATATGATCAATATAAAATGAGAAAACAATGCATTACATTTATATCAGTGTTACTAATAGGTACTATTTTTGCAAGGAATATGGCAATAGACCTATGATATAGCAAAGAACTATTGTCATGTGATGTTATATACCTCAAACTACCATATAGAGAAGAAAATAGAACAAAGATGCTGAAACCCAAACAAAAAGCCTAACAGCACTGGGATTCCTACATGTGGGAAGCTATAGTTTTTCTGAACTTCGTTCTCATGTCTCCTTGCCTTTTTCCCCCCCACCAAGTTTTCAAGATCATACAGCATATACAGAAAATCTTAAGATAATATATCTCCAGGTTCAAGGCAGACATCCAAGACTCCCTCAAATTCAACACAGTCACAGCTTAGTTTTATTATGTTGTGACAGGTGATTTACCTTCCTCAAATACCAGGACAGTGGTGTTGTTTATTAAGGGTCTAAATCCTTTAAATTCTTCTGAGAACCAGGCAAAACAGATCTACAAGCCAGTATGTATCAAGCCAGAAATATCACTAATATTACCTAAAACTCTGTGTTCACTACTGGAGTTTAGTTTCAGGAATTACATCAGGGCCCCGCTGAGGCGCAGGCAGGCCAAGGGTGCCCCCCCTGCCCTCATGCGGCTGGCACGGAGAAGACACTGCGCCTTCTGCTGGGGGATTGCAGGAACTAAGCCCACCTCCCCTTCTTCACTGTACCACCAAACCCTCAAGTTTTACAACCAAGTCTTGCTCACAATGATATTCTTAAAGACAATATAAAAATAAATAGAGCCTTCATTCCATTTTAAACAGGATGTACTTACTTTCTTCCTGTCCAGTCGCGGTGCCACTCTGCTATCCTGAGAATCTGACTGATTGATTTCTGGATTAGTATCCAGTAGTCTTTGCATGGCTCGATCGCGGTCAAAGGCCGTCACATAAAACAGCATTTGGCGGGTATCAAATGGAAAGAAAAATGGGCTGTAAAGAGCATTGGATTAGTCAGCTGAGTTCCAGCAGCATCTTGGACTATCATTTAGTTTAAAACACAATAGAAATGTAGTATGTCTGAAGCTAGTGTTTTATTACACACTGGTGAAAGCAGCCTCCAAAGAAAGCCCTCCAGAACACACTTCAGCTTTAGTTACAACGCTTAGGAGCAAGAGTCTAGAGAAATGCAATGTATGAAGGAGACAAAAAAATTCCAACAACTTTTAACTCTTTTTGAAAAAATAACTCAAAATACTTAAATGCCTTGGCTATGCAAAGTTTACATCAGAAACTAAAATTCCTTGTTCACTACTGTTCTACAATTAATAAATTTAACAGATAAAAGATTTAAGCTCAAGCTCCCATACTGGGCAGCAAAAGATATGACAACCTGCCGAGAGCAGCACCACTATTCTACCTTCCACCATTTTCAAAAAATACTTTAAATAATCTGTGAAAGACTACCAGAGACTTCTTATTTTAATCAGTCACTTCCACTATTCTCAAAGGCATGTGTATGTTAACAGTGTGGTCCTCCACTGGCATTAAGTGAAAAGGCAGTTCTACTGAACAAATCCTGCTACAGATGTTAGGAATACACATTTGTGCTCATCATCTGTTATCTGGAATGCTTATAAAGGAAGTAAGAGAGCTTATTTTTAAAATGAAACCGAAAGAGTTTCTCTAGACTATCTGTTTCCACAGTGAGTTGTCACCAATACTGCTGCAATTAACATGCTTGAAAAATCCAAGAATGTCAACTCTGATTTCTCATTCAAGTGAAAGAGCTTTACAGCTTGTACTCTCTATCAAGATACTACAAAGTACTATGTATATAGCTTTATAAAAATTATTTCTATTCTTTTATCAGTAATGATAAACATATTTTCCTTTGCACCATGCTGAATATGCCAAGACAATTACAGTGATATGGTAAGAATGTCATTAAGCAGTTTAACAGGAGAAAAAGCATCACCTGAATAATCAAAATTTCAATGGAAAACCTTCAGATTGCTCAGCAACTCCGGTAAGAAGTGGTCCAAACTTTGCAGCTAGTCTACCCTTCAGAACATGACTCAAACTATGCAATATAGGTGTAAACATCCATCCAAGTGTCACTACGAAACTTGGCAAGACTTCTGTGACTACATTTTGCACTCTCAAGAGTCCTGTACCTGTAAGGTACAACGCACTGTGCTGCCCAGCCAAGACTCCTACTAAACTGCAACTAGAGACAGTAGACAGCAAATCACTCGTACCATGTTTTTCCGAGTTCTGTCAGCCATGTCGGGATATTTCCTGTCATAATTACCAAAGGGTCCTGAAGCTGCCTGTTTGCTTTTGCTGTCAGTTTACTGTTGATAAACTCCGAGGTGGGAATTATCTCCTTGCAGACTGCGTTCTGTGTTAAATAAAAGCAATGTATTTCTAGTTAGAGAACTGCTGGAAGAAATAGCAAGTCTTTGTTAAAAAAGATTTTTAATGCTTCTAATTTGCTTATCATGGAAAGTAAAAAACCTTTCATTGCTATTTTGTTCATACAGAGTCTAAGACATGAAAGGATGACTGAGTAGATTTTTACTACTAATTTTCTTTTCAGGAATAATGGGTGGTCTTTCGGCTTAAGGAAGGACAAAGCATGGGAATTGTGTTCAACACACTACAGAGAAGATATGACTGACTGTAAGAATTCACAGCCTTCATCTCATCAGGAGTTAGAGAAACATGTAGGGGAAGATGGCAGTATTTGCATTATTCTGTCTTCTTGAGGGGGAGCAGACAGGGGAAAAGGTTAAGATGTTATATAGATGGTTCTGTCCTGAACCAAGTACCAAAGTGATTTAAAAAGTGCTCTACTCACATCATACAAGTAATACCAGTATCGGCTGATAGCGTGTAAAACTCTTAAAAGAAGAATAACATCTAATGAGGGGTCTTCAAATGTTATATTTTCAGGTGGAATAGATATGAGGTAAATTTCCAGAGGATTTAATACTGAAGGGCATACACCATCTAGCAGGAAAAAGCAACATGTTAGCAAAACAATCCAATTAGAAGTATTCCCAAGATTTAATTATTAGGAGCCTAGGTAGTATTAATCATGGCATTCACTTAATGACAACAGTTTAGTTAAACAACTCAGTAAATACCTTACTTTTAGTTTTAATATGCAGATTAATATAATTACTATTTTTATACTATGCCTGCTTTAAAAAAATTGTGTCTATAATGATTGTGAAAGCTCTAAAAGGACTAAGAGGAAATCTAGCATATAGCAAGGCACCACACTCACCATGCCACAATTCATCATGTTTTTTAGAATTTCTAGGGGAGGTTTTTGTGGGAGCAGTTTGTGCTCTTCCTCTTTTACCACCAACACAGTCCTTATTACCATCTTCATCCTCTCGCACAGGTTTGTACCTAAAAAATAAATGAAAGTTAAAAGTATGCTTTGAAATGCTAACTTACAGGGGGAAAAAGCACTTTTAAAGGTGTTAGTTCTCAGATTTCAAGAACTTTACTTGAATGACAGCTAAAAGAAGAAAGACAAGAACACTGCACTGGGATATGATCCAGCCTCCAAAGCCAAGTATTTCAGAGGGGAGAAAAAAATGGGGACCCTTCAGCTCTGTGAACTGGAAGGAGAGAAGGAGAATGTACAAACAAAACCCCAAAGTGATTGAGGTTAGTTAGGGTTAGGTTAGGTTTGGGGGTTCTTTGGTTGTTGTTTTGTGGGATTTTGTTTGTTTGCTTCTTTCTTTAGCACATTTAAATGTTAAAAAGAGGAGACTGCTGAACATTAAGGTTCAGCATAGTCGTGTGTCAATGCTTCTTGCAAAGTATGGCCAGAGAATACATTCACCTTCACAGCAATCAACTGGGAAAATTAGTATGAAGTTGACCATTACTTGTATACTGCACATCCTCTACTGTTTGTGGTTAGTTACCTAACAATAAGAATGGTTTCTCCCCATCTAGCAGGTGTCATTAAAAATTCCCCATTTCTTGTTCACCAGCTTTACTCATGAGCTAAAAATAACATCAGGAGCTAGCAATGAATTCTTACTAAGTTTTCAGTATCTCAAGCACATCAGAAAACACAAAGCTCCAGTTTTCAAAGGGAAAAAAAAAAACAGACAGCTATATTCCGAATTTCTTGACGTATATACATTTAGGAAACTGGAGAAGTTATTCCTGGATTTCTCTGGGCAACTTACCAAATGGTGTGCGTTTTTGTCCAAATCCCAGCTCTTCCCAATGGGTTGCTTTCATCATCTGTAGATTCCCTCTCTTCCTCAGCTTGCAAACTGTACTGTCTGACTGCTTGATACACAGTCATATTGTACGGCAGCAAGTGATCTCCAATGTAAAACTGCAATCTATGTCTCACATTCCCTGAATTTAAGAATTGAGCAGCCTGAACAAAAAAAATCCAAAACCCATACAAGTTAGGAAACTCATTGCATAGCTTTTCTTTAGGCCCCTCCCCACACTGCGCCCTCCCCTCACTCCCAGAGCAAAAGCTTACCAAAGATTCATCTATTTCTTCATCTGACCCATCATCATCACTATCTTCATCATCTTCTCTAACTCTTCCATAGCCTGAGGCAAGAGAGAAGAAAGACATCCTCATTTGCTTTTCTTCATGAAACGTAACAATGCTTTGGTACTCTTGACTGTTAGAATTTCCAGAACTTTAAAACAGTTCCAAAATGCATCAGTTAAAAACAGTAAGATTCAGAACTGCTAGAACAAATTTCAGTATCAACACTTGGCATCAAAATTGCCAAGTAGAGTTTTGTACAGCCAGTGTGACAGGAAAGTAGATTATACTGCTAGTATTCTGACTGAACTGTTCACAGTGGGAAAAAGTTTGTCCCAGAAAAGGAAGATTCTCTACAGCTTTAGTCTCCTCCCCTGTGAGCAAGATATATTTATAAGTACCTTCCATTTGTCTTCAGCATAATCCTCACAGGTTTTTACAGACTCTACACTGTCAGGAGGAACTATTCCAAAAAGGAAAACACAAGTGACTGTATAATATATAAATACCTCTAACTACAAGGTATCTTTCAATGGCTTGTACCAAAGCCAGAGGATCGATCTTCACAGGTCCACCTTTCCACTGTTTCACATTAGCACAGTCTGGATGTCTTTGCAGTTGGCATTTTAATTGATGTGTATTGAAGAATTTTAAAGCTTGCGATCCTCTGTTAAGAGAAAAACTCAAAATAATTTGTGAAAAAAGTTGCTACACAAAGAATCTAATAACCATAATTGCATTAAAAAAGCATTAAAATAGGCTTATACATGCATTTACAATTCCACTTGTTCAGAGTATTATTTGTCAGACTATTTCTCTAAAACTAAGCTACAATGGTTTGGATAAATAGAATTAAAAGTTTTCTTCTACAAGAACACCAGCATCCAACTTGGACAAAATCTGAAAGCTACATGAATTGAGAGAAAGTCCAGCCTCAGGCCTGATTGCAATACGGCCTGCACTGACCATCTTTGAAATCTGAAGTTGGTCAGCTGACGGCACAGCATATTTAGAGCTGTGTTTACGTGCAGTGAAACAAGGATCAGAAATGGGCATAGAAAATGCAAGTACTCATTTATATGGCTTTTTTTCAAAAAGAACCCAAAGAGAAAACCTGAAAGCTCCTCTGTTTTTTTTCTTGCCAAGGATAGTTTATATACATGTTCCACCTCACCAAACTATCAATACTCAAAGCTAGCTGGTTTTATACAAGAAGCCTCTTATTTCTTGTGCTTCTATTTCCAGGTGCGAGTAAAAGACTACCAAAACTTAATGCCTCAAAATCCTCATTGACATAATCCACAGTAAAACCAGCAGTCAAACAATGCTACAGCAGTCTGGCTTCCTGTGTTTCATTTTCTATCAAAAAGAACAGCAGCATTTTGCTTCTCTGATTAGCAGCTTTTTAATTTTGGAAGTTAGCCAACTTTCTACAAAAATAATGCATATAAGGAAGCATTCTGAGATTACAGAGCACATACTATTTGCAAAAGCCAGTACAGAGACACTAATTTCTTCTAATAAGAAATCAGTGTACTGCATTAATTCCCATTGATTTTAAGCTTCACAAAAAACAAGCACTGAATTTTAACGTTAGTTAGATTAATGCTATAGTGTGAGGCTCCAAAAAATCGAATATAATGGATGTTGTGTCACCAATAATGAAAAAAAAAACCTCCACACTACCTTACTACCTGAGAAATAGAAGACCTCTGGTATTTCTAACTTAAAAGAGTTTTTGAAAATTCATATTCAATGCTCCTCCTCTCATGTTGAGCTTTTAGCCAGCACCAAAAATATTTTCAAAACTTACACGCAACCTGTGCTGAAACAGACTTACTGTTATATAATAAGTGAAATCTAGTGTTGATTTACTCAAGTATAGAAAAGAAATTGTAGAAACAGGTCTTTAGTCACTCAGACTTGTTACTTAAAACACAACTAACAAGCTGGATGCCAAATTTATTCTGTATCCTAGGACTCAGGGCAGGTCTACAGCTATTTTAAACTCTATTGACAGCCAAGACTTATCACTTAATCCACTATCATCCTGGAGAACAAAACGTATATGAGTAACGAAGTTTAGCACTGTAATACACTCTATGCAATTTAATTAGTCTGCTAAAAAGCATCGATGTCCAAGCAATAAATAGATTGTTTGTTTCGAGTGTTTGTTACATGTGGAAAAGGAAGACATTTGGATTTTTAAAGGATAAATTTACAGATTGCATTTTAAGTTACTCTATCATGCCCAATTTAAGTGAGACAAGCTTCAAGATGGTAAGTAAACATTTGGTAAAATATTCCATCTCCCACTGAATAAGAAAACCAACTGCATCATTGCTTTTGTCTTTAACAGGATCAGAAGCTTCCATTACCTCCTCTTGTAATTGTACTTCTATTTGTACTTGTCCTTGTAGTGTTGTTTGAAACAAGTTTTGGAAAACAAGAGCTTCCAACAAAACTGTTACCTGAGCATTAATCCTTACCTGCTCCCTGTTCCATTTCCACTAGGGAAGTCATGCACTTTAACAGGAAACTGTTCCATCTGACTGAGGCAGTTGTTCATTTTATGGACTAATGCCAACAAAGGTGCATTTTCTAATGGCTCTAATCTTCCAAGGGGCTCTTCTCCAGGAAGCTGAAATATAGTCCAGTCTTTCAGTTACCTGCTTGAATTAAACCATCCTAAACAATTTATACCACAAATTAAGAATCACTACTCTCACTGAAAGCAGCAGCAGTATCAGGATGACTAAATGACACAAGTTTATGAAAGACTAGTTTCAAAGAATGTACTTTTCTCTCCTGGTTTCAACTGGATAGTCCGATTTTAAGCATTCACTCTTAAACCATGAGCAATAAGCCTTCTGGAAGTTTCAGTTATCTGCCTTCCTCTCTTCCACTTCACATTTCTTTCTTTAAAAACAGAAGACTAGTTTCTTGCAGTATTTAATCCTAAGCAATAATATTACTATCCAAACTCCTTCCATATCAACTTCTTAAAAGACAGAAACAACTTTTAAGTTGTTCAAGACAACTGGCCATTTTGGCATTTTTCCACTGCTGTGTGGAACCTTCTCTAAGTACAGGGTATGCAAAAAATTTCATGACCTATGAAGACATTGAGCACGGTTAAAGTTGCAATGTTTTACAGCTTAGACATAGACAAAACATTCTTTCTGTATCCCACCTTTAAGATAAGGTCAACACAGAACCTCTCAGATGGTTTTTTGAGAAAGAAAATTTCAGAGAAACACAACTAAGAATGCCAAAAAAATAAACAAGAAAACTTACTGGAGAGGAAAAAAATACATGAAGAAATCTTTTCAATCTGATATCCCTGCTAACAGCATCTTTTTCACTTTTAGATGTCAAATAAAGCAGCAGTTGTTTAACAAACCCACTATGCTGGATTTCAAATGAGGAGACGTCAGATTCCGAGACAATGCTACGGATTTCTACAAGGCACTCTGTTCCACCATCCACCTGAAAAATATGGAGTGTTTTACTACCCAGGTATTAAGGGCTTAAGAAATGGAATTTTTCCTTCCAACGCATGTAACAGCTCTAAGGGGAGGAGGGGAAAGGGAAGTCTGGAATATATAGTAATTCAATACAAGCAGCAACATAGGGCAAATAATCTGAGGGTAAGCACTTCTCTGTTCAAGGGGAGACATTACGGGCAACATCTACATTTTCTCTCTTTTGAGAGAAATGCAAGGTCCCATTTCTGACTCAAGCTAGGTAAAGATACGCTCCAATCAAGGGTGTTTTCTGTTTAAAAAAAAAACCAAACAAAACCCCAACAACTCAGATTGGTATATGTTTTACATGACATCTGTGTGGGAGAGAGGAGGAGGGAAAGTTCCATATTTTAATGATTGATTAGATCAAAGCACGGAACACAGCTCAGCTCTTGTGCTACTTCAGAAGTTACATGTTTAGACCACCTACCAAGGACCACAACTGTCTGAAAAGCAAGGCTGGAGTTCTTGACATGCTACCACATTCACCCCAATCTGTATTTCTTCTATCATTTTAACAAAATGCTGCTTCCCTCTCCCTTCTCCCCCCAGTCTCAAAGTTCTTACTACAAATTGTACTGTTCTTTAAGAATTAAGTCAATCCCTAACATTTAACCGTAGAACTTCTGAATGTGAAATAAAATGCTATGCAAATGACACATTGCTAGGACTGGTCTTCATTCATAAGTGGTGTGTATCAGATCTTATGTACACATTCTAAAAAATTACTTCAAGTCATAATGACTCATAAGACAAGGCAAGAAATTACTCCCCCTCCCCACTCTAAGTAAGTCTGCCACTTCTAACCTGGAGGTTGAGTTGTTCAGTTGCAGTGCAAAGTCTCTGTAATACATTTAGTGCAGGATTGCTTCCATCCATGTTTTCAGAACTAAAGTAATGTTCTACAAATTTATGGGCTTGCTCCTTAATCCAGCCCTTAATTTTTTCTCTGTAAAGAAGCACACAAAAGGCATTTAGTCACACTTAGCATTTGCATACATCAAAGTTACAAGTAAATACAGCCTGAGTATAATTTTCTCCATGTTAAACAGCAGTCCTTTGCTTTTACTCCAACACAGTCAAGTTCTTTTCTCTACAGATCACTTCTTGCACTTTTCTCAGTTCTCTGACTTTCCCCCACCATGCAACTTTAAATTATCTAGATATTATTTTCTCTACCTTATTTTCTTGATTCTTTTTCCAGAATTATTTTAACAGTGGTTAAGCTCCAGCTTCTCTGTAGGTGCTACTTAATCACCTGATCATAGCTGACATCATGTTACAAGTATTGTGACTTTTTTGTGTGTACCTGTTATTGGAAATGGTATCCTTGGAAGCAGCCCTTGCAAGACCACTAACTCCTGCTGTTCGTGCTGGTTCAATATTATTACTGTTGGATTGTGTGCTTAATCTTCCCCATGTTTTAGGATTTAAACTTGCCAAGAAAGAAGATTTAGGAGACTGAGTAGTTGTAGGGCTTTTAGCTGGAGGAAGTAAAGAAAAAATTTAAGAGAATCAACAGGTTTATTACAGCTAGCTCCTTCTGCAGTTTATAAGCTTACTTTAAAAAGGAGGTAAAAGTATCATACTTTAAGAATTATTTACCTTGATTGTCTACTTTGTCATCATCTCTTGGAGGGGAGTATTTTGGTCTCCTTGGCCCTCGTTTTGGCAGTCTTTTTCTCTTTAGAACATCACTCAGTCGTCTGCCCAAAATTAAAAATAAATTTAACTTATTTCCACCCATGAACATATTCATGACCACCCCCTAACCCTCAGTTTAAGATGCATCTGTCAACTACTACTAATTCTCAATTCCTTGAGAATTAAACAACAGGTTCCATCCCATAATAAGCATATTCCCTGCTCTAGAAGCAGAGGCCTCAACTCTAATTGACAGGACAAACTCCATCCAGAAAGAAGGGGTTTTGCTGGCTGTCATCTTTCTATTATGAGCAGCCAAATACAGCCAGAAGTGACACTAAACAGAGGTCTCAATTTTCATGCTTTGTGTAACCATCTGTTTGTTCATTTATTGGAATACACTTAAAAAGAAAAAAAGTTTCACAAATCTCTACTGAATAAACATCAACCAATATTGGATATTTTACATGCCTCCCCCCTACAAAAACCCAGAAAACACTTAAAGAATTTGTGGCATTTCTACTCATCAATCACTAACTACACTTCACAAGTTCACATATTTCAATTCTTGTTTAAAGTGACCAATATTTGACCTTTAAAATAAGAGCAAAGTAATTTATTCCTACACTGTATTTTAATTCTACAAGTGTACAAAATGATTGCATTCCAACAAAACTTAAGGATAATTTCTTTTTCTCCAGTCTCCAGCAGAAAAGAACCAGGCACCATAGCCCTGAAAGAATCACTGTCCACAACAGTTAGATGAGACTATAAGCTGTTGCTCTTGGCATTCTCCCAAAATAGAAAATGATTAAATATCGTTATGACATAACTATCAGGTCACTATTTTGGTTTTTTCTCTTTTAAACATTTAATATAAAATGAATCAAAACTACCCATTGAAAAATTCAACACCACTCCGATTTAGTTGTTTAGAGGAAAATACCACAGCAAAATGCAGATGATAATGTGGGCAGCCCATGTCACTCTAGGCTTTTTTTAAAAAAACAAGGTAACAAAACCCCAAAACACAAAACCCCACAAGAAAGCACCAAAGCCAGAGCGAACAGATTACTTTTCAGAAAGCGCACTTACCCCTGTGGGCTCAGATCCAAGGAATCCTCCCGGCTGTGCTGTAAGCTGGGAGAGCCCAAATCTGCAGCTGCATTGCTGGCAGCAGTGGCTGTCCCAGTACTTATCGCTGTAGTGGTACCCAGCGTTCCTGATCCATTAGTGCATACTTTTGGTGGGCTTGTTAGCAAAGCCTCAGACTCTGCCAAGTTTTTCACTTGGTGCATCACTCCTTTGAGAAAGAAGAAATCTATGTTTGGTGGGTTGGTCTGGGGTAGGGGGAGAGGTGGGGGTGGTAGAGATGTGGCGGCAGGAACAAGGGTGTTTGAAATTGTAGAACTGAGTGTTATCTGAACTTCTGCTTTAACTATGGCAGTATTTGCTCACCCCACCCATCAGTACTAAGCTTTAAAAGCAGTCCAATATTTTCTTCAAAAAGTTAACCTACATAGTTTAAAAATAAAAAATTAGAGCAGTATGAACAGCAGCTGAAGAAACCTCAAGCACAAAGACTAATACGAAGACTTCCTGCCAAAGATTCATCAGTTTTCTCCAGTAAGACTTCCCATGTAATTTCAGTGAGTCATCTTCACCCTAAGTGAGTTCACTAGTATCTAGTGAGCCTGTACAAACTTGCTTCAGATTCTGAACAAAAGCTTGTCTCCTCCAGAGTCTGGGTCAGCTCCTCCCCAGTAAAATGAGGATAGCTTGCACAGACTCGCCTTTATTATTCAAAGAACAATACTGAATTTTTACAGCTTGGGGAGAGTGGAGAGAGGGGGTAAAGGACTCGGATTCTCCACAGACACATTTTTAAAACACTACATAAAGAGGTGAAGAGAAAAAAAAAAAGAAACCACAATTTACCTTCTCTTCTGAAGTAAACACTAAAAATGTCAGGTAACTTTTGCATTAAAATCTCTGCCATCTGCAGGGCTCCAACTACTATCTTAAGGTCTTGACTCGACAGCATGGAGGCAATATGACTAAAACAGATAATTTATTAGAATTAGCTTTGTCTTTTTTTTGGCTAAGTTTTTCTTTTTAAATCAAGTCAGTTCATCTTGCATACACAGCACTGGAGACTGAAAGCAAACAAATTTCATAGTGCTTTTATCACAGCTACCAGTAAAAGGACTGAAACAGTTCTCTTCCCGCATATATCACTTTTACCAAGTTTTAACATGGCATAAAGGAGAGAGTCTCTTATAAACACGGTGTTGTGGAACTCGGTACTGTCTTTGAAAAACGATTTAGTTTATTTTCCAGTTGCACCCTCAGATCCCCAACTTTATGTGTAACATGTAGGAGAGGTTTCATGAATAAAACCTACCAGTTGAATGCTATGAGTGTCTGTTATCATTCAGATTGTATTACCTCAAAAGCTTTCTTGCCCTCAGAGAAGCTCATAGGCAAGTTTTAGAAATCAAAAAAACAATTAGACACTCCTCATACACTCAGCCAGAGGCCTCCTAAGTTTCTAGTGCTGGCAACTACTGCAAAATCTATGATACAAAAAAATTCCTGCAGAGCTGGCAGCCTCAGCTTTTGGAAGATGAATGAGTCTTTTCAAGTATCATTTTCCCCTAAAAAAGATGATTCAAAAAAAGTAATCTCAAGTTTGAGCTGTAAGCTCAAAATTAATTTCATTTGCAGCAGTTAATGAACCCACCTTGAAACAGCATGGTTTTTCAGCACATCCTTCAGAAGTTCAGCATCAGCAAAATAAATTATCCTAAGAATTGCTCTAAGGCACTTGTGTCTAACAGCAGGTCCAGCTGAAGAACTATATACTTCATAAAGAACACCAAACAGTGTTTTGATAAAGGATTTTGCCAGTTCTGGGTCCTCTTTCATTAACTGTGCTCGAGCATCATCCTTCTTCAATTCCGAATGTCCACCTGTAAGAAAGTGCACAACGCATCACTGTACAGATCTTTGCATCTCTGCTCTGATGATTACTTTCTTTTGTTAAAACTGATTTAATTTAGCTCTTGAATTGAAAAGATAAAATTCAAGAACCAAAAATCAAAGTGAATAAGTAGGTACAAAACCTCCTCTTTCAAGGAGTTCAATATTTTTTTCTTCTGTTTTCTTACGTATTTCTGTATAATAGTAGGAAGTCCTCACAGAGTCTTTGTCAAATAAAAGAGCTCTATGAATAGAACTGTTTCAGAAATCCCAAGCCAGGAACACCCCCAGCTCCCTCCCAGTTCAATACATTTTCAGGTGCCAGGAGCAGTTTATATGTTAAAATGCACACATATCAACAGTACAAATTTTGTTATGAAGCTTTCTTCATTTGTGTAAATCGGAATAGTCTGAAGTTACAAAACCGTAAGAAATTTACTACCTAAGCAGTAAACTGCTGCACAACCCAGCATTAATTAGCCACAGCTAGAGAGCCCAGGTGTTTCCTGAGCTGTACTTACTAGTGTTTGTATTGGCTAAAGGGTTTGGTTTTCGCTGAATGGCACGGGCTGTTCCAGTATCCTCATTTATTTGCTGCATAGAGTTAAAATCAATAGTATAGACACGCCCAAGCGTAGACAGGCTTATCTCATCCTCACCAACCTGATGAGCCGCCTAAAACCAAGGAAGAGTTTAAAGTTAAGAAATCTCTAACAAACAGAAAGCTATATGAAAGGTGAAGAGAGGGATAACACAGTAGGAAAAACAATGACAGAAATACAATAAGAACAGCAATTAAGTGATGTGGTGTGGCTGAACACCAAAATAGTGCAGTATTACAGCAGGATGTTTGAGGAAATTTGTGTTTCTTACTCAGAAAGATCAAGAGTGATATTTTTAAGGACAGAAAGCACTCAATTCCCTATACAACCGCACGCAGATTTGAAAAGCATCACCACACAAGTGTGTGGAATTACTACCTCTATTATTCGACTATCAATCCTGTTATAGGGATGCCAGAGACCCCTGTCATCTCGCCATTGCCATATTGCACCATCTGTATTTTGTGCATTTCCTTTCTTTAGCATAGTATCAACAGCAAAGATTCCCTCTTTTGGCAGGCAAGGCATCAGTTCACTGTAAAGAACATTAAAACAGTATTTTACTAGAAGTATACAATCAAGTCCATCTAAGCTGAAAACTGTTTGCCTTATTTTAGTGAAGTTTAGGAATTTTAGCATACCAATCAGACCCAAAACCTACAACTGCGAGACTTACCAGATAAGAGAAGTAAGTTCATAAAGTTCTTGAGGACTTCGTGGAACAAGGTCAATTTGTTCTTGACAACTCCCATTTGAGGCTCCACAAAGGAGGAAGTGAAGTGTTTCTGCAATATCTATAAAAATTATCATTCATGAGACTGCCTGTATCAGATATGGATTCCATCTTCTGTTGGACACTACACAGCAGAGATAGCTACTGCCCAAAGCAAACAGAGAGTGGACAGTAGGACAAAAGTGTTTCTTTGAACATCAAGAAATGTGTTTGTTCTCAGGTCTGGAGTTTGTGGCTTTTTTGCGTTTGTGTTTTTTCCTTCAAGGGACAACTACGGGAGAAATACCACTCAATATACAAGACACAGAAGAAAACAGGGAAGGATACAGGGCAGTTGAAGTGGTAAGTCAAAGTTTATGAGATGGAACAAAGAAAACAAGTGACAACTAAGACAGTTATACAACAATTACTTTTGTTCATGTTCCCCTAGAAGAAATACTTAAAGCACACGGTTCCCCACATGGCAAAGAATTAAGAAAAGAATTATTCAACTTGGGCTGGAATGAGAATAGTTTGTGCAGCCAATACGGACTCAAAATTAGGTGAGCACTGCAGTGGCAACAGCTAGAATTAGGAGAAGTGATAATAATCCCTCCGGGTAAGTTTTCAACAGGTTGAACTAAACTTTTTATCCCAAGGAAAAAACAGTAAGAGAAAAATTAAAAGAACAGAATCTTTATATAATCCAGCGCACAGAGGTCCATATTGACAGTAGGCATTAACATGAACAGGCCCCCTAGAACATGGAAGAGTAAGAACTCACTTTGCTTCATGAGCTGCACTGCAAGTGTGGGGCAGTTGGAGCACATCAGGGAGAACATGCGCACCACCATGATGAACATTCCTGAGCTCAGGATAGGAGGTGTCACGACCAAGAGCTGCTGGATATTTGTTAACAAGTCCTTGGAAGCAACCTGCTGCAGCAAGTTCTTCAGGAGGGAACAACAAAATAGAAAACATTAGTCTTTGAAAGGTGAGCCCTCAAGAGAAATGGGGTGGGGGTGAAGTAAACCCCCATCCACATTCTTACCTCTTCATGCTGGAAGTTGTCCACTAGCCGTGCAAAACAGAGACAAGTGCTTTCAACAGACTTTTTGTCCTGTTTTAAGAAGTTAAGTTTTGTTTAAATTGAATTTTTTCAACTTACATTAGACATCATCCTGTCATTCTGAGGCATTCATAAAATTTCTCCAAAAGGCCCAGTCTATAATCACATTTTATACAATATTACAGCTCTGACTTTTAAATTCACTGACAGCCTAAACTGACCTCCTGATACAGCTGTGTTTCCTATATATTCCCTGGGAAACACCCCCCACTTGCAACACAACTATCTTTAGGGACTTTTGGAGATGAATAAATTAATCTCGAATATTCTTTCTGGATTCTGCAAGGAGGAAACAGTAGGGAGAAGAGCTAGAAAGCCTAAGTAACAGGAGATACAGATAATAAGCAGGAGTGAAGGCTACTGTTCTACAGGCTACATGAAGCCTGATTTTGGTATTATGTAGCACAGCCAACATAGCAAATCTAAAGAGACAAGTAAAGACTACCCTGAAAATAGCTCTAGTTAAAAGTTCGATGAAATGCTCAAAAAAGTTCATCTGAATATAATAAAACACTAACTGTAAGGGTGGCAGAGCATTGGAAGAGGTTAGCCTGAGAGATTAGGTCTCCATCCTTGGGGATACTTAAAAAGAAAAAATAGAAAAACAAACAAACAAACAAACAATCCATCAGCTGGACATGCTCCTGTGCAATCTGCTCTAAATGACTTCGCAGGGGAGCTAGGACTAGGTAACAGAGCTCTCTTCCAACCTCAAGTATTCTGTTAAGAGCTAACTCAAGATTCTTTTCCAGAAAATTTCCACTTCAAAATTTCTTGAAATCTTACTTTGGTGGGTTGTAGCTTCTCTTCAGAGAGCAGGAATCAGTACTTGTCCCTACTATTGGTGAGAATGGTGCTTCCTGTTTCTAGAGTATAATCTAAAGCTGTCATTTGACTTCTCAGAAGCTGCCTCAAAGATTCAAGTAGTCTTTCAGCAACATGATGTAGGCAAAATTAAGAATAGCACAAGAATACACAAAACCATTACCTGGAAGCTTCCATTTAGTTGCATTTGTTAACAAACAAAATACTTCTCCATTTTCACCTTTTTTAACAGTGATCTGTCAACCAAGCAAATCTCTTTTGGTGCACCAGTGGTAAGTGCTCATTTAGGAACACAGCAGTATTGCAGGATATGTGGCCCTTAGGAGCCCCTTCAATTCAGATTCATCACTTCAAAGTATTGTACAAAAGCAGGAACTTTTAAAAAATGCCATAAATGCTCCCAAAAAATTAAAGCACAAAAAACCCACAAAAACTGAACCTAAAGCTGTTCTGAGTTTTAAGTGGGAGAGAACCTTGCAATCCCTTTTTTAAGAAAAAAATAAAAACAGTAATGCTACTGGACTCCCTCTTACTGATGTCCTTGTTCTTACAAGGACTACAAAATCATTACTCATGCTTTAAGTTAAAGTACCTTATCTGTCTTTTATAAAATGTCATGTTTACAGAAACACAAAAGGTCCATTTGTACACTGGGATATCACAACTTGACAGCAGAGAAACCTAAAGTCAATTATCACCTTGCAAAGGCAAATAATACACAACAAAGAACCAGGTATCTGGAGACATCTTTAAACTGCTTTCAGATCAAAATCAAAATGTTCCATTTTTTAACAGCTTCTTACCTGATGGGTCAACCTTTGTGTTAGCAGTGGCAAAGAGTCTGCCACAAAGTGAAACTCATCAGGTGTTATACTCTGGCAGCAGTTGGCAGCGATAGCTAGTGCATTCCTTTGTGCATTTATACTGAAGAATTCCAGATATAGCAAACAGTCTGCCAACCCACCCTATAATAAAAAAAAAAAAAAAAATTTCATTCTCAGTACTGCTAAAGTCACAAAGTTGTTTTCTTATTTCATCTTCCCGAAGGATCACCAAGATGTAGAGCTAGTAGGGGCAAAAATGCCTTGCTTTGTTTTTACGTACCGCCTGCAGAATGGCTTTACTGTGCCTGCGTGACAACATCTCCAGGGCTGTAAGCGCCTGCTCTGCCACATCAATGCACTGGATAACTTGCAGCTACAAGAAAACAAAAAAGCTTGTAGATCAATTTCTAAACCTATCTGCAAAAATAACCATCTTGATTAACACTTGGACATATAGCCTCTACTAAGACACATATGCTAACAAAGCCAGCTCTGACCAACCTGCTGGTTTAAGGCTACCTCAGTCACAGATCTACTCCAAGAGGCAACAGGTCATATCATTACACATTTTGTATGTTCGCAACACCAATCTGACAAAAAAAGTCTCAGTGAACCAGAGAGCATTTTTCACTAAGGCTGGGAGCAAAGATTAAGCCTGGCTTTAGAAGCTTCTCATGCATTTTATATTATCTTGTAAGCCATGAAAAGAAGCCACCATCTTAATGGCATTTTCTGAAGTTAAAACAAAAGATAAAATTCCCTCATACTATTTTATCACTGTTTTGATTTCATTTTACCTTTTCCAAGAAGACAGGAATTGCATCTACCACTACAGCAGATGATCTGGGAAGTGCTTCCATCATGTATGTTAAGGCTCGACATGCATGATTCATCTATTAAATACATAGATATTTGATTTTAAGTTCAGATGACATTTTTGTATTTCAAAAGCTTCTTAAATATTACAGACTACTTACAATGTCAAAGTTGTGCTCCATCTGCAGCAGCGTTATCTGTTTAAAAAAAAAAATTGTTTGTTTAGAAAATGTACCTAGATATCATCACAAAAAGGGTACAAATCACTACTGTAGCTTTTGACTCAGGATTTTAAATGTTGGTAAGAATTACAAAACAACTACTGCCTATTCATGAGCTATTCAAAAATTAACAGGACTATCAAAATTTAGCAAAACATCCTCTCAAAACCGAGTAAGATAGACACACATACACAGACTTAGAAGTAAGAACAAACTTACAAGTGAGACAGTATAAATAAAGATGATTAATTAAAGTATGATATTGAGTGAAATATTATACCCTCCATCATAAATCTGAGATTAAATCTTTACCAAAGCTGGTACAACACTCTTGACTGGAAATCCTCCTAATGTTTCTTCATTTCCCATAACCAACAGCTGGCACATCTCAATCACTGCCTGTAGTTGCTGACTTTCATCAGTGGCTTGGAGACCTTGTAAAAGCTGTTGAGCTTTAGAACCTAGATACCCAGAAAAAAATTAGGAAAAAAAGGTATTAGAAAGTGCTCAAGGGAACTGTTATGCTATACTTTTGCCAGCGGAAGACCAGAGATAGTTTGTTTTCCTCTGTATTTGTAGTTTCATTTCCTTTCCCTGTCATAAAAAGGGGGAATAGGGAAGGGACACAAAATCTCACTCTTGGCTGCCTTTCCAGTGTAGACTGGTCAGCACAGGGAGTCCGCCACACTGCTCACCACAGCCATCTTGCCAACCTACAGCAGGTGCCAGAACCCAAACCATCCCACCTTTGTGCAGCAAAGGAATTTGCAACATCCCCCAGATAATATAGCACATGGAGCACCCATGAGACCCCATCCACTTCTTGGCATGCAGTATAATAGGCTGCCTCTGGCTCTCCTGGGAAGCCAGACTTGGACTAGAAGGTACACATGTAATCCAGCTGCATAGTGCAGACTTGGTGCAACAAGTCTAAGGACCCACATTCTCACTGACACAATGTCTGAAGGAAATTCATTCTGTCTGAAACCTAAGACACTTCTGAAACTAAAACCAACATAACTTAGAACTGACATCTACTAAATGTTTTAAAGCTAGCTTAAGCATTTGTTTAAAGCTAGCAAAAACCCCCAGGGGGTTGGAGAGGTCTTTTGTTAAGCAGCCCATCATGCAAAAGAAAAAGATAAGGAAGGGGTGAAAAGGCAAGAACCCTCCCTTCCCCACCTAGAAGGGAACATTAAGATGCCCCAAAAAAGAAAAGCAAAGAAATACAGCTAAGGCAAATTTCCCTTCCTTATAGGAAGATAAGCAAATTAAAATTGTTGACCAGCGGTCTAGCACTATCATGATGTACAAGTCTCCAACACGTAAAATATTAAACTATGAAGCTAATACAAATATTAGATTTACTATTGGCTGAATTCTACTAGTCTGGAAGTGGAAAGAATTAAGTCAAATTAGACAAACTTTGCTTACTAGCTCCACTTCCAATTGTCCTGTGGAAGAGCTGCGACATCCGAGGACCAAGAGGGCCAAACAGGTGAGGAGGAAGACCCCTAGCCTCTAATAGAGCTAAAAGCAAACAGAGGATAACAGCCATTGTCAAAGCTTCTACGTATATTTTTAAAAGCTTAAATTCCATGATGTTATCATTTAAGATTACTAGAATTTTGGTACTCTAAGAGTTAGGATTAGATGACTGCAGCTACCTCAATATTGAAAAAACACCAAAAAGATGACCTTTAAGGAACAAGTGACTAGTTTTTGTTTATATCAGAGCAACAAAGTCCTTTACGAAGTCACCCGCTGAGTTTCCACAGTTGTGTATTTCACAAAAATAATCTCATCTATTAAACTCTTATAAGCCTAGAGCCAGAAGAGCAGATACATCAGGCTGTAATTCCAAATCTGAACTCGAACTACACAGGATAGGTTAAGCTTATCTTCATGTTTTCAGGACCTGCAGGCACTACTAATCTAAAACAAATTACACCAAAACACAGGTTCACAGCTTTACTTGCTGATGAGCAGGAGAGGGAAGAACTCTTCTAAGTATTAGGAGGCTTCTTTTTGATTGATTTTTAAAACTTTACAGTACTGTTACTTAAGCTAAACTAAGTGGCTGATTCTGATTTTTAGTGTAGCAACCATGACTACCGCTGATCAATAAAATACTCATTAACAGTGAAAATCAATTTAGCCCAATATTTCTAATGCATACCTACACTTACTGAGAACTATAAGCAAGTGAACTGATACTGACAGCACTCATTTCCACATTAAATACCCAGATTAACAAAAATCTGTCATTTGCAAGGGACATCATGATCTCACGACTCCCTGCAATGTAGTAGCAAAATCATTAGACCAGTTGTAGGACATGCAAACTGAGTTTATACCTGTCATACACTCTGGTTTTGAGAGACCAGATTCCTTTAGCCCAAGCACAAAAGCAAGCATTTTAAGAACATTCTCAGATTTCTTTTGGTCAAAGCGTACAGCAACATGGGTATCAATGACAAGCACAAAAAAAATGTTATCCAGAAGCAGGAAGAGTACAGAAGGCCTAACCTGGCCTCTAAACTTAAAACATGCTTGCAAAGAGTGTTTTCATATTTGAACTTACACACTTAATAGGACTGAGTTCTTAGTTCTCTCCCCCCCACCTCCTCCTAGAAAGTCATCAGTAGTAGTGTATTACACACCATTTAAATGAATAAGGACACTATCCCTACCCCCTTCCAGACATTCTTGCATCTTTCGTGAATTAAGGTTTGTAAATCCCTACTTCAGAATTACTGTAAGCAAAAACACATTCACAGGCAGTGAAACAAAATACAACCTTCCCACTGAATGTCATATAGAATTTGTAGGTACGGTTATTTATAGGCTGTTAACAATGAAAAGGGTAAATTAGTAACAACTCTTATACCTTGTAGTCTTCCCATCTCAGAATCATCTGACTCACTCTCTCCAGAAGTTGTCATACCTACAGCTCCAGCAACAGAACTAGAAGCTAAAGAAACCGTAAGAGATTAATACAAGTTACAGTGTCTTTAAAGCCACAAAACTCACATCGAAGAGTCTTCGCCATCAAAAGCACATTTAACACTGCCACTAGCAAACTCCTGTACAACTTTCATTTTAAAACAGACTAGTCTAGACGTCTAGTACTTTCCAAAAGCTGAACAGAATGGCTTTATCAACACAAGATAATGAAAAAAATACAGCTAGATCCATAAAATTAAGTTTCAGACAGATTTACCTGTATCCTTAACAAATGTATGCTTTTCTTAATTGAGTGTTATGCTGTACTTAGTTTCCATTACTTCTTTTTCTACTGATGTAGCCAGCTCTAAGCATAGAATGTTCAATATTTTCTAACATTTAGCATCATTACTGAACAGCTTCTTTGAACTCACTAATTAGGACCAGATGATAAAATTATCATCTAATAGGATTGTGCAAGTAACAATATTCAACTTGGTCACAAAGTTCTCCAGTATAGACAAACTTGCAATTTCAACAGAAAATGTGTAGAATACTTATGAGTAGTTTCAACAGAGCTTTTACAGGTAAATGCATGCCTTCTGTATTCTGAACAGCTTGATGTCTTTTCAGCTGGTGGTAATTTATGTAGCATCAGCTGAAGTTACTTTTTTTTAAAGTAGTAGAAGCTTGAAAACTAACATCTAGATTACTGGATATAGTTTTGATACTACAAAAAAAGCATGACTGAAACATGTACCAAATAGCCAAAAAATCATAATCAAATGTAAGGGTCCCCTTCACTCAAAAACCTTCCAGCATTATTTACCAGCTTAAATGATTTCTCTTCAGAACTTAATCCATTTAACTATTTTTAAATGCAAAGAAGTTTATACCAGCAACTACACTAAAAATTGTTCAGTCGGAATTTCTTCTTACCTGCAGCTCCCTGGGGAGGCTCATCGGTTCGTGCAGCTGAAGAGTTAACTCCATCCTGGTTGTTGTCAGGATCAGCCATCTTCTCCTGTCGGCGAGCTTCAGCTGCTCCTCTTTTGCCCAGGCCAGAGCCTCGCCGACTAGAAGTTGAAAAAACGAAATTTCACACATTATGAACTAAGATAAGAGGTTTATTAATGTAAGCCTACGTAATGTTTATTAAGGTACATAATGTTATTAATGTAAACTACGTAATGTTTATGTACATCACTACCACAACCACAACATTGCACAAATAAGCAATTCACGTAAGAACCAATCTTCACAAAATTATCCAACCCTTCTGTACACTCCCTGTCCTGGCACCATGGCAGTGATTCGTTCACACTGAGGCATTACAGACAGGTCCTTACATTACACCTTTGAAGACCAGGCAGTCTACTAAAATACAGCAGTAAAAATGAGCAAGCCTAAAGTGACTATTAGTTATAAATCATATACACATTTGAGAAGGTCAATGATAGAGTAATCATCTTTAAGGAAGTTGTGAACTACTGAAAGCAAAAAGAGGACTCTGATATTCAGCTTGGTTTTCAGTGGCAGAACAAGTTTGAGGGGGTGAGCCTATTTAGATTTGCTGTTTTAAAACACTACAGCCATCATCACTACAAATACATATGCCTACAAAGTAAACCGTCAAATTCAAATGCACACTTGACAACAGAATCAAGACTTCAGAAGTGTTTTTTTTAATGGTGTGGAAGAGGGAAATGAGGATATGCTGGAACTACTAAACATAGTCTAGGCGTAAGAACAAAAATAAAGCTTAAGGCTTCTTATGTCTAGTTCCAGAATATATGCAACTACAGAAGTTTCTTGCATCACAGGACACATTAACTCTCCCCTCCCACTTAATCTATCTGCTGTTTAAAATTACTATTTCAGGACTACTTCTCCTCTGCACCAGGAAGTACGTTAAGTACTCAGATGCAGTTCAGATGAAACTTCTGAGAAGCTGAGCCAGCTTAACAGTGCACCCTGTTAAAACAGACTCCTGTGTGGTACCATGAAGTCTTATTTTTCAAAACAATTATCTATTTTACTATTCATGATTCATAGTTCAGCACTACTGTCTGTTTTCTTAAACACCTCCTTAAGGACAGGATTACTTAAGTTCGTGATACGGGCTTTGGCTGTTTCTCTTCCTTCACCTCCGCAGCTGAGGGACTTACTGGAAGTCTCATGGTGACAAATTCTATGTGCTATCCATGACACCGGTGTACAGAGTAATCCAGCAGGCCTGAAAAGCTACAGCTACTTTTACAGTAGCTAAGTAAGAGATAGACAAGGCCAATTTTCACGCATGGAAATGACATGAATACCAACTCACTGTAGTAATCAAGTTTCATTTCCATAAGTCTTACCTGGTGCTAGCACAGGAGCCCGTGGTCTTTTGCCGTGTGCTCCGCCGTAAACTGGGGAGCTCAGCAGGTGGTGATTCACTGCGCTTCTTGGTAGATTTTCTTAGACCTATAGAATGTGTAAAGAATTGAGAGTAAATCAGTCTTTAAATAAACAGCAGTTCTACAAAGAAACTAAACTTTTGTGTACGGGAAACCTCCATGATGAAGAACAGCTTCTACATAAGAACCACAATAAGCCCACATTAATTTTAGACAGCTTACACTGAACTGCTATGTCAGTAAAAGAAAGGTTCAGGCACTTACTTTTACTCATTGAGTTAAGTAATACCAAACTCCAAGTTCTTATGTAGGCACCTTTTCCTAAACTATATACTACAGCTATAGATCATCTTTCTCATGCTAAAGGGGTATCACATTATGGGATACAAGTGTATTATTTCCATGTTCAAACACTTGAAAGAAGATGCTTTAGCCCTGAACAGAAAAAAAGCAACTATATTTTGAGAGGGAAGGCAGTGGTGGTTGCAATCTCAAATTTCAGTCAGTTTTATTCACACTAATATTGCTTAAAAATAACTGTCTTAAATCAGAACCATGCTCCCCCCTCCAGGAGTCAAACACTGTCAGTGCTGAGATCTACCACATGTATTATTCGTGTTCCTATTTCAACTGTACCACTTCAGCCCATCTTACTGTCCTAAGGCCATCCTTGATGTAAATAAGTAAGCACATCCTCATGGCTTTGGAAACGGAGTTCCAGTGTTTAATTTACAAGTATTTGCACTGTTGAAAACTGACCCAGTTGATAACAATTTGCTCTAGGTGACACAGCCATTGTTCTGGTAACATCTCACCACAGAACCAGGTTAAACTTAAAACACACAAAAACCCCATGCAATACAACAGTCTCAGATGATTCTCAGCAAGCTTACTATCAGGTTGAAATATCCAATGGCAGCTTCCAAAGCAAAAAACTGATAATTTAGGGTGAAAATTAAGAATTTTTATCAGGCCCAGTTTGACATTGCAGCGATCCCACACACACACCTCCACAATAAATAAATACAATAGAAGAGAACATCATAACATTGAATTCAGGCATTATTACTAGAACAGATGTAAACAATTTTGAAAAGAAAAGTAAGATCACTGCTCCCTCTTCTGGCAACAAAGCAGAAATAAAACATACTTAAGCATCCAATGCATTTGAGCTCAGAAGTTATCAAACTAGCTCCTATTTCCTTAATCCTAAAACATTCCAGGAATGCAGAGTTGTGGTACTGAGGGATGAAATGACAACTATGCAGGTTCCGACTGGATATTTAACAGAAAAGGAAAAGTGATCTAAAAAGCTACTACTGATCTGGCTAATCATGTGTCCTTTCAAACACCACAGCATATCTGACCCAGAAACAACTCTGTGTGCAGTTAAGTTCCATGCAGATTAAGGTTAACCTGATATTCATGTATTTACCACACATTTGGCTTAGCAACTCAAGAAATCTGGCAACCTCTAGGGAAATAACAGTGTTCTGTATTTAAAAGCCACCAAGCACTGAACTGAAGCAAGCCAGTCGCTTGAATTTCCAGACTGGTCTATACACACAGAACATATATAACTTTTTCGAATATTCAAAAAGTAGTGGTATTTTTACTACATACGCTTTGAAACCAAAACTCTTAAGTTGAAGTTACCAAAACACAATGACTCCAACACAATTACATAGAACATATGTAATACTTGGGGGAAGGAGAGGAGCAGGTATGACAGAAGAAATCATTAGGTAGAGATACAAGACAAAACTCATTTGAAATGGTTGCAGAAGGATCTCATGCCATAGCTACACTTCTCATGCACCACCTGTTCTCCACAAGGGCCCCTAGGTCCTTCTCCATAGAGCTGCTTTCCAGCAGGTCAGCCCCTAACCTGCACTGGTGTTGGAAGCTATTCTTCTCCAGGTGCAGGACCTAGCACTTGCCTTTGAACTTCATTAGGTTCCTCTCCACCCAACTCTCCAGCTTCTCCAGGTTTAACTGAATGGCAGCACAGTCTCCGATGTATTAGCCAAGCCTTTCCCTTTTGTATCATCAGACTTGCTGAGGGTGCGCTCTGCCCGCTCATGCAGGTCACTGATGAACCAGCAGAACAGGACTGGACCCAGTACTGATCTCTGGGGAGCACTGCCAGCTATAGGCCTCCAACTGGACATTGCATTGCTGATCACAACCCTCTCAACTCTGCCATTCAGTCAGTTCTCAACCCAGTTCCCTGTCATTCACCTCACTCACATTTCCTGAGGTATCAGGATGCTACAGGAGACAGAGTCAAAAGCCTTGCTGAAGTCAAGGTAGACAATATCCACTGCTTTCCCCCTATCTACTCAGTCAGCCATTCCATCACAGCAGCCTATCAGACTGTCAAGCATTATTTCCCCTTGGTGAATTCATGTTGACTGCTACTGATAACCTTTTATTTCACATGCTTAGACATGACATGCAGGATGAGCTCTTCCATCATCTTTCCAGGATGGAGGTGAGGCTGACCAGCCCATAGTTCCCTTGGTCCTCCTCCTTGCCCTTTCTGAAGTGACACTGGCTTTCCTCAGGCCCTTCTGCTGTTCTCCGTGACCTTTCAAAGATGATGGAGAGTGGCTTAGCAGTAACATCTGCCAGCTCCCTCAACACTCGTAGGTGCATCCCACCAGAGCCCAAGGATTTGTGTCAAGTTTATCTAAATGATCTCTAATCCAAACCCCTCAAAGAAAATCAGGTTTAAGCAACTCATGTTCAGCACCTGCAAAAACTCCAGAAGTAAACTTCAGAATTAAAGCAGAAGTACAGGCTTTCTTATGGCATACATACCCTGCTTATGCCCTGACATCATCCTATTTTGCATGCCAAGCACTCAAGTTTATGAGTCAGAAGGAAAATACATTCGAACAGGCTAAACCGGAAACAGCACAGCCTAACAAATCAAAATAAAAAAATCTAACAACTTCACATTTAAGTGTGTTTACATGTCAGCATTTTTAAAAGAATATTTTGTTGTGCAAAAGGAAAATTTTGAATGCAGCTGTACTGCAATCACTTATTAAGTCAATGTATTACCCAAGTCAAAACAAAGTTAGTCAAACTTGCAGAGTTCATCACCTAGAAAGCCCTTCATCTGCAGTTCATAAAGGCAGTCAGGAGTGATTTACTTGTTAGAATTGGAATTTTACACTTCAGATTGGCTCCTGTGCGAGACTGTTCTTCTCACTACTTTAGATAGGATGAAAAGAGCTGTAGCAGGGGAAGGCAAGACAGCCTCCTGTCGTTGTAATATTCCACCATTACCCTCCCTCAGCATCAACCCAGACACCTCCAGCTCTTATGGAAGCCCCACACAGCTGGTCACCACAATTAAACCAAGTATCTCCAAGCTAGCCATCTTATCGCCTCAATCCCAAGTCCACCACTCCAAGGCTCTAACTACCATCACCCAAGCTAGCCCTGTTACCCACAATCCCAAATAAACTAATTCAGAGCTATTTTCTGACTTTTTTCTCTCTCACCTCTGCCAAATCCCTCAAAACCAGGAGTTATACATAATTTCCACTCCATGTTTATGTTCATGTGGCTTTTCAGTGCATATACCAACAACTTCCCTAGCCCCCCAAATCCCCAAGTATTAGGTAGAGTCTTCTCAGGCAGGGACAGCTATCCTAAGTTACCCCACTCTGAGCACTGTCCCAGCCATTGTTGCTAGCTTCTTCCTACTTAAGGGCCACAAGACAACACACAAAGGACAGCAAAGATTTCCCTAATAACAGAAATATAATTAAGCTTGATTTTATAGTGTTACATAACCAGTAACATGACCTGATTTGCAACGTTTAAAAAGCCCCTACAACAGATACAGCTTGAAAGGGATGTGAAAATAGTCAAATCACAAGAGCAAAATGAGAAACTTGCTTTCTTCCTCTCTTCCTCCTTTCCCCCATCAAGAAATATTCACCTACTCAAACAGATTTGAAAAACTTTAGCCTAGCCTGTTTTGTTATTCCAACATATTCTTTAGTTGTTATTCGGTGATGTCACTGCTCTGTTACAGACACTGCTGTGTAGAGCTTAACACTCTGAAAGCCACCTGGGCTGGATTTAACACCTATTTGCAATCCAGGAGGACTGGACAAGAAGCCTCAGGGTACTCTACCCATTCTCCTTCAGTATGTGAAAAACTTCTGCAAAGATGGCAGCCATGCTTCTCCTCATTCTTCACTTCAGTAGAGTAAGCCAGATCCACTGCTCTTATTTTTCATTCAAAGAGCACAACCTCTAACAATGCTTCTTGTACTCCTTGAACTGCATCATCTCCAGAAGGGAACAGCACTGCATTTATACAGACATGACTGACCAGATGGGGCTTTGAGAACCTGGTGTAGTGGAAGGTGGCCCTGCCTGTGGCAGGAGGTTTGGAATGAGATGATCTTTAAGATACCTTTCAACCCAAGCCATTCTATGATTTTATGTTAGTCTGAATAATCCCCCCTCTCCTCCCACTTATTCTCCTAGAACCACTTCTACCTATCATTTTTTCTGAAGTTTTTGTAGCTGTTATGTTTGCTTTTTTATTTCTCACTAACTCTGTAAGCCCTATTTCAGACTTCTCCAAATGTGTTTCATAATATATACACCTATAAAAGCCTACTAAGTTTAAGCTTTTGGTTTCTACACTATGAATTACTAGAACTACTATGACTTCTAAGGACTTGTTTCCAGCTAGAAAGGTGTATACCTCAATTTCATCTAGATTGCTCTTTGCCTTCCTGCTTTAGAAAGCTCCAGGGTGTTAATATTTGTGTGAGACATCACTTTCTTCTGCTCCCTCATCCTCTAAGGCTACTGGTCTGCTACAGAAAATAAATTTGAACTCACCCTTTTGTCCTCAAAAACCTACCCTGCTGTTTTATTTTCTTCATATTTTCATGAAACTTCTCAGCATTATGCAAAATGTGTTTTGCTAAGATACTTCAATTTTTTCCAAATAGTTTGAAACTGTATGTCACACAGGCTTTCTCCTTTTTTAAACAAAGACTAAGCTAACAGTAGTTATTATTGATTCCAAGATCACTTCAACCTGTTGTCAGAAAGCACTATTTGAAAGGCTGAGACTGTTTGAAGATATCATAGTTTAAGACCTCTGTTCTATGTTGAGCTCTTGCAGATATATTTGGTGATCAATGGTATTTACTGGGAAAAGTTTTGCTGTAATCTGTGGTAAAATAAAGAGGCATTAGACATTTTAGACTTCCTAATATCACCTGTTAGTACTCTTCCCCTCCCTCAAATTGAAATGTCATCCACAGAAAATAACTTGGTTCTCTATCGCATATAGAAACATCTCTCACCATGCTTTGTGCCCCTTAGCAGTGACATTTTAGACACACACACCCCTACAGTCCCTACCAACTTGGTTTTGTCACATATATTTCAACATCTTATCTTCTGGCAAAAGACCTTTAGCTCTTCTATGAACTGAAAGTTAAGTCAAAGCATCTGTCTCAGTACAGTCTTTACAGTGACAGTTTAGGCTCACATTCTCAACGCTGTTTTTCAAGGTACACAACACACTTGACACCTTGACACTGTACTATCCCACCATTCCTCTTCTTCCTCCTTGATGAAGTTTTGTAAATTATCACATGAATTGCTCTCTGCCTTCATCACCCTGTTCACTTCTTGGAGGTAAATTCTTTCTCCTCCCTGTTGCTTTTCTTCTTTGCCTGTAGCCCGACTTAGCTCAGAACTTGTCGGTCATTCCCATTGTTACCTGACTTCTACTCACTTCCTTCTCCTTCCACCCTGTACAAATTCAGAGTTTTGATTCTGGAATTCATCACCTGGTAGCCTTGAATCATGGAGAAGGTAGAAAAAAAAACTTTGCTGTAAAGCAAATAACTCCCCTCTCCTTCCCAAATGCCATTCTTCATCTATTAGGTTAGGTCATTCCAGAATCAATACTCCAGTCATGCACGTTATCCAAAACACATCTGTTAAATTTAATTGACCTATATTGATTATACAGGAAGATACCCAGTTGCTTTTGATTATTTCATCTATTTCCTGCATTAGTATTAGCTATGGATGTGTCCCATTTAGGACAAGCTACTTGTGATCATGCCTAAGTAAAGGAACAACAGTAAGCAAGCTTAGGAATCCAACCTATTACATCAAGTTTTAGAGAATCCATGCTGTAAATAAATCATTCAGTACACAAAGGCAGCAAAACACATTAAAAAAAAATTGTTCAAGACAGAGCTACAAGTTTATCTGCATACTAGCAAGCAGGTGCTCTGCTTGGAATCGGCCTAGATTTCTCGGTGATCGTGTTCAAGAACAGTAGCTGCTATTCAAACTCGGCCCCAGAAAGAAGCCATACTTTGTAAGAACAACTTAAAAGAAAGTGAGTAATATCCCCAGCACTATGTACACCAGGTTTACAACATTACTGTTCTTAAACATCACAGATTCTCACAACAAGGAAAAATCAGGAAAGTAAGTTTGAAAAGAAACCACATACAATCTACTTGTTTTCCAGCATTTATCATTCCTACTTCAGAACTGAAGACTTAAGAAAATGAGTGGGAAGAAAATTCTGACAAAAGGAATATAATCAAGCATGTTTTATAACATGTTTCATCACAACATCCAATTATTTTGCATGTATTTCATTTTTAAAATCAATTTGCAAGACACAGAAGCAACTTAAATTTACAGAACACTGACTGAACTTAAACAACCTCCTTTAGCTGTAAATAGTTTCAGTCACAGCTTTACTTAACTCAGCAGAACATACTAAAAGTTAATTTTTCTAGGAAGATCCCAAGCACCTTGAAAAAAGAAGTATTTGTTCAGAAGACTTGATTTTAAAACATATGTGTTTATTCTTCCACAAAAGAATTACTTACTTGCTAGCTTAGCCTGTAGTCCTGAAGGTCCAGGTTTTGATGTCTCCGACTTGGAAGAGCCTGGTAGAGACAGTTTTGTTTTAGGGAGACTGACTTTTGGGCTGAATCGAGCAGCCCAGTCAAACTTTGAAGAGCCACCTGTTTTACTCGGTTCTTTGTCCCTGCTACTCCTTCTTGGACTGGGGCTGGATGCAGAACGGGAGCGTCTAGCCTTACTCTGGTCCTTTCCCTGTTTCACTCTGGCACCCTGAGGAACAGTAGAAGAAGCAGAGGCAACAGCAGAAGAGGAGGAGGAGGTGGAAGCTGAAGAAGAAGAATCAGTGATGGTGCTACACCCAGCTTTGGCTGAAGTCACTGATTTTGAAGCCAGCTTGGAGACTTTTGCTGACTTTTCTTCAGTGCCAGTTGATTCAACTGATGCCCCACTCTTTATACAAGACAGATTCTCTGTCCTTTTCCTTTTCTGACTTCGGGAGCTACCAGCAGCTCCACCCTTTCTGGTGTGAGCCTTGCTTGTTGATGGCAATTGTGTAGACTTGGGCTGCTCTTGGTCTGAGTGTCTTCTCTTAGATTTAGTATGTGGCTTGTTAGTTTCTGAGGAAGTTTCAGTATGTTGAAGTGCTTTGGGTTTTTTAGCAGAGCTAGGAGAATTGGTCCTCCTGTAATCTGGACTAGCACTGCGTTTAACTCCTCGAGAATTGTCTTTCTTAGGCACTTGCCCCGTCTTTTGCTTTTCTGAAGTATTGACTCTCTCTGGATCTTCTTGTTGTGGTATTAAAACAGCAGATGAACTACAGCCTCTGTAGAAGTAAGTAGGAACAGCATTAGAGTTGAACCCAAGAAGCCTCACAGTTTTAAGAGTTTTGCATGATAAATGTTATCATTCCTTAACAATAAAGGAAAAGTCATGTAAGAAACACTGTTGATTAAGTACACATTGAAGCAAACAAAAACCCCCACGCTTGTATGAGAACAGTTATTTCACACATATTTGCTAGCATAAAAACTAAGCAGATTGCAAAATAAAAGCACAATACACCGCCTTTTTAAAAGGAAGTTATAACTTGAACAGATTTTACTTTTTTATATATATATCAATATGTCAAACTGATAAAATCAAACAAAAAATCAAGCCATGAAACTATTAACAGAATGTTTGAGAATATAAGTTCCACAAGAGAGTAAGGAGTGTTCAGTAATGCATAACTAGTCATAACTGGATTCTAGTTCAAGAAAGGCTCTTAAAGAAAGGATAGTTTCTCATCAAATCTTTGAATTGATGTAGCGAATCACATACAAAAATGGCAAAATTCTCTTCTATGTGATAGAAAACTGTTCCAGTGTGTATATAGTGGAAGAATATGAAGAACAGACAAGCAATACCAAGATGATTACCCTGAACACAGGCCTACTTCAGATTATTGCATGTTTCAATTCGTATTGGACATTGCTCTAAACTCCTTGGGCAATCTTCTCCCAACATGAAGCAGAAGAGGAGGAGAAAGACCTTGCAAGTATTCCAGGACTAGTTATGCAGAAATTATTTCCTCCCCATCACTGATGGAATGCTCTTAGTTGGTGAATTAGAAAAAGAAAAAACAAAGAGAATTTGAAACACTGAAATATATCCAGTGAATCCAACACCTAGATTAGTTAAATATCTATTAGTCACACATTTTGTAAGAACTCAGTATAACTCAGTAATTATACAGTTTTGAAGTGCAGATAACACTTGTTAACATATGAATACGAAGCACAATTACCTTTTAGAAAAGTGTCCCTTGGACTGCTCAGAAGTAGTATTAGACTGCACTTTGGGTGTCTTTGAAATAGATTTTCTACTCTCAGGAGGGCTATGTGCCTTATGTTTTGCCTGCCCTAAATGTGACCTGTCAGCAGAAAGTCAAAACAGAAAGCTATCAGGATTCCAAGATACAGATACAGACCTGTAGGTGGAATATTGTTTATTTCTGGACCATTTATAAATATTAATTTACAGCTACAAACCTTTCCAGATCAGCTCCTAATATTAAAGCAGCATTTCTAAAGAATCACCTGATGAAGTTACAAATCACTACCAGTGTAACTGTTTTGCAAAGCACACAATTATTTAGTCATTTTAAATTAATAAAACATCCTCTCACACTTGAGTTTTGCAGATAAATTCAGATCTTTCTGGTGTGCAAGATTACAGAATTACTCACTTAAGCATTAAGCTAACATAGTAAAGCACAAGACTAGAGCACCAGTCAAAGATATTTTCTCAAAAATAGATACATACTCCTCTACCTCAAGATTCCATGCATTAAGTCTTTATACAGTTATGAATATTTACATCTTTGCTCTTCAGTTAAAAAAAAACAAAACAAGTGCTCAGAATGGGAATGCAGCCAGCTTCACTTGGTAGGAAAGCTCAGTCCTATCAGTCATTTTCTGGCTGCAGATCTACCAGTTCAAAGGACTGAAAGCTGCTTGGTAACAGCTGAAGTAAGAGGAATGAAGAAATGCATACTACCAATGAAGGCAGTCAAATGAGACAGGAAACTTGTGATGTCAGAGACAGGAACAAGTTTCACACAGATAAGGTGTAAGAGGTCTTCCAAGCAGCTTTCAGCTGCATGCAAAAAATGGTTTATTGTAGGAGCTCTGAGTGAAGGACAAAGATAATACTATACACCATGGATAAAATTTAATACTTAAGTTACATCCTCATTTATTTCACATTTACCTTGAAACCCACTCAGAACTACCATTAGCAAGACTCAGAAGAGAGTGCTTATCAGCATTTACAACAGGACAGTATAAATAATTGCTAAGGCAAGAGACATCTCACTTGCACTTCCCAAATAAAATGCACTTTTGACTCAGTTGTCACCTGGAAAACTCTACTGCACGTATCCTGCCTATACAGAAGCCCCGAGAACTACTAACCTTTGAAAAACCTCAAACTAGTCTAGTATAATGCTAAAAGAAGCAATGTTTCAAAGTTAAAGAACTGCCAATTACATGGTCATATGCTATGAACCCAGGCCTAGATACCCTTTGAGATGAGCTCTGCAAACATCCTCCAAAGCTATGGAGGATGGGGAGGAATGTGGACTTCCAATTTAAGTGTCCTGCTCCAACCCATGACCCCAAACATCACAAAGTTTAGGCCAATAGACTAGGTGGAAGTGGTAAGAGTTCCACAAGCTTTGAAATAGCTTCTTCCAATGAAATGCCAGTCTAGTAGAAAAGGAAGAGCTAAGTATACTGCTGACCAGGAAGTTTCCCCATCCTCTTCAGGATTTCAACACAAACTTGAATCTCAGTAGAAAACAAGTACCAAGTCTAATCATCCAGATGATAACCACATGCTAATTCGCTTACAGTCAAAACAGTAAAATTTCAGTGATAAGACTCTCTTGACAACTTTCCTCCTTCTGAATTATTCTCATTTAATTACTCAGATGAATGTACACAGACAGTACATGTTCAACACTTTCTGTGCCCCATCTTTCTAAGAGCATAACAGTCTGGAAAGATCAAATTAAGAGTATCTTCTTCATACTCCAGTAATTAATTTTTATTTATCATACTATAAGAAATCTTGTTTACTATCAAAAGGAAGTGAAATAAAACAGATCTTTAGGTCACAATAACAAACTCCATCAAGGTAAACTTGGGAATGTTTCACCTAATCCAGAGTGTTTGGATTTTCCTTTTCCCAACAAAAGATTAAGGCATGAAATTTAATTTTCCCCATGAAATATTTTTATTATGGGAGTAACAGACATTATTACATAATTTACACTTGGCAGGAATTTCCAGTTTTATGTAAGCTAAACTGATCAGGGTTCATTTATTCTGAAGTATATTTTAAAAGGTTACTTTCCCATAAAAATTTTTGGTTTGCTTTAGATATTCACAAAACAATAACTGAAGAACTTTTCAACTGAAATACTGCTAAAGGAATACATGCAAAACATGCACTGAGGAGTTTCCACTTGTTTCAAGCTCCTCTCCTTTCATGTTTAAACCCTTCGGATTCTTACAAGTTTTCCAAATACACTTTCATACCAATGTCCAATTTGTGTGGACTATTAAAGCTACAACCATATCTTAGGGTTTATGAATACATGCAGAGTATTAGCATTTGCTTTGCTTTCTTTATCCATCAAACTATCAGTACAAACAACCTTTTGAGCAGAAAGGTTATTCTAGAAACATGACAAATGGGAAGTCACAACTAAGGAGAATTTCTTTTTAATTTTATTTTAAAACACCTACTGTGCTCTCACTTCTCACTCTGAGTTTAATCATTGACCTTGCATTTATTGCAGAGAGAAGGTCCATAATACAATAGCAACTGTGCACGCAGTAGCATGTCAGTCAACAGGAACACCACATGAACTCTCCTTCTCTAAGGTTTATACAAGAGCAAGAAGACTGAGAATTTGATTACAGGATTAACATAAAAACTTTAACCATACACCAATTAAAAAAGTATAATTGTCCCAATTTATACTGAAGTTGTGACAGTTTACTTAAGGTCTCCTTAAAAGAAGTTAACTCTCACACAAAGGTAGTTAGAACAGCGTATAGAGTTCAGAATGAGCAATGCTTGAAGAGCAATCAAGTGCTATAAAAGATACATGCGCAGCTGGAAGGCCGATTTTTTTTAAGATTGTCAGCTACATGTACATCTGTCCACACTCCAAGGCTTTTCACTTGTAACTTACCATTACAGGCTCTTCAGTCTTTTCCATTAACGTATCATTCATTAAGAATCTGCACTCCAGCAACAAGTGTTTTGAGAGACTAAGTTCCTCATTAATGACAAAAAATGATGAGCTAAGTATTTATGAGCTTGTGTTTGTCCATTTCCACTCTCAGGGGCAGCTCCAGGAAGACAGAGCTCTTGCTGCACCTTCCAGTTGTGTTTTGTAGGGGTTTCTTGTTTTCCTTCCCTCCCTCCCCAAACTTAAAGACAGTTTCACAAACAACTCCAAGGCTTCATTCAACTGGGCAAAGCTGTCTGCTGATGCACATTTTAATTCACAGGCAGGCAAAGTTTAGAGTAACACACATACAGAAGCTGACAAGCGAATCACCATTTAGCTTGCTGTGTTATATAAACAGTATGGTGGAAAACGCCAGCCCTGAGCAAAACCATAATAAAGAACCAACTAGAACCTGTTCTCAGAGAGTTACTCTGCACATATTTTAAAAAACCCATACCTTTTGAAGTTAGTTAATAAACAAAGTGTTTAATCTAAGTCATGTTCCTCAGCAGCTGAGAGTGAGCTACTAAATGCTTCCAAAGTCTGCAAAAACCATCCTTTTATTTCTGTCAGAAATGAGATTAAGAAAAAAAGCAATAGTACAGATGAAAAAAAGCTGTGGAAAAACACCTACTTTTTCTCATCAGAAATACTCCACCTGTCTTCCCCACCAACTCAAACATCATATTTAGTTTTCTATAGGTCTCAGGTAAGTTCTTACCAGTTAACACACCAAGACTGGTCCAAAACCAAATCCTGTTTAGAACAAAAGCATTCGTTCTGCTTATACCAAACTCCTACATGCAGCCAACAATGATCTCATTTGCCATTTAGTGCGTATTTGAAATTGAAGGCTAACACGTACATATTTACTTTTAATATTTATTCCAAAATATTCTAAGTTGCTTATAAAGTATCCTACTTTCATTTATAACTCAACTGCATAGCAGTCATTTATGTCGAAGTGATACTTCAACATAAATACTGCTACTTCTGAAGATTCCTTAAGACTAGCTATATGCTAAAAGATAAGCACCACTGTCATTTAATGCCACTAATAAAGAAAAAATAATTTTTTGCAGCAGTAGTAAAAATGTTCTAGTACATGGGACCACTTCCATTACTTTATACCAACATAGCGAAACATTGCTCACAACTGAAACGAACAATCAATTGCTCCATGTCCAGAAAAGATCTTATTGTATGCCTCACAATACCACTTCCAAATTGCTCCCATTCAAAGTAATCCTGTGGCATGACTGGGAACTAAGCCAGGAGGGCACAATTCTTCAACACACATGGTAACAATGTCAATATACAGTTAAGAAAATGACAGTATGTACCTTCCACCCCCTCCTCCTATTCCTATGAAAAGAGAGCTTCATTAACACATCTGCTTCAATTTACTGCTGCAAAGGGAAACTTCAGCGTCATCACTGCTTCCTTACAAACCTGCAAGGAGTCATCCTTCAGTGCAGAGTGCTCCAAGAGACACTTCAGACAGGGTTCATGCTGTACAATTATAGAGGTGCCATTTTAACGGTAATTCTAAATTAGGAGGTAAACACTAAATACTTTTCAAAATGGTAGTAAAACCAGTAAGAACTATAATATCCACAAGAGCTGAAATTCATCCAAAGCACAAAGTTATTGCAACATCACTACTGACAACAGAAAGTGAAGATTCACATTAGTCCAACTTCACCAAGGCCAATCTGCTTACATGCATACATGGGGAGGGAATGACAACACCACCAGTTCACTGGTTTATATATCCCTTTTTAAATGCAGACCCCTTTCCTCTTTTAGCAAAAAGCACACAGCACTGTTACAGCACAAACTACATATAAACAGCATCTGTCTTTCTACACTTCTTTGAGTCTGGTATCATTGTTTGTATTTTTAAACAAATGCACCTCAAAATCAAACTCAAAGCTCCAATCAAGTTACTATGATGAGAGTGAAATTGCCAGTAAAACTCCAGCAGAAAACCATTACAGGCGTCCCTTGTTCACTGTGACTCAAGTATTGATGTTATGGGGACATCAAACAAGCCCAGTCTAGAGGAAAACAGGTTTGCGTGGTTGCTTCCAGGTTAAGCCAGCCTGTCAATATTCGATGTAACAGGAGGGAGATTCTGCATTTAGAATAGACCTGAGAGAAGTTTGGAATTTCCAAGGTCTTCATGCAAGTGAACAGCAGCAGCTCACCAAGTTAAATTGGCAATGCTTTAACCGAAGACCTTTAAGCTATAAAAGTGTCAAAGATTATAGAAAGACATACATACAAGTACTTCAGCTTGGCAGCACTATCATTCTCCTGACTCTTTTTTAACACCTTTATCAACTAAAGTCTCTTGTATTCACTTCAGTCAGAGCATAAAAGAGATCAAGGTAACTCTAAGGCTATTACAAGGCCATCTGGCCATATGACACGCTTACCTTGGATTATTGGCCTTCACATGCAAGTCTGAAATTATGAGTGACAAACTGCATAAACTCTCCAAGCTTTTGTCACTTAATTTGTATTTTAAAAATGCATGCACCTCAGCCACAAGAAAGCTTTAAGAAAAAAGTTGTTGCATTTCCAGCATTGAGAAAGCTATTTACACAAAGCAGAAATGCAATCAAGTACACAAGTTCAGACAGTATCGAGACCTGTCCTTGCTCGAAGGGTTATGATTGCATATCTATGACCAAAGTGAAGTAACCTCCAACAGTTCAGAAGGTGTGGCCCTTAAGTCTGCTTACAAACTTTGTGGCTAATTTTAGGCATGAAGCAACAACCCTCTACAGAGTCACATTACTGTCTAATTACCTCTATTTTTTTTATTGGGAAGGGGGGGGAATTGGGAGTTTTTAATCTTTTTGTATTGGTTTGTTGCTTATGGGCGGGGGTAAGAAATACATGGATCTAATAAAGTGGCTGAATAAAATCTCACACTGTCTGTACACCATCAATAAGTAGTATGGATCAACAGAAGAATATCTGTAAAGCAAGATAGTTGTCATTAAGAATCAGTGTCCATCATCTCTGCATTTCAGTGATTTCTACTTCAAAGCATACCAGATTACAACCACAAGTGACCAGCATACACAAACTGCTCTCACAGATCACAACTTTAAATTCAGTTTTACCCAAAAAGATTCCAGTTCAAGTGCTCCAAGACCATTCCATGTTAGCCAAAACACAGCAGGTCAGGATGACTGATTGGCTTCAAAAGAACATTCCCAGCTCCAAATAAAATACTGACATAGATACATCCCCAGTTCACAGTTATTTGCACAATATTAGCGTATTATTGAAACTAGTCTTTCCACAATTTGTTTATTCAATTTTAAGCGATTTTACAGCTGAAACTGAAGAATTTCATTTTTTACTGATGACAAATGCAAGAAAGACTGAAAATATATTGTCTCGGGCATCCCAAAAAAAACTGTTAACATAAGAAAAGGTGTGTTGTTTTTTGTTCAGTGTTTGTTTAGGGGTTTTTTGGGTTTTTTCACTATAGCAGCCAAAGCAGTGTTTATCATTGGAATACAGCAAGGCATAACAAGACACATCAAGCTGTGAACTCTAGACCCTCCTCTATACAACTCAGCAGTAGAACTGAAACATGCTATCCCACTGCATGCTAGATACCTGGAAGGGTCAGTCCTGTGACGTTTGTGTCCAAAGACAAGCACTAGCTAAAAACTCATCTGAGAGCCTGTCTCTTTCCATGTCATCTACACATTTTATAAGCACCTGACAGATCTATTTTACATTGGTCCTTGTACAGTGGCTATTTCTGCCCAGCACCTTATTAAAAAGGAGATGCTGATGACAGCAAAAGGAGATTAATTCATTTTAAATTTTATATTAACCAATGCTTTAACCAGACCTTTTTATAGGCTATGCCAGCTCAAAATGCTTGTTCAGAGATGCAAAGGCAGGAGGGGTCCTGTTCTGAAAGAGACCTGGATTCAAAGAGGATTCCATCCTCTTTACTTAAGCAAGGAGCTCTGGTTTTGATAAAGGTCTAACACAGTTTAAGAGTGCAATACACTCTTGTTCATGGAAGTCTGGCACAGATTTGGTGAGGGGTGAAAGAGGTCCAGTCATTTAAGACAAGTGAATCTTCAATCATTGTATGACAGCATAACAGATCACAATGCACCAAAACAATGGATGAGTGACTTTCTTAAAAGAAAACAGTGCTACCCTTAAAATTCTTCAGTTTGTCTGACTCATTCACTGTGGAGCTTCTCCCCGGCATTCCGCTGTAAAACCAACAGTTGATATCTGAAGAAGAACCCTCCATCTCATCTCCAAATGACCTGCCTCCAATTCTTTATTCTAGGGAGAGGTTTATTTGCTCCAGGTGAAGTTCAGCATGAAAGGAAAGAGTTGGTAGGAAAATATCTAGCCTCAACATCCACTGAGATGCAGACAACATAGAATGGGCAGAAGGGAATGAAGGACTTCCTATGCCTACGTTAAAAGAAATATTCTCCAAAAACAATTCTAGCTTACAAAATAATCAGCTACATAAGGCAGCAACTTCTCCCACCTTATACCACAAGTCCAGGGGAGAAGCTTTGTGTTTATCATCTGGTCTTCCACTTGTACAGTAGACTAGTTTAGAAAAAGTGGCACTGCATTTTTCAGATTGAATTATTCTCCCTGAAGTTCCTTAGAAGTTGGCCTTCTTCACTCATTCAACAGTTGTTCAACTTGTTCTCAGTTAGACTTATACTAGTAAGAAACACACCTTATCTTCATTAAACTTTATAGTCCAATTCCTTCCTAGTAAAAAACCTTTGTGCCACTGATCTGCAATATTTTAATGTTCACCCCAAAAAAAATCAAGTCCAAGGTACACATATTCAACAACTGCACCAGTAACATATCTGAGGGAGTAGAATATAGACAGATTTGCCTACCATCGTACTATAACCTTTCTTCATTAGACTGATCTTTTAACAAAGTTAAAGAAACACATATCCATACAGGCTTCACTCATGGCAGTAATAATACAGTCATCCATAGGCAAGTTTAAGGATCTTCTTTGTTCTGCACTGCAGAGGCAACCACTTACAGAACAAATACAATCTGGTCCACTTGCTCACTATATTAGGCATATTAAATGATGGCAAACCTTTTTCTTCTTGAATTATTCAACAGCTGCACAGGATTTATATGCATAGCAAAGGTAACAGAGTACCAGTTATTCAGTCTTCTCGAGGAGGAACACAGATTTTCCCAGATTCCCAGTAACAAACTCTCCCTGTCATCCCCCCTACCATATTTTTAATATCAGGGGAAGAAAGAGGGGGAAAGAATTTGTTACTATTTGTGATTCATGGAAAACAGCTTTTCTCCCCCTATAGCTTTACTACTGCTATTCTAGCTGAACACATATGGTATTAAGTTATCCATGAGTTCATCCCATGCAGTAACAGTACAGGTAGCATTTCAGGGGTGAAAAGATTTTATGCAAGTTTCAATGCTTGGATTGCAGGGTGGAAAACTTCATTTGCTAAATCATATCAATTTCACTGTTATACATTTGAACACACTCATAGATAGCAGTCATACCTTCCTCCTACTGCGTCGTCTTGTGGCTGGGCCCCGGCAGAGTTCCTCTGTGAACGTCGCAGTGACCCCCCTGGATTGTTATTAGGCCGGTTGGACATTGGCACCTCTCTCCTGAAGGGACATACCCTTTCTAGACACTACCATTCACTGAAAGACAAGAGAGGAAGAGCCATAAGACATGTGTCATGAAGACTCACTGCCACACCTCCAGAGGCAAATGTAAAATGCTATCGCTTAAGCAAAAACTGAAGACAAAAACTTTTAAACAACTTTTAGTTATAAGACATATGGACAAGGTTCTTCTCAAGAACATTTAGAACCTTAATACACAGCAACCAGGTTTTGGTGTATATATAGCATACAGACAATCTACTGGACTAAATGACCTTTAAAAGTCCCTTCCAACCCAAACTACAAACTCCTCCATGATTTTGTGATGACACATTTTTTTCTAGCAGGCTTCTCTAATTATAAGGAGAGAGGACAAACGCAATTTAGGAGAATCTGTGTTTATCAACATTAAGGAAAAATTCAATGATTGATAGCAACAGTATGCAAGTATTTTAACTTTCATTGTAGGAGATTACAAAGCCTATTTCAGGAATAAGCAGCAGTATTCATGACATAACTACAGTGCTTTCCAAACAGCTTCTTTCTCTAGTCTGATTCATGCAACTTTCATTTGCATAAAGCAAGATATATAGTCATTCAGGAAAAAGGATCTAGCTTTATAATCAGAAGTTTTGCTCATGAGAGCTAAATTAAAGAGAAAAGGTATTTGAAACAGAGGGATTTATGAGTGCACACAATTGTTTTTAAAAAATAATCTATGATGGCTTTATATTACTACTTTTGGAACTGCTTTGTGACTGCTAGAGGTCTACAGATATTATTCTGGTAGTTATTTATAGAAGACTACCATAACCCCCAGCCATAGTTCTCAGAAACAGACATATTTCAAGAACAAGCCTCACTTAATTCCTCAGTGAAGAGAGGTGACTTCTTTATCCTGTGTTAAATTGGAATTTCCATGTAGAGCATAGCAACAGGACCACAACCAGCAAATCCAGTTTTACTGTTTCTAATTTTGTGGAATCTGGTAAAAAAGTTATTTGCAGGTTAAAAAAAGAATCTGTAAGAAGGAAAGTAACCCAAGTTTAAGAACTCAGTAGTCTATATGCTGATTTGGTACCTATTATTTCTAGACCACAGTAAGCAAGAAGTCTGTCATGGAAAAGTTTAAAACACTGCAGCTTCAGATTCAAATTCAAATGTCTCCAATGAAATAACTCTCAAGATCTGGCATTGTCAGTAAAGACAGTGAATAGCTGAACATAATTGTCTATTCTTCTGAAAAGGGCCTATAGAAGTGAACAAAGGAGACAGGAGGAGAAAGGGGGGCAAGAAAGAATACTAAATGATGGAGTTTTACTGCAAGCTGTAAGAAACCAGGCATATAAACAGGTATTATGCAAACCATTACCTCACATACGATGCTAAAAGGAACATGTATATCATCAAAACACCTGCACAGTGGAGAAAATTATTGATTAGGATTCTGTTAGCTCAGATTCAGTCTTGTTACACTGTAATAATACAACCTAATACTGAAAGGTCACACTTAGCATGCCAGAAATACTTTAAAGATTTCCAGGAATTGAGTAAGAATACAAGTTAGGCAGAAGAATTGCTCTCCATCCTAATCCCTACATCACAGGAGTCAAAAGCATCTTTTGAAAGTTTTTCATGTTCTTTATACTACGAGGTCCAACGCAGCAGCAAACAGCAAAAACAGAAAGTAGAATTAACAAACTAATCACTTTTACCTTCATTGGTTTGGTTGGGGTTTTTACCTTTGGCTGAGGAACTTCAAAGAGTGTAAGTAAAGCACAAAATGCACAATCCTACAAAATATAGTTATTTGATGAACCTCTTAGCTAGACATCTTGATGACTAAGTTGAGAAAGCTATAAAAAGTTGAGAAAGCTATAAATGCTACTACTCAAAAGGTGAACTTCCCCTCTTCACAATTGTTTCCTCTTATTTTAACTCTTCAATCACAGCCAATATTACAACAGAAATTTTTAAAGCTTTTCAGTAACGTGTAACACCATCAATCCACAACTTCTTACACTTTAGAGCACAAGGAGATTTACAATGAAACAGAAAAAGCTTGCAACTGCTGGAAATCATGCCAGCTTGCTGGTGTAGCCAGATCAGTCAAGTTGAGAGAATCGTAAGTAAGCATTCTCTTCAGACTAGCAATGCAAAGTCTAGCATTAACCAGGCTGAAAGCTGACCAGGGCCCCAGCACTACCTAGAGAGTCCAGCTGAAGTCAATCACAGGCACTGTCAAATGTTGTTGCATACTCTCTTTTTATTTCCTTGTATTCAAACACCAAATGAAAAAAATCCTCTGTATCAGAAAAGGGGCGCATTTTGTGCATTTTCTTAAAGGAGAGAGTAGTGTCCCCTTCTGCATGAAGGTCAGCTGGCATTGAAACTGTACTAATGTCAATCTTTCAGTCATACTACAAAATCATTGCCACAGAACTACTGTCTCACCTTGTACTAGTTAAAATGTGCATTTCAGCAGGTTTCATTCGGCAAGGAGCAGTGCTCACTTAGACCTCTGCTAGGTTAGCTATGCACTTTCCCACCTAGGGCCAGAACATGGGCTTCTCCACACACAACCACAAGAGTCAGCTGAAGAAAACATCACACAGGCAACCCTGGCCCTCCCTAGGGAAACTTTAGTTTAATACTGATCTGTCTGGGTGTGCTGGTTTTGTCTGTGATAGACTTGAATTTATTCACAGTGGCTGGTACAGGGCTATGTTTTGGATTTCTGTTGAACACAGCATTGGTAATAGAGCATAGTGTTGATAATACAGATGTTTTTGTTATTGGTGAAAAGTGCTTACACAGAGCCAAGGCCTTTTTTGCTTTTTGTACTGTCAGTCATGCTGGTGAGGAGGCTTGAGGTACATGGGAGGTTGGGAGAAGACCTAGCCAGAAGAGGTGACCCAAAATGACCAAAGAGCTATTCCAGACCACATGACTTCATGATCAATATATACAGCAGGAAGAAGAAGGAGGAAGGGGAGGACACTTGGAGTGATGGTGTTTGTCTTCTCAAGGCACCGTTACCATGATGGGTCCTGCTCTCCTGAAGATGGCTGAACACCTGCCTGCCCATGGGAAGCAGTTAATTCTTTGTCTTGCTTTGCTTATATGCACAGCTTTTGCTTTTCCTATTAGATTATCTTTATCTCAACCCACAAGTTTTCCAGTTTTTACCTTTCCAATTCTCCTTCCAATCCCACTGGTGGGGGAGTGAGCAAGCAGCTGCCTCGTGCTTGACTGCTGGCTGGATTAAATCATGACCCTTAAAGTAGTCTGTGTTTAGAAGTTATGTAGCACAATGTGTTGTCATACACACGGTATTTTCAGCTGTGTAGAAGAATGAAATGACAACTGTTTTGTCCTTTAAGTCATCTGTCAAGTCAAGATGATGTCCAGAGTTATCTTCTATATTGAAACCTCTCAACTTAACTGCATTTCTTATTGTGTACTTGCTGCCATATGACTCCCAGTTTGCTTTTAAATATAATGCAGCTTCACGGTTCAGCTGTGGACCTTCAACACTGAAACACTAACTTAAATCTCACTGTAAGCCACACAATACCATGTGCCCAGTTAGTCCAGTGATGAAGAGATATTTTCACAACTGTGCCTTCCACATCCTGAAACCAAAGAGCCCAGAGGTTCCTAAATCTGAACTGTTCTCATTCAGACTTGTCCCTCTATCTCTGAGTCTCACTCCAAGCACTTGGCTTCTTCTTTCCCCTTGTCAGACACCTACATTCAAAGGAAATGTGCAACTCAGCAGAGATCAGTCAAATGCGTCAGTGCAGCCCTGCCAGATTTTAAGACAATTTCCTCAACTACACTGATTCTTCCTCACACTCACAATAACAAAAAGCTACAACCATCCATCAGACCTCCATGCTTCCATGATAGACAATGCTATTCAGGATTTTTAAGCTCAGGTCCCCTTCTAGCATAAAGTCATCTGCACACAAGCCTTTTTAGTTAATGTTTCTTAGCTCCATATTCCTAGCTACGATGATGCCAAAGCATGGTCCTGCAGAGGCTCTCATCACAAGCAGACTCTTTAGAATGAGGATCAATTTCAAAAGCCAGCATTTCCAATAAACCCACAACATACTGTATGAAGCCATGTAACAGCATTGATACCTACTGCTTATTATTCCACATAGTATTCTTGAGTTTTAGCAAACACTATTTGATTACTATTTAGAGTCATCTTCATTATTGTATAGAAAAGCAACTAAAATTAATTTCTGTAGATCTAACACCTATTGCAAACACTATAGTTAATATAGTCAACATATTGCTTCGAGAGGTTCTATGGGAACACAAGACAAAAAACACCTGTTAACTTGCAGTGAAGCCTTTAACCTTCTTCTTGTGGAAAAGCCAACAGGAAATTACTAACATGCTTCCGTGTTTTTGAAACTAACTGGGAAAATAGAGAACTACACAAAAAGCCTGTATCAGCCTTTACTTAGCATCCAAATCACTCCCTGAGGGATTCTAGGAACTGTAATGTAGCTACCCTGACATAGACTACTGCGAGAAAACGACAGTGCGTAAACTGAAGGACTCCAGCACACTCTAGGGCCACTAATAGGGTAACAAGGCAAATCAGTAACAATACCTGTTA
>VYXC01011222.1:11222-33633 GCA_013397175.1 Platysteira castanea | reverse complement strand
AAAAAAAAAAAAAAAATCAACTTAACTCTTCCAAAAGGGCCTTCTTAATCTACTTGCATGAGCTCTAAAACTTGTTTGTTTAGGCTGTTTGTTTGGTTCGGATTTGTTTCATTGTTTTGGGTGGTGGTTTTGTTTTTGGTTTAGGGGTTTTTTTAAGTTCTTTGCAAGAATCTTGGTAATGCAGTAATTTTTTCAGACTCTTGCATTCTCCTGAGTATTTTGGGATATGCCTAGCACCTCTGCCTATAATGCTCCACTATAATACCTGTTATCTGCTTGGAGTTGAGCTAAGTACACTGGTCAGCATCCTTCCTCTCACGTACCTTAGCCCAAAAAAAAAGTGCCTTATTTAATGATGCTGCAGCAATCCAGCTCCTCAAAATTGCGCAGACTGACTGCCCTGAAGTCAGTATTAGGCAAAAGTGGGGGGAGAAGGAAAACACAGGAGGATGTTTAAATGCCTTGCAAGTTCAGAACATTTTCTTCCAGCAAGCTGTGGTGGGTGCCAGAACCCAGCCAGAACCCAGCGTTCAGTGTACATATCAGAAAGTATTAAGCCTAAGACTTCAGATTTGTATTCGTTTACTTCAATGTAGACAACATTAATTTACTTGATCAGCTGTTTCTGTGATAAATCTAGTCACTTAAGATAGAAACAACACTCTAAATATATAAGCATACAACACGCTTTAGAGTTCATACTTCAATTGCAACTAAACTGAAATAATTACAGCCTACAGTTTAGTAACTGCTGAATTGTTTCAGATTTACATCATTTTCAACTGGTCTCAGCTGCACCTCATTTTTGCTCACTGTTCACAAGGTTCTCCTCATTTACCTGCAGTCATACACACCTATTTACTTGCTTTACAAGTAAGCACTTGCAAGTACTCAATTACTACTTCTACTTCAATAGCTGACTTAAATTAAGACGACTTTTTAGTCCAGGGAATTGCTTTAAACTCAGTCTTCTACAGCTGATTTTGACACAGTATTCTCCCTCCCTACACTCTCTAAATTCAGGCGTTATTCAGCCATCCTTGTTCTTTTCCCACTGAAGTCCTCACCTTCAAACAGATTTTAAAGCTCCATGCAGGCAGAAGTTTGTATTTTCAGTTTAGCAGCCTCTTGTCCCTTCTGGTTGTTGAAGTTGAAAATTCATGGAAGAATTTTAGGGAGTGGATACAACAACACACTGAAAACTTCCTAGAAACATTTTCTGCAACATGTCCTAAATTCTCATCATCCCTCCCTTCCTCCTGACAGTAAATATCTATACACAAACGAGGGAAAAATATATTCTCCCATGAGCTGCAAGGTGCTGTAAGGCACTGTAAGGTGTATGCATTTCATCTGCATCCGTGCAAATGTTAAGTCATCCAGCTGCGTGAAACCACTGAGCCTTAAGAAAATAACAAACTTTTCTTCTTTCAACATAGCAAGACCAAGCTAACACTTAATTTCCTTATCCACTTCCATTTCTACCTTCTCCCCATGAATAGCCGTAAGTTGTCTACGTGATTCAAAGATGCCAGAGTACACTAAGGCTTCCTTACTGTACTGCATCTAATGTAAAACTCACGTGGTGACTTTTATCAGAATAACTGCCTTTAATACAGAAACCACACAAAATTATATTGATTCATCTATTAGGCTGGACTGTATTCTTTTTGTATTTTCCTTCTCCAAAGCTAGAGAAGAACTAGAGAACTACACACACAGAACTGCATGCACAGACACCCTAAGTAGACCAAATTCAGTATATATATAAAACTCTCCAGGATGAACAAGACTCTAATAAACATAACATTACTTCATTGCTACGAAGACAGACAACTAGGTCTCAAGGAAGTTTCTTCCAGAAACAAGCATGTACAGTTTTAAGGAAACAGATTTCTACAACTGGCACAAAATTTCTACAGATTTACATAGCTGCATCACTCTTGTCACTTCTTTTTGAAGATATTAATAAGGTATTGATGAGAAGACAAGCAGAGTTTAACAGCATTCAGATGGAAACTCCTCTTCAGACCAGAGGCTTTTTTCATGCAGAGTTCAACTGAAGTATAAGAGGTAAGTCAGAATTATTTTAAAAAGCCTTGACTGGAAAGAATGTCTTGAGATTATATGGTCCAACCACCTGCTGAAAGTAGGACCTCAAATTACATTAGCTTTCATTTTGAGAAGTGACAGTTGCCAACCATGATGACAAAATACAGAGTTCTGAGCAAGAGGTGAATCACAAAAGCTACCCTGAGTGCCAGAACCCACAAAAAAACAAAAAACAAAAACAAAAAAAAACCCAAAAAAAACCACAAAAAAAAAAAATCGAGTGAGCTATCAAAGCATCACCATATACACCATATATACAAGCATGCAAAGACACTAACAGAATATCATAAACTTTAAAAAGTCATGCAATAGATGTCAGTTCAAGTAACTTGAGATCTCAGATCTGTGTAAGGTGTACACATACCCAAGGACACAATCCCCATCCCTTCCAAGGACAATTGCTCTGAGAGAAGAGCTAACTATGGTCTAGCTCCTCACTGCAATCACACAGAGCTCAGAAAGCCCTCCCTCCCTACCTCCCCTTCAGTTCCTCAAAAGCATAATCCAGTAACCTGGACTAAGAGGAGAAAGTAAGAAAAATGGAGATGTAAGCTAGCTATGAACTTCAAAGGAGTCCAGTCTCTGAAGTTTATAGATTTAGGACCACCTTATATGCCCATTTTTACACTGAGTAACTTTAGACAATACATAAGCTGTTAGTCAGAGAAATTTTTCCCAAACTGCAACAAAGAGAAGAAAAACTTCAGTAAAACATTCTTCCTAGATTGATTACAGTGGAAGAATTATTTTTAATTCAGCTTCTCTGTAACCACCGGAGTGATTTCAACAAAGAAAAATAATAAAATAAATCAGTCAAGGAACAGGTGTTATTCCCTGTTCCACTGACTTTACAACAAACAGCCATCAGAAAATTATGGCAAACTTTGGGCCTTGCTACATTAGGAAGTCATCTTTCCCCTCCCCGGGCTTTCAAGAGCTCAGCCCTCTCCTACCCTTCTAGCCAAAAGAGTGGCAGTGCTGAGGGCCTCCCTCACAGAACAGCAAAATGAGTGGCTAAGAGCCTGTAAGTCTCTAGACTGCATTTATGTACGTATGTCTAATGACAGAGACAAATGGGAAGAGAAAGCCTTGGCATGAAAGAGCAAGGGAGAAGAGCAAAAAAATCTTCATCTGTGATCTCATACTGCTGTCTGGGAGTTCAAACACTCATCATCTGCAACCGGAAGATTTACAAGTTCCCACAGGTAATAAGAACACTGAAAACACCTCTGAAAAGATGCACAGCACTACTTGCTAGAGGAACGTCCAGGCTGTCAGGACTGTGTGATCCAAAAGGTCATCCATGCCATGACCCCAAGCAAGCAAAGTAGCACACTTACCTACCGACTTGCGTCTAGTGAGAAGACTGGAAGATATGAGAGGTCAAGTATTGTTTAAGGAAAAATCTGAATACATGTATCACATGCTCCAGTGTTGATACGAACAGCTTTGTGACAATGATTGAATTGCAGAAGCTGAACAGTCTCCCCTGCTTCAAGCAGGTCAATTGAATTTAGGTCTTGAGACTGCAAAGACCTTTCATTGAACCTGGTACAGGAAAAGCAAACTAAAGGCTTCTTCAAGGACCTGGAAGAAACTTAAAAACTTGTTCCATTAAGATTACAGAGAACTGACACCCACCATTGCTTTAGAAATAAAACAATAGATTGGCATTTATGCCACAGCCAGAACACCTCAATAAGTCCTTCTGGGCTGTGGAAAAGTCAAATTGAAATAGCAAATGGGGCACTACTCAAAATTACAGAGGTACAGATACCACTGGCAGTCAACAATACAACTAACTTGCCAGCTGAAGAACCAAGAGAAACCTATGGAGGGGAGGGCCATAAAGTAGCTAAAAAATTTTAAAATTAAGTACCTGCAGAGGTTAGACAGCAGAGTATTCCTATGCATCTGAACAGCCTAAAGGAACAAAAAACCTCAAGCTTGTACAGGATACAAGGGCAAGCTCAGGTATCAGGTCTGATTGCACACCTGGTGCTCCAAGTTCACAGTACACAGGATCCATAGCTTCATTTCATTACTGAAGGAAAAAAAAAATCACCATATTTGCACATTAAGAAATTAAAACCAGGTCTAAATCTTAACTGAACTCCTGCAAGGTGGTCGAGGGGGCTACCTAACATTAAGACAGTAAATGCCTTTACTCCTATAGTCCTTTTTTCCCTCTGGAAAAACAGAAACTGCAGTCTGAGGAGAAAAATTAAAGGAGTTGCATGGAACAAACGTAATGGTCTCTTGAGGGCATCTCTCTTCAGTTCTGCCACATCACTGCTTTCTTTCTCTTATGTTCATCATTTCTTTCTCTTACGTTCATAAATATTTCAATACGAAATATTACAATTTGTGTCACTTTTTGGACTGCACTTTGGTTCACAAAACAACAAAAGTGTCAGTCAGATCTTCAATCCTCATCCAAAGCAGAAGTTAGGAAAAATAGAAAGCATTTTTTTTTCCTCTTGCTTCTCTATAGTTTTACATTATGTACTGAAACTGTTGTCAACAGCAACTATTCCTCTTGTTTTTGAGTGCATCAGTAATAGAGTTAACTATAAAAATAATCTCCTAGAACATTTACTCACTATGTCATTCAAAGATTTTGCCCTTGTAAAAAAACTCAAATATTAAAGCTGTTCTTCTCAAATCAAATTTGATACCTTTCCATATCACTGTTTGGAACACGTCCAAACTAGTTCAGTGTAAGTTTTCCTCTAGTGTATGGTTTGACTTGAATTCATTAACAAAGGAAGGGAATGCTCTCACTGTGGCAGAGGGCCAGGACTCAAAGCTTCAAGAAAATACTTTCATGTTTGCAACACCTGTAGCTTCTCAGTCTGAATTCAGTGTTCTATATTATTTTGTGTTTTAAACCAGCTAAACATTAAGTTCTGTTGCATAATTCGGTCAACTCTGCAGCAGTTAATTTTTTTACTACAGAGATATAAAGATTATCAAAAGCATTAAGAATCCAGAAACTCCTGAGTCAATCTGTATCAAGGAAAAGAATAGTCTGATCTGGATAGCTGCAAGTCAGCCAGAGACAGCTCAGCTTAAGAAGCAGCCCAGAGGTATTTAGGCCCTGTCAGTAACACAAAAGATTTGTTAGACCACACAGAGAACAGGCACACACAAACATAGCAAATGTTAACTGCAAAATACTGAACCACATTTCATATCTTTGTTGACAGATCATTTTCCCTTTTAGCACTGAAATGGGAAAGAAAGCAAAAGTGAGGAACAAATATGTTTGAAGTTTCTTCTACTGTACACTTGTGTCATGGAGCAAATTTTTTCTGCCAAATCAATCCTACAGCAAGAGCTTGACTTTACAGGACCTTTAAAACTACTGTTACATACTGACAAGCTGCTCCAAGCAAAGTCGACACTACTATGAGAGCCTCAGGATGCAATTCTGCTACCTGGTCTTAATAAAAGTGTAGCTTCAACTTGTTACTAACAAATGGAAGTAATAGTTCTTTTGTTTCTTAAAATTAAACAAAAGCACTTCTCTCCAACAGAAAAGAATGTATTTGTCACTAGCCAAATTCTGACCAAAACTCTGCTGTTTGTATGCAGAGAACTTCATTTCTTGCAGACTTCCAACAAAAAAAAACATAATAAGCAATAGAAGAAAAATCTTACCTGATCTTCATTTTCAGCTTCTCTAGAAACCCTTGTTTAGTAGGAGCCAAAAGTCACTATCTGTACAGTGGCTTAAGCTTTCACTAACATCATAATAAACAAAAAAAAACCCCAAAGCAAACCAACCAAAAAAAAAAACCCAAAAAAAGCACTGTCTGGCAAGAATGAAGGAGAAGGCTCTATTCAGTTGAACAAGGAACTTTTACCTTCTGTGAGACAACATGAATCAAAGCACAGAAGCCTTCATGAAGTGCAGATCAGTGACACTGCCAGAAAAGAAGGCAAGCTAGAACCAGGTGGTCCAACTATGACCAAGTAAAACAGGTGTGGCAAAGTTAGGAGAGGGGCATTTATACCAGTGAAAAAATGAAAAAAAAAAAAATCAGCTCAGTGATTTGTACAAATTTCAATCAAGTACTTTTGTGCAAGTGAACCAAGAAGTAGTCAAAATTATTACCCACTTTAATCTGTCCTGCCCAATGCTTAATGCCCAGCTGCCTTTGAGCTGCACAGCTCCATTTATTTACAACACTGAGCCTAAATGCAGAAACTACTGCTCCAACACCAAGCCTCTTCCCTATTTTAATGCCATAGACCAGATGGTGCCTTATTTGCACTTTGCCATTCACCTGCATCTGGCACACCACAGCCCTGAAGCAAAACCAAGTGCAACAGCACAAGACAAACTGATACGGTACACAGCCATGTCCTACCTGCAGAGCCTGTTGGACAAAACATGTCTCAAGTTGCAGCATGGAAGGTCTTCTGAGATCTGCCAAATCCCTAACCAATTTTTGCCAAGCTGTCTTAAATTACTGAGAGACCTAGTGAGCTCAGTGGCTAGTAAAACATGGTTTGGTCACTCAAAGTCTAAATTAACACAAGATGATCTCTGCAATCTCCTAGACAACTAGAAGGGGAAAGGCAAAAACAAAACAAAAAAAATAAAAGCAAAGAACTTTAATTAGCACTAGACTGAAGGAATTCAGAGACTAGATGTTACAGAAGTTACTGCTGCAAGAAGAAACACAAAAACCAGTTGATTTGTAGACATGGATTAGAAAAGTGTGCCACAGATGAACTCAAGACCACAGGTCTAAGGGTATTAAGAAAACAAGGTAAAGAAGCAGGAGACTGGGTCTTCATTTTGTTAATATTCAGCTTCAGCTCTATACCAGACTACAAAAAACTGTTCAGTAATACCTGCATGTCTTAAAGAGAAAAACTACAAAGATAAAAACAGAAATTTCAAAAAACCCTTACGTTTCCAAGGCCAGGTATAAGGTACTCATCTGTTTCTACTCACCTAGAATGGGTCTCCAGATTTTTGCACCTTCAAAAGATAATTTAGACAAATTTGGGACAAATCAGGAGGATTTCAGGACTTTTTCTGTTGTTTTTCTAATCACTGGTATCTAGCACTGACTCAGGCTAATGGCTGTTGAGGCTTCCTTTCCTACACTGGCTCAAGTAGCTTATGCTGTCTTCTTGAAGAGAGACTTCATCCAAATGCTACATTAAAAAGGTCATAGCATAATAATGCATAGCAAGATTCCTACGCCACATGACACAATCTGGGAAATGGTTTAATTGCAGCTGTTGAGGAAGAAATCCAATTAAAACAGGTTAAGTTTCCGGCTTCCTCAGCACTGGATCTGCATATGGATCTTTTGCTATCACAAGAATACTGTAACAACAAAGGGATTAAGACACATCTAAGTTTTCTAAACTGGGCAGCACTCAAAGGAGCAGCACCTTGGAATTGTGTGCCACAGACACATCTTCTCGACCACAGAAAAAATTACACATTTACATTATATCTTACAGTGATGTAATTAGGAGCAAGCTCCAATATACATACCAAATTACTGACACAGGCACAATTAAAGACATTTACCTTGTATGAAATCATGAACCAAACCGCCTACCAAATATCTGTATAAACAAAAGAAGTTCTTTGTAAAGCTGAACAAACGAAGTCACAACCCAAGAAACACCTGTTAACACTAAAGATTAAGCTGCCTTTAAACTGATCCTATCAATGGTAAGATCATGACTTTACAGCATTCAGAGCTATTCTTTCATGTTAAATACACAGAACAACATACAATATTAGCTCCCACAACTGTATTTTAGGAAGGTTCAAACTTTTACAGTCATGGAAAAAGTTGTCAAAAGCCAGAGCTTTATGAAGGAATTAAACAACTTTATGGCACACTTTATTGCCAAGTGTCTACTCCACCCTGCACATTTACACCTTCTCAGTGCTCCATAAATAAAACAAGGGAATGTTGTGGGAACAAGGCATCGTACATCATGCTGAACTTGAGCAAAACTAAGTATCAGAGCTCTTTCAAGTGCTTTTTAGCAGGATGCCAAACTTAGCCTTAGTTTTAAACTAGACAAGAACTCAACATCACCCAATACACACAAAACAAATCTGCTACAAATTCCTCTATTCCTTCCCTTATGTGCAAGTACCACCAGGACTTTTTTCTGCTTTACCTCACCAGTGATTTTTACCTTATCTTTCCCAGGCTACCCACACACTTTCCTTGAACAACTGTAACTATGCCCATATGTTACAGCTCACAAGACTAACAAGCTAACACTAATGAGGCATTTTTCCTAGGGTCCCAGCATGGCCAGGTTTATCAAAGCCTGAACTCTTTGTCAATAGTCAATCACTTCAGAGCTGGAGGAAAGGCTCCTTACATTTCTGCCAACAAGATTTTCCAATAGGTACTGCCTAAGTCTGTTCAACGCTTTTTGTTACTTCCCAGCTACACTGCTGCTCTCTGATGTACTGATTCACAGACTAATACAGAACACTTACCAGAACACAGTCTCTTCACCACCCTGAGACACTCATAAGAGTAAGCAGAGCTGTAAGTTTTCTATAGCTTGATCAAAATGATTATTTAAGAAGTAGCTATTACAATAGCTGGTTTGATAAGCCTTTGCTCTTGCAATTTGTTCTGTGACTCAATCAGAATACTCAAAGAGTTGTCTCCTATGCAGGTGACCTTTCATCCAACACTAATGATTAACTATGCTTTATGAGCAAACCTACAACCTACTGCCCCCCAAACAACACATTAATTTTGGCCTTGTCTAGGACTGAAATAGAATATGGTGAGAAGAGAGGAAAGGAAGATAGTGTTTCTTCTAAGTGCTTCGTGTATACTTCAATGATATAATACCTTTAAGCAAACAATGCATCCATCTTGCTACACTCCTAAAAAAGGTTTTAGCAAACGTGAAAATAATCTCATACTGTTAATATGACACTGAATTGGAAGCAAAGTTCTCTCAACTTCCAAGCAAGATTTCTTGTCTTTCTGGTTTGTTTTTGTGGTTTAGGTTTTTTTCTTTACAAAATATTCTTAAGACACTCCAGAACTACTCTACATCATCCTCTTCACGCTTTATTATAAGCCATTTAATAAAATGCATCAGTAAGGAAGACAGAAAAGGATATTTAACTGGAGAGGGCACCTTCATCATGGTGCAAGATAAAGTAACTCTTTACAACACTTGAGTAAAAAACACAGAATGGAGTGGCTTCAGGGAAAGATAAAAGAAAGAATATGAAACAGACAGGCTTGTAAAGAGGGAAAATACCTGTAGGCCCAGAGGTGAGTCCAGTTTCTTCCCTCCCCTCTGCACAGTATCTTACATATCAAATGTAAAATGTAGATATTTCCTAAAGGCTGCAGCCTCTCTTACTCTTCCATCTATTTTGGAAAACAAAGATACTCAGCTAGGAGCACACACATCCCCATCCCACATATGATTAATGAGCAAAAAAAAAAACCATTCTAGTAATCCCAGTATCTTTACCATCTCCATTTCCCCATGTCAAGTCTTGGAAATACATCTTTTCTCCCATCAACTATTTCCTAGCACCTCCAACCCCTATTAGCTACCAAAGATGCCAAATTAATTGCACTAAATTTGGATCTTTAGTCTATGCTTTTCAAACTTCATTTGTATGCTTACTTTGTATTTAAAGGCTCCCCTGACAGAACAGTTTTGGGACACAGATACCATGTACCACTATTTGAAAACAGCCTGATCTGTCCAACACAAACTTCTTCCACAGAACTGAAAGCTGATGAAAACACTGCTTGCCAAACATGCAGTTATCTATGCAAAAAACAGTTGAAACTATTTTCCATTAAATGTCTATTTTGTTAGAAAGTTGAGGATATAAAGCATCTAACACTGAATTTTCAAAACAAGTCTAGAGTTGTTTTTTCTTATATCAAAGGCAGCGTATGCCACTAGCACATTACTAACATGGTAGTATTTATTATATTAAACAGTTGCATGATAAGAGCCTGAAAGTTTCAGAAGTGCTTTTTCATTTTCAAGAAAACATTTCAGATGTGGTATCAGTGTCTGTGTTTTATAATGGATACTTTTTAAATTAAAATGACAGCATAAACATTCTGTACATATTCAAGTATGACAGACGTTCTGAGACAAAACCTATTTGTTCTTTGGGGTTTTTTGCAATTCCATTGATTCTAAGCTTAGTGGTGATTACACTTCCTTATACTCTTCATTCACTGCTGAAGTTACAGCACAGATTAAGGAGACAAAACAGGCCAGACTTGAGGGCATTAGAGCCATCATGAGTCTGCATTACACAGTTGCTCAGCTGAGCTCCATTATATCTCCTGAAGAATAACAAGTACTAATGGAAGGTAAAAATTCCAACTACATTTCTTGGGAGACATCCTAGTGAGTGTGGCCACCTAGATAAAATAGGAAGTCAAGTTAAGTTGCTCTAATCCAAACCTACGTTGAAGTCTTGTGTACTTTACAGAAGGCAGTTTCCAACTATTACATGCATTTACCCAAAGTTCCACACACCTCAGAGGGTATGGGGATAGAGTACAAGAATTAACTTCATTATTATGCCAGTGCAGACATTTTCACACTAAAATTCAGCACATGAAACTTAGGGCGTTGGTCAAAACTATAGATTGCATCGGTACAAGTTGATAAGAAAATTTAAAACCTGACACTTTGATCTATCACAACCTGTCACAAGTTAAACCTTTCAAATTCTGCTGAAGCAACTTGAAATTACATCAGCTTCTCCTCCACTCTCCCACCACAAACACTAGCACAGTTTATTCAAGTACAAAGAACAAAACAGTTTAAATGATAGGCAGTCACAAATTTGTATTTTCAAGTTATTCCCACTTCAAAGCTGGGCCACCAACCTTCCCAACAATACAGTAAACACACCCCAAGAGTGGATGCAATTCTAGTTTGTTGTCATAACCTGGAATACTGTTAAGTAGTAACAAACTACCTTGATTTCGGATGCATCTAAGCTAAACTTAGACATTTAAATCACTATATTCTACCATAGGTTGAGCTGCTGCTTCTAGATGCCACAGGTCTGGGCTTGCGCTAGTTACATCCTGCATTTGATGTTGTCAACAGAAAGCCCAAACCCTTCTGAAGCAGGCTTTTTAACCAGGTAGATCATATACATAAAGCAAGGATAGGGGCTCACAAGCCCCAACCCAGCTATGTCTCACAGAGTTAGGTGAGAATTTGAGCAAATACAGTAGTTTGCATCTCCTCTACTTGTCACACTCAGTAACCTCTGAGCAGCATTCCTGAATCCACAGGCACAAAACTCTGAGTTCTTGAACTCCTTAACTCAATCATTCATGCCATTAGGCATGGCAGGTTAGTATCTTCAGAATGCCTTCCCTTAAGGGACATAAGCACACACATTCCCGTGGGAGCAATATCTCTCCTGGTATAGCTATAGCATTTATGACAACACAGCTAGAATCCGTCGTATGAAAACTCAACACTTGTACATACTTACACACTTCATTTTTTCTCCTCCTTAAGTTAGCCTTTAGCTGGCAACTAGGTATTTTACGCTAAAATCAGGCATTTAAAGTCCTCCAAGCTAAAGCAGTACAAAAGTTACAGTAACGAAGAATCATCTCTTTGCTTTAAAAAACAAATTATTATTTAAAGAGATACCCTCAGTGCTGACTGTACTTCCAGGAATAGGCCCTCTCCTTTCCTGAGAAACAAAGCCTATTTTTTTCAAGTATTTTCACAGGACAGCCTGCCTTCCTTCTCTATGTAAGTAGTGCCATGACATTCTATTTCTTTACTCCATGAACTTATGTAGATAGACATTCTCACTGAACCAAAGTTTTAAAGTTTAGCAAAAAAACACTCTTTGATGAGGACTGCAACTTCCATCCAGTTGGTTTCAAAGCTGTGTTACAGCAACCACACTCAAGTACGAATATTCTACCACTCAGACGTAACTGGACTTAAAATATTCACAGCTACTCTGAATGCACAGTCAAAGGCCCAAGGTTCTGAAAAACAACTGGAAATTAGTGTCTCTCTAAGCTGTGGGTGCTTAAATATTTTTAACACTTGAAGACAGGCAATAATGTTTAACTTGTAATGGCATTAAATCTTGAAATCATACTTCAGTAAAGACAGGACATCAATAGACTCCAGAAGCAAAAGATTTTGCTTTTTGACAGTAGAACTCTGGACACTTGTTTCTATTTCCAGGCTCACAGAAGAGAGGTCATTCATTATTTTATTTGTTTCATTAAACCCAAAACTATTTAAACAACCAATTGCTGTTAAGTAGCATCCAAAAAGAATGCATCATTGCACAAGTTTAACAGAAGGTATTTGTAATGATGGAAGACTATTACCCAGAGAAGAAAACTATGAACTAAGATGAAAGTTTTATTATTATTACAGCCTTGCTTATTTCCAAATAACTACACGGGTGATATGGTTATCTAAACACAGAGCCGTTCCGTCAAAACTCCCTTTTTTCCAAAATTATCAAAACTTACAAGCTCCCTTTCCTCTCCTCTGTCCCTCTCCCAAAATAGTAAGGATGCATCAAAATATGGAACAGTAAATTATTCTAATGAGACACTTGCAGTGCTGAGAAGTACAATATTACCACTCAATATGGAGATGCTGTACTTAGTACTGAACCCAAAAACCATTACTGTAAGCCAAATCTTTGTCAGTTGACCTAAGCATTAGTGACTACATGTTCCAGTTCCTCCCAAAGTGATGCTGGAGGGGAACGGTAGAAGAGGTGTGAAAGAGAAACCAATGCTTAGGTGTATACACCACTACAGAGTAACTGAGAAGTCTCAGTGCTTTCATAAAAAGGGTTTATCTGGAATACTCTATCCCATCACAGTGGGCCTTGGTCAAGAGACATGAATTCCAGCTGAAAAACAGAAGGGTGATCTTAAAGAAGTTAACTAATAAAACCTGTATTATTTAGCCTGGCAACAAGGCTGTAAATACTTTCTGTAAGTGCTAAGAATAAAACATCAAGAGAAGAAAATAAAGAGAGGACAATATTGATACAGGTAGCAGGCAAACAGTTACGAGAAACTTTCAGGCTGGAAATTAGATGATTTTAAATTTTGAGAAATGACATGCTGAAAGAATATCCCAGGAGGACTGAAGAATCAAAAAGGCAAGTGAGAGGTCTCTTACTAAGCCTACTCCCAGAGAGTCTTCACTGTCCTTACAGACAACTACGAAGTCCTATTGTCCTACTATGCCCACCAGAGAGAGGAGATGCTAATGCTGCTCAGGTACAAAAATCTCTTCAAAAGGCTCAGTTCCTACAGAAAGGTAGTCCACCCCTTCGGACCTTTTGGCTAAGGAAATAATTAGAACACCACTCTTGTTATCCTAACAGCCATTCTCTTTCCCAGAAGGTGTAAAAACTCAGAGAAGACATAGCAAAGAAGCAAACAGCTGTATTACCTACAATTTGTGAAGCTTTTCCTGTCCTTCTTGTCCCACGGTACCTACCACTGAAGCTCTGTTATGACTGCGGAGAGAAAATTTGTCCCCACACGTTCTCCTGGGAAGGAGGAAGGGAGGCAGAAGACAGCCCTCCACAAAGCAAGTTATTTCAGTAAGCAGCAAGTTCTAGGATTTAAAAATAAAAAACCACAAACCATATACCACACTGTTGGATAGGGTTAGTCTGTGCAGAGGTTGTTTATTCAGCTTGATCCTCCTATTGCTGTGTCACTCTGTGCACATATGTTCATGTTTGATATCTGCCACATGCCGGGGGGGGGGAGGGGGGGGGGGGAATAAGGAAAGGAAGGAAATTTGCCGAAGTTAATATATTCCAAAAACCAAACCAGTTATTCCATTTGTGGAAAGAGCTACATGTAGAAATAGCAGACAAAAACATAGGAATCCTATGAAAGTGCAACAGGGAAATTTTGTAATTGAGTTGCTAACATTCAATTCAGCTGGTATTTCAGAATGGGCTACAGAAGAGAGAAAGTCAAAATACTAATTGAACTCTGCTGTTAGATCAGTTAGCACTATCACCTGCTATCTGGTTTTGATTTGCCATCTTACTAAGATGACTTTCCAAATGACCTGACATCATTTTGGTGAAGGGAAACAGTATTGCAAATCTGTGAGTCTACAGAAGAAACCACTTCTTAGCTGAAGGGGAACAGCTTTTAAATTAAAACATTATACAGTTTGGTGATGCAGAGTGATCTACTTGGCTTACTCCTGATAAAAGTTTTTAAGATGCTCCAACACCACTAAAACAGGGTTAAAATTAATTGTATAATAGTACAGATGGGTCCTAAAAGGGCTTCCAGTAATTGCAAGGCAGATGTGAAACTGCAACAAAACAGATGCCACAAACAGAAGCAAGACTAGTTTAGAACAGGCAGACTGCTGAGAACAGGTCGACGGAGTTATCAGTGTTTCTGGTGACACCACAGGTCTTACCAGCAGGAATCATAGTTAGCATTCAAGTGTGAGATCTCAATCTGATATAAACTCAAGATTTCATCTGAGTAAAATACACAAATTAAGGAGTTTTTCAAAACAGATATACAATTGTTTATCCATTGACTTGTTACTTAGTAGGAAACTATTAAAACTACAAGAATAGTTTTAACAGCTTTTGGCTAAGTCTGTGACAGAGGAAAAAGCCTGGTAACTCCAGGCAACCTCTGGAAGCCATCAAGTACAGCAACAAGTGTGGCCACTGCATTGTACTTTGAAAGTGACAGATTGAGATTACTTTGCCTGTCACTTCAGTGAAGTCTCAAAGGCAACTTTACATTTAGTTTAATGTAGTCCCAAAAATTAAGTCATTGCTACATTTCTATTTACCTCAAGTTTTTACATACGTAGTTCTCAGGTTCTAGCTAACTTGAGTTCTTCTCCATAAAGCACAATGAAGTTGGAATTTTCAGTGTCCATTCTGTTCCAACTCTAATTTGGTTTGGACAATATGTCAAGAACATCTAAACTATTAAAAAAAGTATGGCCATAGTGCTCAAATATGTCAGCATTGATAGAAGGCATTAAAGTGGTACCATTCCTTCACATAGTAAATTTCACAAAATTCATCTTTCCTCTTCACAGCTAATCTGAAGAGAGCTCAGTTTCCACCCACTCCATGGAGCATTTAAATCTGCAGATTGAGGTGTGCAGGGGCATTTCCCTTAACATGCTGCTTCCAATTCTAGTTACAAAGTGCTGGTGGAAGTTCTGAGGGGCTGTCAAGAGCCAGATATCCAGAATGGATACATTCAGTTTCAAGTCTACAAATGTGCAGCAGAACTGTATCAACTTAAGAGCTGCCATACAGGAAATTTGACAAAGGCACATTTGCTATCTTACTTTTGGCAAAGGAATGTATTTGTTCTTCTGCCAAGCTTCTTGTAACTTAGTAAGGGAGTGAACTAACTTCTTCAAGCCACAACCTTATAGTATAATGCGGGTCTTAATTTTTATTACTAGTCTTGTATTGTAGAAAATTATCTGCTAAATACAACAGACAGAATACTACCAGAGTAAGATATGGCAGCATCCACCGTCACTGCATAAACTTGAAAAACATTGTGGAATAGACTGCAAGCAGATCTTTAAAGGACAAGCTTTAACACTTGGAATTCTGGCTTAAAGTCTGCCAAAGTTACGCAGCTCAGACCGCTTTCATTAAATGAGATTCAGCTGAAATTTTGTTTTCTTCAGCTGTTTAACTTGAAGATCTCATACGCACCTACCTAGCTATGTAGCTGCTTTTCAGGTGCTGTTCACTCAGCCTTATTGACATAGCTTGTGACTGTCTGCTGTCTTTGTTCAGCTGAGCAATTTCCTACCTTCCCCTCACCCCTGTACAATGGGCAAGTTCATCAAGCCATCATACCTTAAACAACTGCAAAGCTCAAAGCAAGTGAAGCCGTAAGGAGAAATTACAGTTTGCAGTCAGTTAGCTGGTTATTAATAAAGTGTATCCTTGAAATAAAGAGGAAGAAAACACTCACTCTAAGGAAGGCAGAGTTCTAAGGTTATATTCCGCATACAGCCCATTAATATGCGACCTCAGTTACGTTCTTCATTAGTTCTCTTTAAATGCACAGCCACATCTCACCTGTGATCAGAAGATTCAGTTACATTGCACACACCCTCCAGGACAGGACACTCCCTACACTGAATAAGCTAATTACATAAGGGATTTGACATTAGAAGACACAGATTATTATTAACTTGGATAAGATGCCAACCTCTAGACCTGACATTAACCACATCTTACAGTATTACCTTGTCCAAAAACACACATCTACCACATATTCCACAAAGGCATATATGATGTAAGGAGAGCTTCTCACTAACTGAAGGAGTTGAAGTAAGCAACTAATCATTATACCAGTATCAAGGACATGTCATTCAAGTCCCTTGATGAGTGGGTGGGATGCAGGTGTGTGTTTTTCATTTTCTTTAGGGCTGGTGGGAAGGGGGAGGAGAGCAGGCATGGGGGATACTGGAGTCCACCATGACTAGTGTTACTTTGCATTGTTTCCATCTTTCCTTTTGTGGTGCCTCAACTCATTTATGTTGCTCCTGCTCCTAAAAAACTCATGTTTTCAACTCGGAAGATACGATACGAGAGTGTATTTTTGATTTCCACATTTCTCTACCTATACTTTTACATCTAAGCAGTCTTGGACTAAAGCACAGGTACAGACCAGACTTCAAGAACGTAAAAGCCCACATACAGAGACCATTTCTCCTACCCAGGGCTGATAAGACAAACTATCACAAGCTCAAAGGCGAGTAAGACAGATAGGGAGAAAATGAGGGAGAACAAAACAGCATACGTGCTTTCTAAAAGCAAACATAGCATAAGTCTAGACCTAGTTACCTTGGGGCATGAGTTTCTCACAGACCAATTTTTCCTTAATAGTTTTACTATTAGAAGCTACACCTCAAAATCAAGGTAAAAAATTAGTTACTGCTCTGCATTAATAAAAATTGGTATTAACCATGCTTCAAACAGCCAGCCACAAAACTTAAGGAGGTGCATACTGCTAATATTAAGTCTAATGCCCATCTCAGGGCTTGACAGACTTCTGAAAGTTTAACACCTTTGTCCCCAAAAAAAGATACATACATCGGAAAATAAAGAATATGTTTATATTCCTTTATTTCATGCTTTACAGAAGTCTAGAAACTATCTGCCCTTCTTTACACTAAAGACCTCATGCAGTACAACACCAGTTGTCAGCAACAAGTTGCTCTGGAAGCAGAATAAATGTGACATTTACCTCGCCTTTCAGATCTTAAAAAAAAAACCATCTTACTCAAAAAGTACCAGCAACCTCAGCTTCCATTTTGAAACACCAAATTGCTCTATACAACTCAAGGTTCACATTCCAGAAGATGACTCAGACCCTTTCATACCTTTTATGAAGGTCAGATCTTTGCAGTTCAGCCTGTGCACTTTTTCGTGGACACTATCAAAGCAAATCATTCAGAAAACACTGAGAAAATGGGATTTCCCCCCTAGTCCATGAGCCAGCATGGTATTACTACACACTAATAGAATCCTTCCAGTTTCTTCTCCACACATACCTTTATACGTTTGCAAGGTTTGGGGTTTTTTTCTTTTTTATCACTTGAGAAAATGGAGCTCTTTTTATCAGGTTGCGATCAATGAAAAACTATTTATTCAGGGTAGAAGAAGTCAAATGTGAGAAGGGCCAAGCAACCTCCTGAAGTCCTTTCCAAACTGGCTCACTACATGAATCCTAACAAGAGAGGCTTTTCTGGAGCAACCGAGAGTAACTATGGCTTGAACATCATTGCCAGTATTTCTCATGTATCTTCAATACTGAAGACCAGTATTAAACTACTATATTAACTTCTTTGATAATACACCTAGGTTTTCCATTTTTCCTTTATTAAAGTCTTCCCTTCCAGAGTTGACCATCTACTGCTCTTATGGCTGTTTTCTGCCATATTTGTACCAAGTACCTTCAGGAGTCAAGTCAGACTGGCAACAGTCAGTACATTGCAAGACAAGCCTTATTATAGACCGGGAGAGTAAACCAATTGGTTCTGTGTGCTCAAACTCTGGCTGCCAGACAGAATTGGAGGAGAATATGACTGCGTATTTACACAGTTGGATTCTACCAACTTGATGGCAGGATAAGGGGAACAACTGCTCCTCAAACTACACTTCATACTAAAGCAACCACTGCTGGTATCTGAAAGCAGGCAGGAGAAGCCAGTTGACTTAGCCCTGTCCTCCAGAGACATTGTACACTTGATACATAGCTAAAAATTCTTTATTTACAGAAGATAGCTTTGAAGCATGAATTCATCAAATTGTTTTGTTAAAAAAAGGCATCCTGAGACAAGTGGCTACACACGAGCACTTTTTTTCATTATTGATGACCACTGAAAATAGTTTTGCTCCTTGAGAAGCACTTTATTTCCCACAAACTGAAAAAAAAAACATCAGGAAGAAAAAAGTTGTTATTGCTTGGTTTTGCAGTTACCAACCTCATGTCCTAAGTTAAAAGTGAGCTATTAAAACTCTCAACAAGAAGTTGCTTCATATACTGTAATAAATGTTGCGATACTATACAGTGATTAAAATACTAAGAACACATTTAAAATATTACTTCAGAAAACTAAGAACACTCACCCAAAGCTAGTATGTTACTTTACTCAAAAAAAAAAAAATCTGATGTACTACTACCTTCAGAATCAGAATTGAAGGGGACAGCGACAGCTTGACAAAAAAAGCATAACAGAGTACATAAAGTGCTTTTTAGGGAGTGTTACTAATTTGACAGGTGATGAACAGGACACTGATCATCCAAGAGGCCAATGGGAAATCCCAGAAACACACAGGGTTAAGTTTTTGCCAATGCAATAGTATACAGTGTTGTACAACTTTGGCATTTGATTATACTTTGTCACAATAATTTAGCCTCAGTTTGACAAAAGACAGACCCATGATCAAAAGTGTTCTACATGATGCCTACAAATTAGTATGTTAGAAAATATACCACGGCCTATAAATACAAAATTAACACAGAGAGTTGTGATATTAATTTAGCTGCAAATTAGGTACAAACATGTAGTTAACTTTCCTACTTCTGCTTCAGCTTCATCAAAAGGAGAAATTTAGTCAGGTTACGTTTCTGGATTGCTGCAGAGTAAGTAACTGTACTTATAGGGGATGTAAGGATCTACATGGAAATTGATCACGTGTCCATTGACGGCATTAAAGTCAAATGCATTATATTTTTGCTACACTGCTTCAGAAAGAATAGTGCTATCATCACCTATGGCTTTAGGCCTCAAATTTAAGAATGATTTTAAAAGAACAAGTTTTCATTATTTTTTTTTTTTTGTAATATTTGCACTCTGGGTTTGAAGACAGTCAAAGTACAATATAAAAAGGAAAACAAAAACAACAACAACAAAAAAAAAAACCCACCAAAAAAACCACAACCAGAAAAAAAAACAAAAAAACAACCAAACAAACAAACAAAAAAACCAAAAAAAAACCCAAAAAACCAAAAAAAAAAAAACCCCAAAAAACAAAACACTTGTGCATGATTCCTGATAAGGAATGATAGCTTTGATTATTCATTTACTGGGAAGATGCAGAATATTTCCCCTAATGGTCACTCTGGCCTGAAGAACTTTTGCAAGACATCAAAAGACTCCATTTTCATAAGCTCTTACTCAACAGGTTGGCACTCCTACTGAAGTAGATCTGCTATATTAGTAAGTAGTAATGTCACACTGTGGCTGACCTACAATTTTTCTACTAACAGCTAGGACATGTTTAGGTTCCCACCTATGGAACCATTTGAAGACTAAAGACATAGAGGTTGTTAATTCACATTTACTACTCATATTTTTCTCAGAAAGACCTAAGAATGGGGGAAAAAAATCTGATTACGTATATTTCTAACACAACAATAAGATACACCAAACAATAAAAATTAAAAATACTTCTGCATTTAAGATCAAAAGAACTGAGGCACTCACAATCAGATGCATTTTACAAATATAGAAACTATTACAAGTTAAAAACATGTATATTTCCAGAAACTTTAAATATTCTTTACAGAATTTATTCACCAGAACAGTTTTTTAAACTTCTTAGTTCAAATACAACATATTTTGTTAAAATATCAGCTGCAAAAACTGAAATACTAATATTTTCTGAGGTATATTTAACTCCTATCAATATTTATTAAGTAGACTATCAAACAATAGAAAGCTATAGTTATTTTTCCAGTGCTTTCATGTCCATTACATATATTTTTACATACATAAAATGAAACTTGCTTTAAAACCCTTAGCTTAATGGAACGCTTAATAAATCTCAGAAACCTCAGAAATCAAATACCAAAAGAAAAAACCCCAAACCATAACCCCAACCCTGTGCAATTAGAACTCTAGTTTTGGGAGTGGAAGAGAAGAGGGATAACTGGAAAGAAGAGACTACACTAGAGATAAACAGAAATAATCACAGCAATGCTTGCTAGCTTTTAAAGTCTTACAAAAGTATATCCACAGTGACAGCTCCCATAAATAAAATCTTGAAAAATTAATTCAAGTGCTCAGAATTCCTCTTCTTTCTCATTATGATAGAGGTACTTCAAATTTGTCAGTTGGTAACTACTCAACTCCTCTTTCTGACAGCCTTTAAAGCAGCAGGAAGCTCAAAATTCACATTACACACAACACAAACTGTGGAAGTTACTCTGTTTGAGTAAAGTTTTGCATTACAATGTTAGAAGCTCTGAATCAATATTATTTCTGCTGAACAAGGCAGGAAGAAAAAAAAAAAACCTGAACAGTCTACCAACTGTTTTTCAGGGGAAAAAAAAGGATTTAAAATAAAAATTATTACTGGATTGCTACACATAATAAAAATACTTCCAAAACAAACTAAACACTCTCTGAAAGCGCTCCTAAATTCCATGCCAGACTTACAGAATAAATTTAGGCCAGTACCAAGCATTCACTTCTTCCCCGTGTGTAAATGCGACACAATCAGGCCTCACATGCAGGCCTCTCTCTCCAACACAGGCAGGACCTTTGTTCGATATGTCGATGTTTTTCCCCCAAAGCCCTTGACATAACTTTCCATTCTTTCCCCTATTATTTTCCGGTTCCCCGTCTAGACTTTGGGACTCCCGAGCCGTGCAAGCCCCTGCCTGCCGGAGAGCCCGTGCACTCGGAAGGGGGAAGGGGGAACAATAAAAAAGTTGGACACAGGAAGACGGGCCTGCAGGTCTGGCGAGAGCCCCGGCCTCTGTTCCTTCCCCTCCCCGGATCACCGGAGCAGCAGCCGGGAGCCCCAGTGGCACCAGCCCCCCCCAAACTCGTCCCACTACCCAGCCCCCCGGGAAAAAGGAAGGAGGAAGAGCCAGGCAGGAAAGGCAGAACCCAGCGTTTGATCAGCCTCCAAGTACGACGCATTATGCAAGCAAACGCAAGGACCAGGCAACTTGCTTCTTGACTGCAAACAAGAAAAACATCAGCTCTAAAACATTTAGCTGCGAAAATAATCCCTTTCGTGGGCAGCCAGCTTTGTGACTCCGACCCCACGGGCGCCTCCGTTTTCTGCCCACCTTCTTCCTCCCCCCAAAAAGCTTGTGAAATATGGACGTCGGTCGATTGTTTAGCATTTTTACCGAGCTGGGCAGAGGGAGAAAGAAAGAGAAAATGCTGTTTTTTCCTTTAAGATATTCCATAGCTCCTTTAGAGGGAGGGAAAAAAAAATAAAAGGGGGTGGTAAAGAAAGGACCACTAGGGAAAAGGGGGCCAAGCGGAGTGGGGGAGGGAAGACGGGGAAGGGCATCGAAATCGGCACGGCAGTGTCAACACTGACACTGCCCTTTTGTATCAGCAGCCACATAGGGCCCGCGGAGGAGCGGCCGCTCCGCCGCCCCCCTCCCCGCCGGGCGGCCCGGGAGAGGCGAGGTGGCCCCGGCACGCCTGCCCGGCATGGGGGGGGCGAGGGATGTCCCTGCAGCGGGCTCGAGGACCGCCTGGCCATTTTGTCAGCTTCGTTTCCACCCCTTCCCTCCACGGCGAGGGTCCCATTCCACCCCTCCAGGCCGCCCCACACACTCACCAGCGCGGCGCCGTGTCGTTCCCAGCTCCCCTTCGGCCCCCCCACCCCCATCTGCAACAATGCTCCGGGATGGCGGCGCTCCCCTCCCCCTGCCCCGGGCCGCCAGGAAGGGCAGCTCTGCTAATGCCAGGATGACAC
>VYXC01011222.1:0-11193 GCA_013397175.1 Platysteira castanea | reverse complement strand
CGCTGTTGGCGGTCGGTATCCCTCCGCCGGGGTCGTCACCTCGGGCCCGCGGGAATGTTCCCCCTCGGAGCGGTCGGGGGGCGGCCGGGGCGCGGGTCGCTGGTGGCACCGGCGGCGGGGGTCAGATCCTGCCCGGCACCGCGGGGCCGCCGCGGCTGCTCCTTTAAGAGGGGGCCGGGCTAGCGGTGACCCCGCGCGGTATCCGCCCCTTCCTGGTTGCCATGGAGACCGTCCGCCGGCGTCCCAAAATGGCGTCGGCGGCGGAGCCGCGCAGGGTCGCGGCTTTCTCCACGGCCCGGGAAGGCAGGCAGGCAGGCAGACAGACCGGCAGACCGGCAGCCTGAGGCGACAGCGGCTTTAGCGAGGGCTTGTCCTTAGGGAAGGAGCCCCTCCGTTCTGGGGCAGGACGGGGGACCCCGTAAATGCCGCCAGGAAGCGACCCGGGAGGCGCCACCAGTAAGTGCCGCTGGCCGGGCCTCTTAAGGGCTGGACTGCGTGAGGGCTGGCTACCAAAAAGGGTATTTCCAGGCGTGGGTGGAAGTGCGTCTAGACGAGGAGCCTCAGTATGTGGGAGATTCCTTCTACCTGGACTTTCCCGAGCCCATGGGATGAGGGCTCTGGGTCAGGAACCTGAGGAAAGAAAAATCTTTCAAAATGGTGAGTTAGTAACTTTGCGAAGTAGTATATATACATCTTGATTTTGTACCCTTAAAACAGACGTAAGTCTACTCTCAGAAACGCCTCACATATAAATGTGGTGCTACATTTAATGCAAATAAACAACAAATCCTTAAGTATTCAGTCTAAAGAAAGATAAGTTTAGCTGCACTTTCAGGATGATCAGACCTAAGGCAGGGGAGTAAGCAATAAACTTTTCTGAGAAAGTTTTTTAAATGTCTCAAAGGAACCAAAAAAACCCCAACGTATTTTTAAACTAGGGGGAAGTTTTCAGTTTGTTTTCATAAAGTAAACCAAAATAATGAACAAATGTTCTTCCAGGGGAGAACTACTGCACAGTAACTGGGAAATAGGTGCTTTTGAGTAGCTCTTGTAGTGAGCCTGTCCCACTGGCCCCATAGGAATCCTATCAGTGCTCTGCTTGTCTGTGGACTGTGATTGAGTGTTATAGGGTCTTCGTTATTCATTTTTGCACTCAGATAATTAAAATAAGATGGTTATTATTATTATTACTGTCTTCAGGTTTTGGGTTCTCATATCAGTTTCCTGTCCCACACTTCAGGTATCTATTCTTGGATGTGTTTTCAGCTGCCCAAATATATCCTGAAAACAAACCAAAGTCAGTTAACAGAAACCATGCAAAAAAAGCTTCCTAACTGTCAGTGCAAGTAAGTTCAAATTGTTCTGCAAATGTTCTTTGTACAAAGTATTACCAGGAAGTTGGAGTAATTGAAAAATAACTGGTTTGGATTATTTAAAAAAATTCGGCTTTGATTTTATGGCAGTAAGATCTTTCGAGTATTGTGCTGTGAATGTATGTATTTGAATATATCACTATATTTTCTGAAGCAAATGATTCCAGCAAAACTTCCTTATTCACTCAAATTTTAAATTCACTACTCCTCAAAACACCTTCACATAAGCAGTGTCTCCAGTTTTAACTTCTGTACATGTAAAACTTCTGGATGCTAGTTAACCTTTCTACAGGCTATGGAATCTCCTGAGAGAAGACCTGTGTCAAAAATAGCGGTTGAAGGTATGTGCATCACTGATGTTCCAAGTTGTGTCTCATGTGAAATATATTTAGCCATCCTGTGTTAGCATGGAGGAGACCTTGTTGTTGGTTCACATTCCCTGTGTGCTATTTTGCACTCTCCTAATAAATAACAGTCTTTGCCTGAAAGACCTCACAGTCTAAGCCTCCCACTTGGCGCGTGGTCACATGAGTGCTGAAACCTGCTACTTTGAATAGTGCCATTCTTGGAAGTGAGTGGTTTCAGAACTGTCTGTTGTTTTTCTTTAAAAGCAAAAAGAGGAGTTTGTGGCTGCATGGTGGATTTGTATGAAAGCTCCCATATGTATGAAAGCTCCCATAATTCTGTCAGGCGTTGCCCTTCTTTGAATGGTCTACTTGGGCTTTACATAAGCAGTAAATTCAGCTCCTTCAGGATGAAGTTATTAATTTACTGGGCATGTCTTATAAAGCTCCAAGGCTTGTGGACCTGTGGTCATGGCCGGGATTTCCAGGTATCAGCTGACTATAAAGTCAAACTGTCACAGAACCAGAAATTCTGTGCAAATACAGAAGAACTGAAGAATATGTTAGGGTGAGAAACTTAGTTGCATAAATGGGCATTCACAGAATACAATTCACCCAGCTGGATTGCGTGGAAGGAGAGATCTTCTGAGCCATCAGTGAAAATAATTTTTTTCAAGTAGCTATTTTAAGTCAGCAATCATAATTTTACAAATGCACAGAAACTATTCCATGTATTTTCCCAGCATGGGCATCTGCCAGTTCCACTGCAGACATGCAAGACTGAAAGAGACAACTTCAGGTCATCTAGTCCCAGTGCCTGCTGTTTCATCCAACCACATAATAGATTCTCATATCATAAATGGGATTTATGTGTTTCAAAGGTAGTGACACTTTTTCTCCTCTGCTACTTCACACAGAACAACTGCTCCAGATCACTTCCCTGATGGTTTAGAAGTGCAGTTATGCAGATTAATTTACATTTATTTTTTTTAATATCTTGTGTGTAAGTGACAATGCTGTATATGTGTGTGTGTATATATATGTATTGTATGTATTGTATATATTTAATAAATATGTGCTCTGGATAGGGTTTGTTTTGTTTTTTCAGTCCCCACTTGTGAAATAGATCTCTGCTTTTGAGTCACTCTCATATCTTTTCACTGCATTTCTTCGCATTACTACTTTTATTCTTAATAATAGTAAGCCTAACAAGTACCATGTGCAAAAGCATTGCTACTTTCCCATGTCTTCTGGAAAATCCTGGGTGATTTAAATTTTAGGATTGTATTTAGCTTTCTCTACCAAAATCATATTAATGACTCTTGATCATACTTCGATTAGTTATTATTCTAATGTTTTTCTCCTCTGTCAACTTTCAATTTATAACCTTTTGGTTTATGGCAGAAATTATTTCCAAATGACTTTGCCATTTGTACTTCTCAAATTTTATTTTTTAAATTTGTTTTCTTTTTTCCTCTCCAGGACTGTTCTGCGTTGTTATGAAGCAGAAATTGGTATACATGTCAGGATAAACATAAATAAGAAATCATTCTTGGCCATAAAATGTGTACTAGGAATCCTGCTAGTATTCATGGGAATAGTGAATAGTTTTCGTTTGTTTGAGTGCATGTAATATTACATAGAATGGGAATCTTTTTGTTCAAGGCTGGCATGAGGGATGACAACTTGTTTCACATATGCCTTTCAATTACCTTTCACTGTACATGTTTTTCAACCTTGAAGTGCCAAATTAATATTTGATATGCCAGTTGTAATTTGGCAAGATTTATCACAAACAACAATAGATTTTATCTGTTTGTACAAAGCAAGCAATTAATCCTATGGCTTTCAACATTAAATATAAGATGGCTTGAGAGAGCCACACAAATAATCTTTCAAAATAACATTTTTTATAATTTGTCTAACAGATGATAAATACTGGTTTTGAAAAGTGCAAGAGAGGAATCCAGATGGTGGGGTAGTGTAGGAAAGATCGGTCGCTCATTTTGGTCAGACGAGGAATATAGACACACATCCCCCACCCCCCCCAAAAAAAGTCTGGTGCTTAATCTGCTTATAGGGCAGGCTGATAACTGGAATGATGAGGCTGGTAACAAAAGAAATCTAATGGGAAAATGATCCGCTCAACATGTAATTAATACCAGCATCCGTCACCATTTAATGAATGCTACACTAATCAGAAGATTTTGTCATGTTAGTAAAATGTTCAGCTACTTACCCACAAAAGACTAGCATTGTACATTCACAAGGCTGCCGTCATTCTGTGCAATATCCTACATAAGATCTGCTCATGTAACAGGCAGGATAACTGAACTCTGCAGATACACAACTGCAAAATTGTTTGTTTGGCCAGAGGTCAGCAGCTGGGTTCTCTAACAAATATACACAGGACATGTAGATGAGCAAACAGTGTAAGTAACTGGGCGAACAGTTCTGATGAATGTTCTTGTTCTTTACCCCTCATTGCTCCTATTGTTTGGTGTTCGCCTCTACATCTTCAATCAGTTTCTGATTAAATCAATACATTCTGAGTCCAGCAAATTATTTTGGATACTAAGTACTACAGTATTTGCTTAAAAGATCCTATAATCAGTTGTTTCAATTTAAAAAATAAAAGTTTTTTCTGGCTTTTTCAATGTAAGTAAAAATTATGAACCTACAGCACTTAAATCTTTAAGAACTTTTTTTTTTTAAATCCTTTTCAATAAATAACCCAGTTCTGTGACTGATCTCTGTAAGTCTTACACTACATAAATGCAAACAAACAAAAAACCAGCACCACATCATCAACAACATAACCCAAACAAAAATTTTTAAAAACCCCAAAAAACCACCAAACCAAAACAAAAAACCCCACCAACTTACCATTTTCAATAAAATTTCCATTTTAGGAAACATTAATAAATGATCATTGCAGTGGTTGTGGGCTGGTTGATTTTCAGTTGTGAGAACCTTCATGCTTTATTAAACCTGCAAGGATACCTACTCCATTTGGAAAAAAGGTACTATAAAGTTAACTGCTATGTCTTGGGCTTGTTTTTAAGTCTTTATGATGACATTTGATATGTAAGCTATTTGATTGACAGCAGATGCCATTTGAAGTGCTTAAGCCAGATGGATGGGCGGGGGGAAATTATCAGATGTTCTAATAGGAACTGAGCTGAAATTAATTTCATGTTACACAAAACAATTTTTTGAAACATAAGTAAAGATCTGTGGGAGATGAACCTTTTTCAAAATTCTACTATTTCATTTGCATTTGAAACCTGAACGATGCCAGTTATTACCTAGCTGGACCAATTCTATTCAAGTTTCTTTGACTTTTCAGAGATTTGTGTTCTTAACACACAAAAACAGCACAGAAATTTCTCAAGAAGGAGTTTAAAAAATTATATTTTTATTATGAGCTAGGAGGACTTCAACTGCATAAAACTAGGAACTTCTTGTTGTTGTCGTAAATGAGAAATATTTCAAGTATGGTTTGATGAGACCAGGAGAAGGCAGCCATTTTGTCCCAGCTCAGGAACTGCTCTGCTATGCTGAAAAGGTGTATTTCCAAAAGAGTCAAACATTTTCATGGTAATGGTATCACACAGTATTAAGCAGTAATTATCAGGAGCATGTTTGCTATGCCTAAAATACATAGGGAAATCTCCTTTGCGTTTTTGCTGTCTCTAATTCAGACATCAAAGTAAACAGTAAAGCTGCTTGGAAAATGGAGACAGTTTCTCTGGGGAAATAATGCTGCACTGGAAAAACATGAATATTGTTGTCAGGTGTTTCTGTCCAAAGCTAAAATAAATTGATTTAGCAGTGTTGTGGTGTGTTATGGTTTGGATGCCTGATGGTACCTCTCACTTCTGTGATCTGCCACCTCTGGATGTATGCAGTTGCTAGATCTTATCCATAAGGTTTTGGGAAGGCTTTGGGAATTATTTGGTCATGCTGCAATATTGAAGATGTAACACAGCACAAGAACTGACATAGGAGAATTTGGACTTTTAACAACTGAAATGCAATTTGTGATGTGTTGCACTGGCAATGCTGACATTTCAGGGCTTTCCTTATTAGTGGAGCAAGATTTCTCTACAGAAGGCATCACATACAGCAGTGTAAGTGGTGGGTTTTTACCTTCCCAGAAGACGCAATTCTCTTTTTAGGAAGGTGGTTGTTTTGGCGCTTTTTTCCCCCACAAACATTACCAAATCCTTAACCCTGTGGAACATTCATTTATTGATTTGAAATTAGGTATGTAACTGAGATGGGGTGATTATTACTTGTAAAGTTGAGTTCTAAGTTAGCCGATGATAATGCAGTGCTGTCATGTGGGTTTATAAAATTCTTTTTCAGTAGTGGGTGTGCTGTTATTTGAAGATGCATTGCAATATTCTCGTATCAGTTTCAAGTAAGGTATGTTAAAGATGATAAAGTAATCTTAGTTAATTCACTATTAATCTGGTTTTACTATATCACTGGTAGCCTAAAGATGTATTTTTTACCCTTGTCTCAGCTGGGTTTTGTCTACCTATAAGTAGTCTTTAATATACAGACAGCAGGATCTCACAGAATTGCAATGCTTAAGCTCCCATTTTGAGTTTTATGCATGGTTTTAATATTTGTGGCTTTCTTTAAAAGTGTCATACTTGATCTAGTCCTACCTGATAAGGATGATATTCAGGTCGTGAAGGTGTAGTACTTTCTCAAGGTAAGCAATCACAACTACTTTCTGCTTAATAATGGAAACATTTCTTGCTGTAACCAAGTGATGTTCACATGTTCATTATTGCCAGTGTTTGTTCTTTAGAAACAAAGAAAGATTGACTTATATTTTTCACTTACCTTACTTAGGTAGTAAATCCTTATCAATCTTGTTCTATCTTGGGATACTTCAGAGGTAATTCTACGTTCGTGTTACCAAAGGTAAGTTTGTGTTCTTACCTGTTGTCTTGTTTTCCTTTTCCTGCTTCAAGTTAGAAAAATAATTATTTCTTACTTTCTGTTGCCTTTATTAACCAAGAACAGTCTAGATTATTTCATTTTCCATATACACAATAGCATTCATGATAAAGAACTATCAGGTTTACTTGACTCAGCATACCATATATTTATACTTTTTTCAATTATCAAAAGTAATTAAATGCACTCAGCAAAGTGTTCAAGGGAAGGAAAAAGGCAAGAAGTATAGAAGGCAAAGCTAGAAAAGGTTCAGAATTTTTATGTCAAAGTGAGATAGGCTACGAAAAGTCTTATCTAAAGATGCACCAGTGAAACCTAAAAATTCTTTTTAAACAAAATTCCTGGTCTAAATTGCTCTATGGATTTTTTTGGTAATGATTTGCTTGATTTTGGTTGGCTATAAACTAAATCAGTTTGTGTTAAACTGAAATAAGCCTTAATTAAACCAAAGTAAAAGTGCCTGCAGCTTTTGGATGGGCTTCACTAAATTAGATTAAAATTGTGCACTGAGTACAACCAGTGTAAATGTCATGTTTTGACTGAAACCTGAATTACACAAATTTTCTGGAGAAGGGGAGGAACTAGAAGAATGAACACTAGTGCACAGTAAAATGATAAAAATCATTTGCTGAAAAACTCAATGCTGTAGAAGCAGAAGCCTGGGAGAGTGTCTGAAGCCAGAGTTCTAAATAACATAATAGGATGATAGTGAGCAATAGAGTGAAAGGAATGACAGCAGATGGGATTGCAGGCAAGAGAAGCTGCGTAGCTGGAAAGCATCAAAAAAGCAAGCAGATACTTGTGACAGAAAATGCAATGTATGTTTTAATATATGTGCACATCAAATTATCTTGACAAATGATAACAAAAGAGTATATTTCAGCTTTTGCAAAGAGTATATTTCAGCTGGTGCTACAGCTGAGTTGTACAGTTGTTTCCTCCTATGCAGTTTACAATGAGACTGGAACCTAAAGGTAACAAATGTTAAGTTCCATATAAAACAAGTAATTAAAATTGGACTGAAAAAATCCTAGTGTTTGAAGAAACAGGAAAAAAAATCAACCAACAAGTAGCACATGGTACCTGTAGTACTGAGCTGATAACTGATTGAGAGAAAAGGCACACTTGTTAACACAGCTTTTTCTGAAAACTGGAGACATGCGTAGGAGTGGAGGATATCGGAATGCCTGCATCGTGTGATAGATTCTTTAGTGTTCCTGTCTTGATTTGAGGTGGAATTAAAGCTGTAAATAGACAGGAAGGGAACTTTGGAAAACACACTGATAGTGTTAGTTTGTTCTTTAAAAATGTGATGAGATTTTAGGGGCCAGTGCAATAGATGTTTCTCAAAATTTAGAGTAGGACATGTCAGTGCTGAAGGTGAGCTGCCCACGTAAGAATATAGGAAAACAGTTTTCAGCAGATATTAGATTAAACTGGTGGCAGATACATGCAAATCAGGAAGATAAGAAGTATCCAAGAAGGGAGCTGTGGGATGATTTAACTAAGATTTCATCTGTAATAGAAAGGATTGCCAGTTATATGTACAGACTCTGCTAAAAGAGGTGCAGATTCCCTAAAAATTACTTTGCACTGTAACACTGCTGTACTTCAGGACATTTTATACAGATAGCAGGAGTCTGATTGCTCTGTTCTGTTGTTTGGGGTTTTTTACTCTAATAAAGAGGAAACAAACTCAAACTCAAGCTCAAAAAAAAAAAAAAAAAAAAAAATTAAAGCATAGACTAGACCTGAAATTGTAACAGGGAGACCTTGAAACTGAATTAAGAAGGACAAAACTAAAATAAATGGTTTTAAGTTAAACCTGTCAGTGTCTTACCCATCTAGAAAGGAATGTTATATCTTGCACTTAGCTTGCATCCTTTGTTCTGTTAAGTAGTGGAATAATCTCTTTGTGGCAGTCTGATCTAGGTCTGCCTGTTTAATCACATTAATAAATGGCAAGTATCATGCTCATAATTGAAGACTCTAATCCTCTGGAGTAATATTTTATTCCATCTGATAGTTTTGCTTTCCCTTCAGCACATCCCCTCCCTTCTGCATTGTCTCTCACTCTTGTATTGTTTCTCTGATCTGTGTGCACAAGTCTGTATAAAGGTAGACCTTAGCTTCCAAGGCACCTGTGCTGTAAGAAACTGTGATAAACAGCTTTACCTACTTTTTTATTTATTCTCTCTCCCACCTGCAAGATCTGGGAAAACCAAGGAAGAAAGATGCTAAAACAGGAATAAACCAGGTATGTAACTGAGAGAAAGGGAGGAGACCATGGCAAGACAACAGATTTTGTGCTCAAATATAACTACTGCATTCCCCAAAGGAAAAGACAGTTATTATTGCCAAACTTTTTATTATATTGTCCTCCTGTATTTAAATAGAAAATTTTTCAGATGCTTTAAGTGGGAGCCTTTAGTAGTCATGCACACACACATGCAAAGCTAATCCCTTGGCTTAAGTGGGTTGATGTTTCTGAGTGTGAGCGAAGTACGGGAAAAATTATCAGCTTCATAGTTGCTACATGTGAAATTTTGGAAATGAGACATTTCTCTTCTTCTTCATACACTTGAAATATTTGTTAAAAGCACTGCACAAAACAGTTTGCCTTGACACCAGGAAGTTGTCTTTTTTCTGGGTGTCATTGTCTTTACCTCTGTACTCTGCTACTGTCACTGTTGTATTTTTGTTTGCTAACTAAGTTGTTTTAGCTTTTCTTGCTATTAATAGTAATACTTTTTTTTCTCCAAAACCAAAGCTGACATAGGGAAGGGAAGTATGTGGGTTTGCATGATGACTAATGTGGTCCTGAGAAGAATCTGTACAAACTTTCAAGTACGCACTGTTGTCCAGAATTTCAACCCAATGATGCGTATGGATTGTTCTTGTAGAACACTTACTTTAGCTCAGCTGGTAATCAGGTTTTACACTTTAGACTCTTTGGCATATATGAAATGGACATCTCTTGAAAAGACTAAAAAATGGACAATATCTAGTAAATGCAAAGAGACCTATTTTTTGTTCTCATGAGTGCACATCAGAAGAAAACTTGTAGAGATGTCATCCTGTCAGTGTAGACAAAGTAGTAATTTGTATAATTTCCAATACTATAGCAAATGCAGATGTTAGAGTTTTGTATCGGTTGTCAAACGAAGCAGGGACTTTATAAGCCCTACTTTAAATTTGAGAAGAAAGTTAGTAAATTGCCAAAAGAACAGAAAGAATCCAATTTCACAGACATAACAGGCAGCAAGTAGTACCTATTTGATTTCCTATTGTTCATCCCTGAAATGTGGAATGGCACCAGTGCATGGCTTTAGTTTAATTTCAGTTTGGTGGACTCTTGCAGTATGTGTTTCGTTTTTTGTGTTTACTCCTAAAAAGTTGTCTTTCAAAGACTTCAGAGAACCCTAAATAAATTAAGATTTCATTAACTGCAACCTCTTGATAGTCCATTTTACTTTCTTTTTCAGTGAACAAGGTCAAACCCTGTCAGTAATTTTAAGCTACATACCACTACCACCCTTGAAACCAGTGTAGTCCCTTTTTTCAGGCTGCATTTGCTAGTGTGCACATTCTTGCATATTAACCAAATCAGAACTCTCAAAATAATCTTTTTGGCCAGTCATATATTTTCATTACCAAGAGTCTAACTGGTTTTGGAGGCAGGAAGGAAATAAGGAGACTTATCAGATTCTTCAGTTCTACAAGATCTGCATTCTTGCTTTTAAGTTAATCACAATATGCCATTGTAGCCTCACATGAAACAATTGCCCGTGTGTGTTACAGTTCTGCAGCAGCTTATCCCACAGGGATCAAAATAGCATTGGCTTGAGCTGGGTCAGTGTCCATACCTAAGGATAGCCTCACTCCAGCTCTTTCTAAAGTTATGAAACATTTCATTTTAGTTCTTTTGCAAATACCTGTCCATTGTTGGTGCTAGCTGGTTCCGTAGTTGAGACACAATACGTGGTTGCCTCTTCTTGGTGAAAACTGAGCAAAATTTTAAGGTACCTGTTTTGCATTTTTTGAAGTGACCTAGAAGCCTCAGCTTCATTCACTTGCAGAATGAGCATAGCTTTGTCTAAGCCTAAAGATTTCTGTTGTCCAACTCAAATTTTCCTTTATTTCTTATGCAGTCAAAGCTGCAGTGTGAATGTAAATGCAACTGGGTGGAAAACTTCACTATAAAGCAAAAAAATCCAGTACTGTGGTATCAGCTTCTCAATTAGATGCAACTATGTTAGAGTAAGAGAAGAAAAAACTATGACAAGAGAGGTGCCTTTCATAAGTAAAATTGCATTTAAACTAACAGAGATTGGAAAGATGAATGAAGCAGGTAAGCTGGAATTTTTCACTAATTAATTTCAGAGTTTAAAATATTTATCTAGTGAAAGCATTTGACTTAATGGCTGGGAAGTTGAGCCTAGATTTACAAGTTCTTAGGCAACAGATTAGCAGATACTGGCCTCTGTGTCTGAGAAGAC
>VYXC01011220.1:34250-76060 GCA_013397175.1 Platysteira castanea | reverse complement strand
CCGGTCCCTTCTCCGCTCCCCTCTCCTCCCCCGGGCTTTATCTGGCGATCTATCCTCCTCCCTCCAAAGGTGAAGGCAATTTACCAAGTACAAAAAGAGTCGGGGGAGGGAGAGGGAGCAGACTGATCCCTCTCTCTGAAGTTGCTCTGAAGAGGGCTGTTTCATTTCTGCCCTCTCTCTTTCACATTCCTGCAAGCTTACCAGCCAGAAATAGCCTACGGCCCCCCTCTTCTCCCCCTTCCCCCCCAAGGGAAAAAAAAAAAAAAAAAGAGAAAAGGAGGAAAAAAAAAAAGAAATCAAGAATTGCTTAAGATTGTAATTACCAGCTAGGTCTTATTTTAAGACAGCAAAGAAAAACTGTGAAGAGCGAAGTGTTACAGAAAGCACAACCGAGGTGAATTGGAAAGGAAACTCCTTCGGGTCTCACGAAGAGTGCAAGGATGCCATTGCCAGGTCTCTGGGTAGCTCTGTCTTGGCAGCCCTTGCAGCTTGCAGCAGTATTATACGCAAATGTTGTGCTGGAAAAGGCGTTTTATGTAAGATTTCTGTTTCTTTCCCACCTTTGGTCTCAGCTGTGGCTTCACCTGAGGAAAGTGCACTTCGAAGCTATGCCTAGCCCTTTCTTAATGTAATTATTATGTTGGTAGTTTCAGGCTTTTCCCCACCGATTTCTAGAATTGTTGGCTTATCTGGTTTTGCAGAGTTACAAATTTGTGGAAAAAAAGTAAAAAAGAGAAGAGAATAATAATATAAAATGCTAATAAAAAGACTCGACCAGGAGCATTAATTTAAAATGCACATTTTGCTTTGGATGCACTGTTGTTCATATAAAAGTTGTAAATATTTGTTTATTTAAACAGACTGAAAAGTGCAAAATGGAGATGAACAACATGCATTTCTTTTTTAATGTACAAAACATGATATGCACTCGAAATGTTATAAGTTCTAATATTTTTAAAAATTTATATTTGAGTTGTACAGAATTAAGCATTAATCAAATATTTCATCCTTACTTAACATTATCAGTTCCTTAAGATACTATTACAAGATTTAAATTCTGTGCTAATAATGGAGAAAAGATTTTTTTTACTGTCTACCTCAATATAATGCAAGTATTTACAACTCTAAAGTTATCTGAGGTAAATTAATATTCAGAACATTTTTACAATACACCTTTACTGGACAATACTACAACTATTATTGTATTATTAAACATTTTTTTTCCAAAAAGTCAGCTTGCTTTTATATGTTCTATTATTTAAGTAATTCCGAATTCTCAAGTAAATATTGGCTCTAATTCTAAAATGCTGCAGAGTTGAGTTGGATCAAGTGCCACTTGAAGGCGTACCTAAAGCCATTCCTCCTGTCTGAAGACTTTTTGTACTCTCACAAGATCTCTAGTTTAGTCTTTGGTATATGCCAGTGGCATAAAGCTGCATTGTGTTGTTATGCATTTTATGCAATGATTATTGTACGTGGGAGAATGCATTAAGGGGAAAAATTCAGGCAAACGTTTGTAAATCTCATCTGTACTGGGGACTTTAATATACACTGTATGATGATGATGAGCAAAAGACAATGAATGTTTTATAAATGATATTTATTTTGATGCAATGGGTAATATATTTATTAAATATTTCCTGGCTATCTCTTAGATAATGAAGAACTATTCAATGAGTAGCTGTTTCAGTAAGAGAAGGATCCTCTCTCAGTGATGCGTGCAGAGGTGGTACAGGCAGTTTGGGGGCTGTGAGCCTCACTCTCGGGGGAAAAAAATAAAAGCCTCATCTTATATGCAGAAGGGCTGAAAGACCTGCTCACCTTGTGGAATGTGTTTGAAAACAAGGTTCCTTTCATGGAAAGTGCAATTTTTTTGCCATATCACAAGATCTGATCCCACACGTTTTTCTCTGACCAGCTTTCACTCCCTTGGACTGGTGCTTGAACAAAGGAGTGCAGAATCGGGCCCGAGCGTTTGAATAGCAGCAGCTAAGAGATCTGCAGAAGACTCCAGCCTTAGAGTTGGTACCACTGCCAGAGGAATATTGCTTTCTAGTACTTAGTAGTGTTCCAAGTTCATTACTAACAGTAGATTTGGAAATTACAGCTTTAAGAAGGGCTTTGGTTTTACAGCTGGGTTCACCATGTGCAGTTCTGACTGGTACGAACTTTGGTTGCTGTTCTGACCACACCAGTTCAAGCTTCTGCTATGGATCAAGCCTCTGCTCTCTTTATGAGGGAAAGAATGGGCAAATGATGCCCAACAAGCTGCAATATACTCTTTGAGGAAAGGTAAACGAGATATATCAGACATCGTCAACTGGAAATGAACACGGTGTAAAAATCTGAAATTTTACAAAATTCTCGGCTAGAGAAGGCTGAATGAATCATCTCTTTATTTTGCTGTCTATTGAGCAATGAATTATTGTGGGTACAGACAATGCTTTGGGTAAAACCATACACTGAGATTTTCAATGCCATTTCCTTTCCATGTAAAAACCAATATCGCTTCTGTTGCGAGCCCATTCATCACACACTTGGTGGCAAGCTGTGCTGTCACTGAGTTGTCCTTTCTGCTCCGCCTCAGACATGGCTTTGGGGAGCTTCATCAGACAACGTTCAACTGTGGGAGGCCTCAGAAAACTTCCATCAAAGGAAGTCGTTAAAGAGGCAATGTTTTTCTGTCCTGGATGTACAGTGTAGTGCAGTTTGTAGCTTCTTCTACATTAGCTCCATTTTTGGTGATGTCTTTGATGGCCAGAGAAGGTTTGAAAGCTCTTTGTCCCAAATGTCTGTGGTTGGTAATCTCCAAGAGAAGTGAGAGAACCTGAAAAAAGGCAAAAATAGTTAGAAACTGCAGTATCTGCTTTGGAGGCACACCTTTTGGATTTTGGTTACTGAAAGAAAACACTGGCGTTTTTGAGCATGTGCTCTGCATGCTATAGCTAATATAACATTATTTGAGCCCATTTTGGCAAGTCTGCTATTCCTAAAGATGGGATCTCTGCTCACTTCCTTTTTTAGGTCTTCAGTATTCTTTTGCACAAATCTGAAAAGGAGCAATATGGTGCTGAGAGGGAGAAGCGAACAGATACAGCAAAGCTGATCGATGGTCTTTCTTCCTTGTACTTCCCTTCCTCTGTCCTACCCTCCCCCAAGAGATAATTGAGTATATAACAATTGAAAATATGAACATATGGATATGATGAATTGAAAATGTAACAAAAAACACCTGTAATTATTTTATCAGCTTTTAAACTACAAATTCTGCAAGCCTTTGTTACAGAGAAATCCAAATATGGAAATGCAGTGGATGCACAGCTCAGATCTCTTTGTCCTGCCAAAGCAATATGAAGTTTCTTTTCCATTTCTCAACTCCCCATGTTCAAAATCCCGTTTAAAAAGGGGAAATTATTTCTTTTATTATGTTGCTGGCCAGAAGAGGGAGCAGAATCTATGAAATAGTGGGAATAGACAACAAGGGACAGAAGACAGCTGAAGTTAGTCTGGCTGATGGTGTGATACTTATCAGCAGACGTTACACAATTCACCCATCACACTGGCTGTGCCGCTCAAGCACAAGAAAACCACTGACTCATCTTTGAAGTACAGATATGCTTTGGAACAAAATTTGAGTACATAAGTGAAAAAACCAGCATGGGACTTAAGCCCTTACTTTATAAGTGAGCTCCTTTTTGGACCACAGAGTCCCTCTTACGTTTGTGGGAGGGGTGCATTTTTGAAAATGTTTTTTTGTGGGGGAAAAAGCTGGAAATTCCCCATGAAAAGCAGATCCTGTCTTCCTCCTTGTTATCTCCATGTAGATGAGAGGTTGGTCTGTTTACTGCATTTACAAAATAAGCATGTTTATTTTTAACAACTCAATGTTTAACCTCAAATTTTATTCATCACATTGTATGAAACATCTTCCTTCATAACCACTTATCTTTGCTTCAGAAGCACATCTGAAGCTTTGAGAAAGTCGAGTGACTGAATTTCACCCTTGTCAATCATTCAGAGGCTGGGCAGCAGGACAGCAGATATCAATAGTGTGTAATTTGTTCTCTCACATAGCAGCCATGTGCTATAAAGGAGTATACTCCCCTAGAGCAAGCTCCTCTTGTCAGCATTCAGCTATATTATGTGGCTAGATTTCCAAATATTTGTTCTTGTTTCTTTGCAGTGTCAGACCCATTGTAAACTGAGGATGTTCCAGCTGTTCATAACTGTGAGGGAGGAGAATCAACATATTGTCCCTGCTACACTCATCATCTGCCTATTCCTTGAGGACTGCAGCCTTGAAAAGTACCACTGTCTTAGTTAATATACATTACTGTTTAGTGTATTATGCTGTTGGGAATCAGAAAGTGTTCTCCCAAGGTTTTACCCAGACCTAATTTCGCACAACATTAGCCTGATGCAGAGTACAGGACTTTATACTTGCAAACGTGCTAGCATTTTGACAAAACTAGCATTCATTTAACCTATGAATGCTGTCAACCCCCTCTCTGGAACTGAGAAATCTGAAATTGGACTGTGGACCTTTATCCAATAAGACTGCTTTCCTACTAACAACTTTCTGCACCATTTTTTAGGAAGACCGTAAGGAGAATCTCCATCCTATGCAGCATTGTTAAATCAGTGAAAAAACCAATGCTTTCCAGAATGTGAGAATTTTATTACTAGAGAAAAATGAGTGAAAATGCTCCTAGGACAGCAGGGGTCAAGTGAGTGGGCAGGAGAGACCTCAGGTGAGTAAGAAAAGTAGAGGTCTGGTTGACAACTCATTGCTATGGTGGAAGTGGGAAATTGCAGGAGGGCCACAGAAGAACGAAAGGGATAATGTAAGGGCAACCTGCCAAACATCTGAGATGTTTTCACTCTAATGGGAGGAGTATGGAGAATAAACAGGAAGAACAAGAAGTCTTGGGACACAACAAAGGCTACAGTTTAATCAGCATCACATAGGCTCAGTGAAATAAATTGCGGCACTTCAATATTAGCAGAGAGACTATAATCTGTGTAGGAAGTAGAGGCAGTAAAAAAGGGAAGAGTATTATCTGGTACACTGGGAATGTATAGAAGGCCAGAGAGAGGGGAAAGACAGAGTGGTTGGAGATGAAACAGAGGAACAGTAAAACTCTACTAAAGATTACTGAATGAGGAGGAGGTTTTTTCAGCAACTACTGGGAGTGTCCTGAGGATATGAAGTAGTGGTAATCAAGAACTTTATCTAACCAGGTTATCTGCTGTAAGAAAATTAAAAAAAAAAAAACCAAACCAAAACCCAACAGTACAGCACAGCACAAAAAGTTCCTCAAGCTTTTGGAATGTGTTTGGACAACTCTTTGTTTCAAAGAGTGAAGGCAGTTATGGGAGACATGGCCAGATAAGCTATGATAGGTATGATTAATAAAGAGAAACTTGCTAGAAGGCAATTTGAGCTCATGTGTCTGTGGAGGAGGAAACTAAGACCAAATGACTCCTGTATGGCAGATTTCCCCGCTTTGGGCAATTGATAGGGATAGTTCCGAAAGGAGGAGCCAAAAGGAGAAAGACTCTTAAGAAAACAGGCAGTTTGGAAGAAATCCTTAGTTAAAGGTCTCATAGGAACCTATCCTGCTGGCAAGGAGGACAGCATTGGGGAAATACAGTGGGTCTGAGTCAGAAGCTGCCTGGTTATCTATTGACAAAACCCCATCATACAAAAAGTGAGCAAAGACACTACTAGGATAAGTAAAAGAGAAGGCTGAAGTATAAAGAGTGCAAAAGGGATCAGAAAAAGAAATTAGGAAAAAGGGAAAAGGGTTATCAGTTCATGGGGATGTTCAACAAAGAACAAATGACTGAGTGGGCTGAAGTGTGAAACACCATCTTTGCAAGGAGGGGACACTTGATATGAGAGGCTGAACACACTTAGAACTAGCAAGGGGATTGAAATGCAGGTCATGGAAGAGAAGTGAAGGAACCTTTGAATAAAGGGCATATACTCAGAGCAGGAAGTCCTAGGGAAGTTTACTCTGGTATAATTAGAGAACTAACCACAGGAATTTCTGAAATATTAACAAGTGTATTTAAGGACACAGCAAAGATTTAGAAGGTACCAAGAATTACAGACCAGACAACCTGCCTCAGATACCTCCAATGCTTTGAGAATTACTGCAAAAAATTCAAGTGCTTCATAAAATAGCAACTGCAGAATGATAATGTGATAAAAATATGCAGTATGAATTTATCCAGAACAAATCATATATAATTAGTCTTGTGTTTGTCTTGGTAACAGTGACATGCAACTCAAGCACATAAGTCTCCAAAATGATTTTGCTACATTGAAGGGACAGTTTGATATACGTACAGTGAAATATAATAGAAACAATATAGACTTAAGCAGCTTATGATAAATATTACACTTAAGAAAGGATAACATCAAGCAAAATATAAAAAAATAATACTTCTACAAGAGAGAATCTGGACTGTATAGTGAAATGAATTCTGAATACAAGGTAATGAATGAATGATTCAGTGGCCTAGGATATTCCAGAGTATAACAACTGGGATATTAGATGTCAGAAATATTCTGACATCTAGATTGACGAGGGCTCAGGTAAAGTGCTTTGCCCAGTTTTAGGCATCATGATTGAACAGATCATTTTCTGACATCTTATGGATGATTGGTAGTCTGCTGACCACAGACTAACATGACCTGGGACATCAGGATATCTGGGCACAACAGGCGTGTATGTAAGACTCACCCAGGGCCAAGCTCTTTCTTTCTGTGTTCTGCAAAATATTTTCCGCTATGTCTACCAGGGTGAGCCTTGCTCAGTCCCTTGCCACTGGGAGAGGAGGGAGTTGAGCTCCCAAGGTGCTGTTGCATGGAGAACTCTGCAGTGCAACAGTACCTGAGATCTTTTTGTCATAAACTGCCTGAGACTGAGGAAAACTAAAAACTGTTACAAAGTCATCTGCAATTATCTCCCTGGAGACATACAGATCTGAAGTTTGCTCTTGAAATGGGAAAAAAGGGATTTATTGTGATGCCTATTGTGGCACCTAAACTGGACAGTACGCCCTCTGGGATGTCATTAGTACTGAGCAGAGTGGAATAAATGTCTGTCATAACTTTATATAAGGCATTCTGTTTAACGCAGCCAGATGAATGCTTCAGAATGAGGGAGTCCCTTTGTTCACTTCCACTCTGATGGAGTCTAGCACTGGATGAGAGTTTTTTGTTGCCATCATAAACCAGACAATGGGTCATAGCATGACAAAATGTGCTTCTGTGAATTCACTAGGCACAATTTTCTGTTGATGCAAATTCTGGTCAAAGAACTCCCAAATCTCAATCAGCCTAAAACCAGTTATCTGCACTTCCCAGCAAATGTTCTGCACCCAGTGTGTCCTACAGCTGACTCTGAAATACTTTTCAGAAGCTAGGTTTTGTCTCCTCAAGAGTTTTAATCTAACATTGCAGTCCTGTTTGTTATTTATTTCATATTGGTTCAGATGTGGAGCTCTAGAGAAAAGTTTTTGATATTACTGTGACCAGACAAATAAAAGCAATGGAAAGTCTGGTCCGTCTTGAACCAGAAACCCTGCAGACATGAGGGGAATCATTTCTTGGGTATGTGTCTGCAGGCCCTTGGCACAGCTGTGAACTGAGTACAGCATACCTTCCAATCAACCCATTCACATACATCTTTGATTAGTGAAGATGAACATCCAGTGTGACACAAGCTCCCAAATATTTGTTTGCTTTGTTGTTTTAGAGGGAAGTAAATTACTATCATCATCTAGATTTGGAATTCTGTAAAACATACTCCTGTCCCTTTTTGTCAATACTCTACAAGCAGAGTACTTTCATTAACAGCGCTGAAATTGTACTGACTCTTCTCTATCATTCAGTTGCTCTTTATTTTGTTCTTATTGACTGGAGTCTAAAAACATATTTAACCTGGGATGTACCTTCCAAAGGCTATTTTGCTGGGAGACAATGCTAACAAAATCATGACCGACAAAACAGGCAGCAGAGCCATGAAACATTAAGCATCTACTGTAGGTCTGGCTGAAAGGTTTTGAGAGAGAAAGAGGAAATAAAGAAGAAATGTTCATCATTTAAGGACTTCTCAAGTATTTCTGACTTCACATTTTATCTCAAGAAGAAGGGTGCTTTCTATGTTAAGAATAATGCCTAAGAGGGCAAGGAAGATAGGATTGACCTGGGACCATTAGAAATTGGAAAGCATTCACGTTTGCTTGAAAAACGACAAATCCCATTCCAGGTTGCCACACTGACTTGTCATAGCAGTTGGTCTGTGCAAGGAGGAGCTGTCTTTAACGTGCATGACATTTTTTCCTGAATTTTTCTGTAATTATGAGAGCTATAGTATTAGAAATTGCTGAAACATCTACTCTCTAGCTGCTCCTCAAGTACCACACTGTTACAGATGTGAGAGGTTTAGAGTAGCTTAGAGAAAGCCAGGACAATGTGCTCCTGGGCATTATGCTTTGTTCAGCTCGGTAGTCCTAGTGGGTTTGCAAATATTTATTGCTCTGGGTTCTGCTCTGTTCACTATCAACAACCACCAAGACAAATTCCTTGATGCAGAGGTAGAATTTGTTTCAGATGGAACAGCCCAGAGATAATGCCTACAGCTCCCTACCGCTTTGGTTCTGGTCTTTTCTGCTTGTGGCACAAGCTTCAGCAGAAGCTCTGAGGCATTTAGACTCATGGTCTAGCTAGAGGGTTTTGTTTGTGTGAGGAAGTATATGCATTCAAATTCAAAGCAGATTGTTTTATGCAGTGTCAAATTCTGTGCAGATGGAACATGATATGATATGCTGAAGTGGGATATATAGCATATGGCTATAATTCAGAGAAACACATTTCTCCAGCTGGATACCTGCTATTGAGTTGGAAAACATGTGTCCTGCATTCTGGTAGGCTTCTACCAGAACAGTGAGAGGACATAAAAGACAGGTCATTCCTGGTATTGAGTATCAGCTAATATTTACATCTATTTCACTGGTTTCATAGGGCTGTTCAAAATTAAACCTCCTGTTATCACAACGAGCATAGTGCAACTGAAAAAAAGAAAGCTATTGCTGAGCTCTACACCCACAAGTACACGTGGGCAAGCCAACACGTGCAAACACGCTGGACTGCTTTTGGGCTGGATGACTATGCCTTCTGCCCTTTCCTGTCCCCATGGAGAACACAGCCTGTGCTGCCTCAGGGTGCAGCTCTTCCTCCAGGCACCAGCCCCTGACTCTGGGGCTGCATGCCATGTCTCCAGGGATCCCCTGACCCTGGAGGTGCCCTTGGGTTCAGCACCCACCTGCAGCCCATGTCTCAGTCTCACTGTGGTGCTGCAGTGATCAGCTGGATGGGAGCAATGGGTGTCTTTGGACAGAGAACCTTCAGCTCTGCCTGGGTCCTGCATGCTCTGGCAAGGTGCAGGCATAATTTCACAGCATCCCTAAGCAGGCAGGAGCTGAGTTGTACATGACAGACCTATTCCTCGAGGAAAATGGGCTCATTTTGGCCAATGGCCAATGGGAGAAGTGAGATGTGACTTAAGCTGTATTAATCATCATCTTATGCCTTCTGCCAGGCAGAGGGTAGGCTGTGCATACAGCTTCTTCTGTGGTTCAACTGTTAAATACCTCGTGGTCAGACTCATGAGTAATTACCTGCCTCAGCCTACTTTAAATAATGAAGCAAGTATAAACCACTGCCCTGGAGTGGTCTATCCTTTTCAACGCTGCTGTTCCCTGCCTGCTGATCACCCGCTCTGCTCCCGTGCACCCATCCAGGCTCTGACATTGCTCTGCTCCATCCCAGCCAAGCATGGTGAGTAAATAACCATTTCTCTCCTGTGATCAGGCTAACAATGCTCCCCTCTCACACCCTTCCCTCTGTTTTTTCTTTTACAGATTCTACTCCTCTTGCACTTAGTTTTACTTTCAAAACCTTGTGCAGCTAATAACCACTCTGAATGTTGTCCTTTCTCTGGCCCCTTGGAGATGATGGCATCTGCTATTTCCTCCTTTCTCTCCCTCTTCCACTTGTGGCTTTTTCCATGTTAGTCACCCCTTCCTACTCCCAGATTTAAAGTATGTCATCACTGTCATAGCTACAAAAATTTCATTTTCTTCAGATGCACTGTACCCTTGCAATTCTGCTGGTTCAATTCACACCACGTCACCCCTCAAAGACTAGTCAGGCAAAATGCTGATAGCAAAAGTGGAGGCTGACTGGTATGCAGAAAAAAATGCTTTCTCCAGTGGCTTTTTTTTCTTGCTTTCTTATTTTTATGTAAAAATGGCTACAATTTTATGATGCAAGGCTCTGCCCCCTAGCTAGAACAGACACATTCCTAAGAAGAATAAAAGAGATTTTTATGTGGAAAAATATCACTGAAAGAAATTTTACTGTTGATATTAAAGAAGGTTCTACAAGGATGAAGGTAAAATGTCACTTTCTGTGATTTTTCATCTCTGCCTTCTCCATTTTTTCTATACCATGTGCCAAGCAAAATATGAAAAGACAAAATCCTAAAAAGTTAACAAAGTGAACATTTTCATTTCATTACAGGCTTCTTTCCTTGGCAACCCTTCTCACCCCAGCATTCTGTTTTTTGGGGTTTTTTTGCAAAATCAGCCACTGTGCCCCTCCACGGCAGGAGTGGCTGGGGCAGCGGGGATGCTCAGAGACCTGGCAGGTTCAGCGCTGCAGGAACCAGGTGCGTGTGGACGTGCTGGTTCCTGGTGTGCCATGGGGCTCCCTGGGAAGTGACAGCGACCCTAGGAGCAGGGACTGTGCCTTCCTCTGCTGAGCACACCTCCCTGGCATGGCTGAGCAATAAACCCAGACACATGCTCAGCTGCACTGGCTTTTCCCCAGTGTGCTGCTGGCACCTAATTCACCTAAAGTGACACAACTGACATGGTGCGACCCATCCCTTATTTCCAGAAATTCAAAGGGATTCCTCCTAGAAGGCTGTGGGAAGCAGAGAAATATGTATGTGACTAGCTCCTGTGGTGAAGACTCTGGAGCAGCTCAGCATTTCTTTTTTGCAGACAGCCTGTGACGTATCTTGATGAAGAAAATATTGTAATTATACTGACTATTTCTAAAAGATTTTTCATGTTACAATAAGGATTGAAAAGCGCAAAAAAGGACAGATGTTGTCCTGCATGAATGGTGTGGAAATTGCAACACATTTTCTGCCTTTATACATTGCAATTTTCAACATATTCCATGCATATTCCTGTCCCCCTTGTGCACAACCATGGCAAAGTTCTGGTTCCATGGGCAAAACCACCCATTTTATTTTAAAATGTTAGTTTCATTAACAACATAAAAATGTAAAATTAAAAAAAATAGTGAAAAGAGGAGGTGGAAAACAAATTACCGCGTTCTTATTCCTCTTATTTGTGCTGGAAGGGAACAGGAGGTCATGTCACTTACATGAGTAGCAACAGCTCAACAGCACAGCCCCAGCTCTGGATACTTGTAATCAAACCAAAACTCAAAACAGTGATGATGCCCAGTGGCATGTGAGGGATGGAGCTGCTCATAAATGTCAAGTGAGCCAAAAAGCCACAGCAGCTGTTATTAAGGGTGGTGAACACTGCTCTGGGTTTTGGCTCATGTGTACCCCTGAGGCATTCATGGGGACCCTGGGGTGGTTGATGGAGGTGGTCATGGCTCTCCAGTGTGTCTAGTCACTGTGAGAGGCTCTTGCTTCAGAAGAGGGAGTTCAGAGAGCTCATTGCCATCTCCATTTCCTGGCCTTCACAGTTCCTGGACTTTACAGAGGATCTCTCTGCTGCCCATTGAGGATGGGGAGAAGCAGAAGGAGGTGAGTATGTCACTTCTCTGAGGTGGCAGATGCTCCATGGAAGGTGATGGTTTGTGTGCCAGAGCAACAAAGCAGGCCGGAGCTCTGCAAACAGCACCTGTTCAAAAGTGAGGAAGGCAACTGGTGATGAAGAGCAATCCCAGCTGGAAAGTGTGGTGTGTGCCTTGTGAGGCAGTGAAGTGATCCTTGGAATAAACTGGCTGCTGGAATCTGTCCAAAGGCTACCGCACAGCAGTTGGTGGCAGGTCTTGCTGTGGCCCACTGTGAGTAGTGGTAGAGGGTCACACCACCTGCCCTGGTGGGGAGCTAAGTGTGGTGCACGCGTTGTTATTGACCCAGGAAGGAAACACAAGCTTTGATGTCCATGATCTTTATGGAGGAATAGTGCTCAGCGTTGTTGTGACAGGGAGTAGAGCTGCTTTTATAGGGAGAGCACTATCTGGAACTAGGGCACATAGATGTTGTAGGAAAACCCTGATCAGTATCTGGGGATGATGGAGCTGGATATCTATTCCTATAAACCCAGGCTTGATTAAGCTCTTGGAGAAATATAATGTTTCTGTTTAATAATAGAGAAAGTCCATTAATGTGAAGAGTTGACATGCTATCCAAATTTTGGACCGCTCTGTCTCTCCTGAGTTTCGTGTTTGTGATAAGTAATGTCCCACAATAACTCTACAGACCTAAATATTTGGCTGCCTGTGTATTTCATGGAAAGTCCCCCTGATTTTGAAAGGTCACACAAATGTTAGAGTTTGGCCCAGGTGTGAAAATCAAAGAGCCGCTCCCCTGAGTGCTGCAGACCAGCAAGTCACTGGCCACCTTTGGATGCCATAATCATTGTTCATCAGTTTATTAGATGGGCTGTACACAGCAACAATCTCTATGGAGTTAGGAAGTCCAGGCCAATCCACACTTCTGTAATATTTGCAAGCTGTTGGAGGGAACAAAACCCCAGTATCTTTTTTATCTACAATCTTTTCCTCTCTGAAAGACGGTTCCAAAGGAACCTGAGCCAAGGGGCCTGATGCTGGCTTTAAGCCTTATATAGAGCTGCTGTTTTTCATGCAGAACACCTGAGTTCTCAAAATGGCATAAAAGCCAATTTAGCCAGTCTCAGAGGACTGGGCTGGGGTGTGGGATGCCCCTCTGGGCACTGCAGGTGATGGGAGCTGCCATGGTCTGTCCCAGGGCACGGTGCGCTGGAGCACTCATGGCTCCTCTGGGATTTCCAGGTACAAGACCCACAGTGCTGCAAAGGCTACTTGAAGCTTTTGTCTGCTTATGCAAAGCATCTTTCTGGTTGGCTTGCCCGACCAGTGGAGGATGCCCATGGTGCTGAGGGATCCTTTTGTATTTCTGAAACGAGCTGTATAATGGTCCCTTTCACACTGGTGTGCTAATGGAAAAGGCAGCAGCAATGCACCTCCTACCAACACCTCACAGAGCCCACCAAGCTCTGCAAATACTACCAAACAAGTGACAGCAGCCTTCAGGTGGCTTAACATGACATGGAGACTGACATGGTGGCCTGCAGAAGCCCCAGAAAGGGGGAACTACTGGGTCTTTGCTTTCTCATTCCAGCATCAGGTGGTCACCTGTGGCCAGTGCCCTGTGAGGCAGCAGCATCTCTTCACCATTGAGCTTCAAGAGATGTGGCTCCCGGACAGGGCTGCCCAGACCCTCTTGTACCTGCAGGGCTGGCTCTTACATCCTGTACACTGAAGTGCAGAGCTATAAAGAACTTTCAGGTCTTAATCTATGCAAGATATCATGGATTATGCTTCTGATTTCCTAAAACAGTGAGTGGTGACAACTACCCCCGTGTTTCCTTACAATTGTCTGAGCTGGTGAGTCACTGACAATTTGGATACAATTTTCATGTGATCGCCTTCCTTGTATTTACCCTGGCACATGAAGTTGGGCAAAATGTCAGTGTGCAAAACCAAGGAAAAGGTAGGGAGCTACTGTATCTTATGTTTAGTTCAGTATAACAGTTTGAGACGAGAAACTGGGAGATCTCACGCATGGTCTCAATTGGCCTGAGTCCACATCTGCTTGATTTACTCCAGCTGAGGGTCTGGCTCGAAACCATTTTCTTCCTCATAAATGTAGCTGTAGTCAAGCCAATTGGTACATGTCTGTGCAGATGAGCATCCTATGTAAAAACCAACAGAGAGCAAATGAGGGAGTGAAATTTCAGGCACAGAATGGCAGCATTCAGCTAACCCCTGCCTCTAGCCGAAAGCGCACCAAACTGATCTGCACCCTGAGCTCAGGGTTTCAATAGCCACAGGACTTGGTCTAGGCTATGCTTTACTCTCCCTGAGTGTTTTCCCTCCTACCCCTTGCAGATGCCCCTCCAAGCCCTACAAGCCACTGCCTCTCAACTTCTGTTCAAGCAGTAGCTCCTGCCCTCACCCTGGCAGAAACAAGCTGCCTTTGGGGATGGCAAGCTGCATTCCCTCTTGCTTCTTCTGCCTTCCTGTATCTTGAGTACTCTCCTCAGACAGACTCTTACACTGGCCTTGGAAGATGGATGAAGTGTGCCATGGGTGCCTTTCATACACAGCTTGCTACTGAGACCACATCCACCTGCTTCAGTCTCAGACTGACTTTCTTCTACAGAGGATAGGAACCATAGACATGAGAAGACTTTTCAAGGCTGCAGGAACGGTTTGAGATCTGGGCTGAGAATCTACAAGTCTAGGGCTCTAAACTCAGCACAGAGATCCCTTCCTTTGGGAAGACCTGGACGGAGTTTGTGTGTATTCGCAGCACCAGTTACCAAACAGACAGGTTGACTTGTGGGCTGCAGTGCAAGAGAAGCTTCATGGGCTCTCTGCAGACAAAACTGTGCAGAATATGAAACACGTGGTGGGACTCCTGGAGCTGGGTGCACCACTGAGGCCTCACCAAGTATTGTCACCACGGATTTCAGATTCTGTGGGATATCCCACCCTCTTTCCAAGAAGGGTGATACTAGCTTACACTGACCCTCAAAATAACTTTTCAGCTCTCTTATCTCTATGCAATGCTCTCTTTGGCAGCATATACATTTTAACTGCTTCCCTGCAATAACTTTGACTCTGCATGAATTTAGAAGAACCACAGGACTTTTTACAAGAGTCTTGCCACTGAAAGCCTCCAAAATTTCCTGTAATGTGTTTTTGTCTTTAGCTGCCCACTATTTAGGTTGCCCCTTAGCCTTATTAATATCTATCCAGCATCCCACCTTCTGTACACAATAATCCTTTCAATGGCATGACCTGGAAGTAGCCATATAACACTGCTTTCTCTTTTCCTCATGAATTCCAAGAGATTAATTCCTTCTGTGTCTCAGCTGTTGTAGAATTATAGAATATGCAAAGGTGGAAGGGACCCATCAGGATCATCAAGTCCAGCTCCTGGCTCTGCAAAGGACACCCCAAGAGTTGCACCCTGTGATTGTGAACATTGTCCAAATGCTTCTTCAACTCTGTCAGCCCGGTGCTGTGACCACTTCCCTGGCCTCCGGTGAATTGTGGGAACTTAAATGCCTGTATTTCCAATTTTCAGGTCTTTTTCACTGGAAAACCATAAATAACGGCACAGTGATGCCATACAGGAAAAGGTACAAAATTCAGTGAGCTGATTTCTGCGTATCATCCTGTGTGATGGAACCTTCTGCCTGCACATGCCACTGCCTGCTTTCCTTTCCATCTAGTCGGCATGTTGATCCCATGAAAGCATCAATCTTCATTCATCATGCTTTGTAAATCTCTGTAAAACACATCACACCAGCTCCTCCTGGTACTAAATAGTTTTTTATCAGTGTAACAAAGTTTCCTTGCCTACCTCCTGGCTATCCCTCCTTCCAACAGAGTCACAATGAAGTTTCACCTACTGACAGAAGTTGAAACTTCCTGGTTTTAATGTTTATTTAGTGAAACATTTTACATTCCTGGAGAGATACCAGTTTGTCATTAATGGATTCTTGGCTTGATGCCAGAAGCTATTAGTTTTATTGGTCCTCACACATACAGCACAATTATGTAATTTGGGTAACTGCACTGAGCTGTGCCTTCCTCTTCTTTAACTCTGACCCAAAAAAATCAGTGCTGAAGGATGGACAGCCGTCAGAGCCTGGAGAGGGAGAAGTGATGAGGGGCTGTACTCTCCTGAGCTTTGCAATAGTTGTAACACAGCTCCTGGCAGGCAGCTGGAGACATCCACAGCCCCTGTGAAGGGCAGGGTTAGCTGGGGACCCTCCCCACGCTGGCTGTGCAATGATGCGTTCTCCTGGGTCGCCCTGTGTCTTGCCGGGAGCATTGTCCCCTTGCTGCCCATGATCCTGACCCCAAATTCCTGGTGCGATCCCCTTGCCCCACTCCCTCCCTCCGTGCCCCAGAACACGGGCAGGCAGAGCTGCCTGCCAGCTGGGGCTGTAGGCAGAGCTCTGTGGCTGCAGACGAGGGATCTGGACTCAGAGCACGATTGTATACTTAAAATACCTCTCTCATTCAGTCTCATTTTCCATTGGTAATTAAGATGAGGCCACTTTTTTCTTAGAGCCTCTTCCTCCATTAGTCTCAGTGACAAGAGGAAAGGTGGCAGTATCATTATTTTTTGATGGGGGCTTGCATTTGTTTCTCAGCTGGAGAAGTCTGGGTGTTGTACACATACATAAGCATTTCAAGGGTATGACGTAGCTGGAGAAAAATGAGTGCTTTGGTGCTACAGGTCAAGTTTATTTAACACTACAATGTTTTAAAACAGAGTGATGCCATTTCAATTAAATACCCTAGAATGTTTTGCAAGGCAATAATTTAAGAAACTTTTCAGAACTACTTTTGCAAGTCAAGCACATCTCACATAAAACACCCCAGCAATAAAATCGTATGTGTGAGAAAAAAAATATGCTGAGGACTTTACTAGAAACGAGGGAAGCAGTAATTTTCTTTTTCAAGATAGGCTGGTTTGTAATAACATTTTATTATATCACTTCGCCTGTTCTGTATTTTTTTGCAATATTTGTGGTTTGCTCCTCTCTTGCAGCAACCTTGTGATAAAATTGTAAGGGACGTTGAGAAGAGAAAGTAAAGGAAAGAACATGAGGGCGCTTGAATTTATAGAGCACATTCAAACCTGCCTGCATCTCTTTCTCTCTCATCTGCAACATCTCCATTCCTGCTCTCTCTTTGTGTTTCCCACTGATCAAACTCAGTTTCACAGCTAGGACTGAGACCCAAAACTGGACTTCACAGAAGCACATAGTTGTAGGGACCAGAGAAACAAAGGACACTTTAAAGGTTAATTCTGTCTAGTTCTCTTGCTATTGCAACCTCTGGATTTGTAAAACTGTGAGATTTATTTAGATTATTGAAAGTTTTGCAAAGGATTTTGTTTTTCCTCAGAAGTGTTGGTTATTTGATACTTTTGTGTAAAGAAATATTTGACAAAGCTGTGGCACAATGGTGTCTCATTCTGTTTCTAGGAAGAATGGAAATTGGAGGAAGGATATTTCCAAAGTGGGTGTCAGATTCTGATCTCTTTTACAGAAGGATAAATCCAGGGTAATTCAGTGCAGTTACTTTAGATTTATGCTAGCATAAATAAGATAACAATTTGGCTCTGGGAATCTCTGTAGCTCCCCATTTGCTCATCTAACAGCTGGCAGCTTGCTTCTTGCTATTTCTCTTGCTTTCTGGGCTAATTTGTCATGCCTGGTGCTCAAGTTGGGGCCAAATGAACTCGGGACTTAGTTAAACGAACAAATGTGTTTTGCACAATACACAACTACGACTGGCTCAAGATCCTTCACATGATCATACATATTTCAGATTTCCCAAAGGCCAGAAATTAATGGCTAGCAAATGGATAGAAATATTACTTCACACAGTATGTAGTCAACCTGTGGAATTTGGTACTGCAGGAGGTCACGGATTCAAACAATGGGTCAGGATTTGAAAAATGGCTGGATAATTTTATGTCAATTAGTTACACTTGGAGCTGGACAAGCAAAGACTGAGGTGAGTAGGCCTTTTGCACCAGCGTAGACATGAACTCCCCTGCAGAGACTAGGAGGAATTTTCCCCTTGGGCATTGTTGTGCCCTCTTGGCAATCAGCTTTGCCTGCTTTCCTCTGTCATTTGACAGTGGGAGACAGAAGGAGGGAGCAGGTGAAGCTGAGGTTTACAGGGCTCTGTCTGCTGCAAAACCTCAGATCCCTCCTCGAGTCTTCTCCTGACTTTGAAGGAATTAAGGTCTAGATCTAGAGCCAAGCCAGACCTACATTACCTCCACCTGCTTTAGGTGCTTGTTGAGTGTTATCTGTGTGCTGGAACTGGTACACACACACTCACTGACAGGCACGTGGACAGAGAACAAAATACGCATTCACATATGTAAGCTGATGCACTGCTGTTTACGAACTAAGACAACAAAGTTACTTCCAAACCATTTTAGAAAATGAGTAGCTCAGCCATAATCCGTAAGTCTTTATTTAAGCATTCGGACTTGTGCTCTAATCTCTTGTTGGGAGTTTCCTAGTGAAGGCACCAACCAGCCTGGTGCAGTTTCCCAGCTGTAGGTATCTAGTGACACTTGAGAGGACCTGACACACCAAGACATCCTCTGGTAGCTGGTGGGGAGAGGGTTTATGGGAAATTCTACTCCCCAGCTGCTCAGGGCCAGGTGGCACTGGCTGGGGCATCTCAAATAGCCCAAAAGACCAATGCTGAGGCAATTAAATCCTGCTTACTGTGTCAAAACCTGAACATACATCCTATCCAGTATATCTCCAAAAGGGAGCTGAGGCTGTTTTCCAGAACTGCAGAAGGCTTCCTGGCACAGCCCTGATCACTGCCTAGGGCATGGCCCTGGGGCTTAGTGACAGATGTGCTGTGTAGGAGACCCAAACTTGCAGTGTGGGTAGTACTGCTTGTAGGCCTTAGGACTGGGTCTAGGTCTTAGCAGGAGTGCAAGCATGCCCTCAGAAGTACAACTCCCTGCAAATTTGCTTTTCTAAAAAAGCTGACTAAACCACATAGGAAAGAAGAAAGTGTGGGAGGATCCCCACTAGCAGTAGTAGTAGAAAATATGAGCTCTGAGAAGGTATTTCAGTGGAGGCAGCAGGTAGGTGTGATTTGGAGCACCTGGAGCAGCATAATCCCAGATACTTGTTTTCCAATGATCACTGCCTGTGGAGGTCCTTACAGAGTGAACCCTGCAGTACATCCGAGTTCTTCTCACCGTTCTCAGGAAAAGTCACAGGCAATTATATTTCATAGGAAAAAGACATTTAGATTTGCACAGCAGAAGACACAACTGACAGCAGCATATGGAGGGAGCATGAGGACTGCACAGAATTACATATCCTGGATTTTGGTCCGTGTTACATACACAGAGTCATTACTTTTTATTACTGACTGCTCTGACTGCATTAAACACCTGAACAATAAGGACATCGTGGTTTCCTGTCATAGCCGAGAAAGCGATGTCAGTGGGAAATCTGTTCCTAGCTCCTCTCAAACCATCAGCTTTGCCTTTAAGGTGGCCAGAGGAGTTTGAGTGAGTCTGCTGAGCAGTTCCATGCTCTGATTTGATCATATTCAGACCAGAAAAAAAATCTTCTCTCATACAAGGACTTTGAAAGAGGTTTATGCAGATAGCAGCTCTCTCACTTGACTCAGGAAATCTGTGACTTGACAGGTTTTTAGAGAAAATCCTCACCTTTCTGTTTGGAATCTGGTTAGGAGAGTGGATCATCACATGGTAACTATCAGTTCTGAACAAGCTCTGCCCTTACCTTTTTTAGGTTCAGCTGAAAATGACTCTGCAAACAACCTCAGCATTTTGAGTACCACTTTGAACTGTTGATCAAAGAAATAATGACATTTCTACTTTGCTCAGTACAGCTTGGGACAACTAAACACTCTGAGGTGATCTTTTTGGCAAGTAGGAAAACTCTTCCTGCTGAAGTTGCCCATGGTGAAGCTTGCAGCTGTGGTGAATAACCTCTGGATTCCCAATCCCTTGCAGATGCAGACACAGGCCTCCTCCCCTCCTTTGTTTTCCTCAGTTGTTTTGTCAACTGTGAACAGAGACCTGCCAGCAGCTGCAGTATGCTCATAAAAAAAGACAAAGGTCTCCACTCACCTCTGTCTCCCAGGCAGCTGTTCACAAACGTCCTGCTCTTTACTGTGTTCAGTATATTGAAGTAGCTGCACATGTTGTCAGATGCTGAGAATCCAGAGTGCCTTCAGCTGGGGGGGGTCAGAGGCACACAGTGGCTGTACGTCACCAACAAGCCTTGGCCTTGCATAGGTTGGACTTGAGAAGGGTAGCTGCACCAGCAGGCAGATCCACTTGTATCCTAAGAGTTTCCCACACAGGTTCAATTGATTTCAGATATCCAGAAACTCCCATTGTGCCTGTTCTGTGTTTATGATCTTTCCTCCCAGAGATGTACTAAAGCGGAGCAGGAGCTGGTACCCGTGGACAGACAAGGTGTGACTCCAATGAGTTCATCTCTAGAACTAACCAGAATAAAACATTTGTTATCCAGCTGAACAAGGTTTTAGTGGGAAATGCTTCACAGAACAACAGATTCATCCAAAAATATAACTGCAGAGCATTTTGCTAAAACACAGCAGTACCTAAATGAAGCTGCTGAGTAAGTTTCTCACATCCAGAAGGAATTTTACCTTTTCTTGGAGAGAGCCTGGGATATCAGAGACTGAGATTCAATCCCCTCAGCTAAACTAGAGAATCTAGGTCACCTGTGGGACCACCATATATCTTATGAGTCTGTTTTTTCGTGGTAACATCCATGGAGAATGTTAGTTTTTTATTTCATTCTACAGAGAAATAAAATATGTTGACCTTCATGTTTCACATGAAATAGAGTCCTGGTTTTCTGAATAGACCTAGCTAGCAGTGAGTAATAAAACTGAACTTTAGGGATACTACATCCCCCTGCATATTTTGGATTTTGAAAATTTTAAATTAATATTTTGCAGACCTAGGCATGCAAGGGAGTATCACAAACATTTTAATTTACCTTTTTTTGATATCCAAGCATAAAGAACACATTATTTTTATAGGCATATATGAGTGTGCATCTGTGTGTAACAATGTAAGTAAAAATTGGTATGTGTAACAGCGGTCAACAAAGAGCACTATTTAAATGTCAGTGCATAGCTTCAAGTTAGCCTTGAGATACAATTAGAGATTACACAGTTCTTCAAGAGCAGGGGTAGGGCTAAGCAAGTAATACTCCTTCAGTATGCCCTTGCTGGTGCAGAAGCACTGCTGAAGGAAGAGAGAAAAGGAACCTGGCTGCTGGTGGAAGGCATGGATAAGTACCATGCTTTTTGCCCAGCAGACCTGCTGGGACTGGAAAGGCAGCCTAGAACATCACTGGGGTACTCAGCTGTGCTCAGCTAAATCTGACAACATGGATATTCAACTGATTTAACCATCCTGATAATTCTGACCAAGAACATTTACAATAAGGTTTTCTTTCTCGAGCTGTGTTAACACTTGGGATAACCATGATCTGTATATCAGTGTCCCTGCAGAGCTACTGGTAAGTCCATGTCCACACATTACAATATGCAGGGCTAAGCCTTTGAGAGGGCTAGTTCATCATCAGTTACAATCTCTCTGGGAGCTGGTGTAAAGGGTTGTCATCCACATCACCTTCCTCTGCTGGATTTGCCAGGAGTTGTGTATGACCTCCTAGGACTTCAAAACATGATTCATTGTATATTACAGAATGTCCATTCCTCTGGGCAGCGATTAAATTGCCTTTGATGTGGGTCACCATGGAAGGATGAAGGCTGCATGATGTCACCAGTTTCCCTCTGACGGACCTGTGCAGCTCTGCCAATGTCAATAGAGTGGTGGTGCTGGCTGGCTGTGAGAACCACTGTGCTGAGTCCTTCCAACCCTGCAGGATCTGTCAGGGGTTTATCAGCCTGTTTGGCTGCTACAGGCAACACTTCACAGACCCCTGCAAAGAATCAGCACAGGCAACTGTCATGCAAGTCAGTGTGGAGCTGAGCTATAGCTTCTATTTTTAAAATAAATACTTCTGCAGAGCTTTTTAGTGTTCCTCCTGGTCTCTGCTCTGGGTGTGTTTGTGTGTGTCTGTGAAGGTGGGAGTGTTTAAGCTACATATGCATCTGGTACTCTTTTTCTGGTACCCTTGCAAACATGCAAAACTCAATGCTTTGTTGATGATGGCTCAGAAAAAACCCCAACTACATTTTAGCTGGTCTGCAGTCAGCTTCTGGTTTCCCAGGACAGTAGCAATCAACCTTTAATCTTTTGAGATAGTAGGAACAGGGCATAGAGTAAAGCAAAAATGTAGATATTGTAAAAGCTATGTGCATCTGGCTCTGGGAATATATTTATCTCTGAAAAATTTAAAAATTGTCTTTCTGGAAAGTAAAGTGTCCCGAACTGGTCCCTAACTGATCCCAAAGCACTTCTAAGCAGCATATCTAAAGCTAGGGGCTTTAGATGCTGCCTGGTGGCTCTGATACAGGCTCCTACAGATGCTGTTGGGCAGGTGTTCTTTATCTCCAGGGAAAGCTGGTGCCTTGACAGAGTCCAGAGCTGGTGCTGCTGCCTTGGCCTTTGCAGGTATATATATCCATATTGATAAGGAGCAAGATGGGTTGAGTTCAGAAACTAAAGCAAAAAGTGTAAAAGCAAAGTGTAAAGCAAAAAAGTAAATAGTCAGGAGGTGAGTGGTGAGGATGGCATGAGATGTACTCCTGCATTTTACAGGTAGTGAGGGGCACAAGTGTAGCACATGGATTTGGGGTCCCACCTTAGTGGGAGGCAATAGGAGGATTGGGATGACAGTGCCTGATTTTGGACTCCAGGACTGCATGCACATAGCCTGGGTGAACAGCTGGGAGCTGTTACTACTGCCCAAGGCAGAGACAAGCAAGCCCAAATTCTGCTCTAGGTCATGAGGAGAAGCAGCATTAGGTGATTCTTGCAGGTGGTGGGCACAGGGTGGCCTAGAGAAGTGGCTTGTCATGGAAGGTGCTCATGTTATCCCGTCATCTGACACTCTGCCTTCGAGAAGATTCTTCCCCATTGCACTCCCCCGGCCATGCCCCAGGACTGGCTGGACCCAGACTGTCCAAACACAGCCTGTGACCACAAAGACTGGCACACAAGATATCCTTGAAAGCTGGTGTGGACACCACAAACAATGACTGGTAAATTCATCCTCACACAGAATTCATCCTCTGTATCTTCATCCCTTGTATCAGTTACTTCCGGCCACAGATTATTTTCATTTCAAGGACCCAAGAACTTCAGAAAGGGAGTAGAAGTAGAAACTTTCAGGATGGCTGAGAAAAGGTGGTTGAGACCACTGCTACCTTTGGTTGAGAGTATCCTGCAGTTCTCCCTCTACTGATGTGGTAGGAAAGGGGGTGTGTTGGGTACAGCTGTTTGATGGCAAAGGTGCTGCCTGCCCAGGGACATTTCCTAGGCTTACTCACAACACAAACCAACATGAATCATCCTATACATTACTTTTAAGAGATGGGGAAGCTCACTGCAAGTATATGACAAGCAAAACAAAAAAATCCATCGATGAAACAGTGGACAGCAGGCAGGGCTGGTGGGAGGGAAGCTGTGTGGGCAGGGAGGTTTCACTGGGGGCAGGTAGCCAGCAACTGACTGTTACTTGTTGTAGAACCATGACATGAAAAGTGGAGCCAGGTGAGCAGAAAAGTAGGCAAAAACGGCAGCGTTCAGCTAAAGATAGTCAGAGGGAAGTGTTTGTAATGTGATCCTGGAATAGAGTACTGCCTCTGGGAAAGGGGGATAGAAATAGCAAAGAAATTGTATCTTGCTATTTTGGGTCCAAATGGGATTGTAGAACATATTTTCTCTTTTTTATTTTTGTAACTGAGTGGGGTCACATCAATGAAATCCCTGATTCTGCCATCTACTTCTCTTAATTGAAATGAGCAGGAGAACTCCCAGTGCTGCCTGGGTTGGGAAGTGCCACCAGGAGCCAGGCAGAAAAGCAATCATGGCAAAAGGGTTGTGAGCTGATGGTGTCATTGAACTGAGATGAACCAAATGGTGGAGATATCAAAATTACTTGTCTGGAGTTAGGGAAAGGAAAAATCACAGACAAGGTCTAAAACAAGACCCACAGACTTTGCAGTTGGAATTAAGACTTGAAGCAGCTGGAGATGTCAGAGAAGGAATTAAAAGAGGGTATAAAATATGAGCTGAAGGCTTTTCAAAAAAATGAGAGCAATGTCTGGAAGTTTCCCAAAAAGGCAAAGGGACAAGCCTTAGACTGAAAATTGTTCAACACAACATCTACAAAGTATTTCCCCATCTTGGGAAGCCACCCAGGTGCAGCATTTTAAATCAGCAAAGGCTTTGCTGAGGTTCTTGATAGCCTGATTGCTGTATGCCACACAAGATTATTCACTAGAAGGAAGGGGCCCAAGCAACTTGTGACTGAATGAAACTTCTAATTGGTTTGAAACTTCTTAGCAGAAACAGACTGATGTGAGGATTCCAGAAGATGCGTTATGACTCTGAGAAGGATGCTGGAGGTCACAGTGGTCACACAGTTCCTGGATTTTACTGTGACAAATAGGATTGGGGTTAGCACTTTCTTAGTTTACTCATAACCTAGAGCCCTGAGGAGTCAGCTTGCCTAGCTCCAGAGATATAAGAAAGAATACCTCTAGGGAGTGAGATTCCACAACTCTCGCTGAAGCAAAAATCATCCTTAGATGTTTTTGCAGATTAAATAAAATTAAAAATCTCCAGGTTCATAAATGAGAGTATGAACAAAAAATGCCAGCCAGAGTGATTCAGGACTACTTGAGCATAAAAAAACCTGAGTGGGTTCTAAAGAGCTTCTTTGTAATGGCTTGTTCCAGAAAGCTGCAATTTCCCAGTCACTGATTTCTCATGGCAGGAAGCCTGTGGTTAGGACAGCACTTGCTGTGATCATCTACAGCCATATGTGCTGCTCAGACACTGTGTGTGTGGGAAGAGGACAGCGCTGCAGGGTTGTAGTTGTGCGCAGCCCTGGGCACCACGTCCTTCCGGAGCCTGGTCTCCAGGCTCTAGTTGTGGGCACCACACATGAGCAAGGAATATACAGAAATGCATAAAAAGGGAAGGATGCCTCTCCTCTTCCCACGACCCACGGGGTAGCAGGCACTCCTGCCCAGGGCAAATGTGCTCTCAAGGCTGCTGCCTCACAGTACAGTAGAGATTTTCTGGCCACAGCAAGATGGTTTGGACTAAAGACGTATTTGAGTTGGGAGGCACACAGCAGAAATACAGTGTCTGAGGGTAGCTGGGAAGCAAAGTCACAGAGTCATAGTATGGCAAAATATCTGAAGCTGGCAGGCACTTCTGGAGATCATCTGGTCCAACCCCTGCTCCAACACCATCAGCTGCAGCAGGCTGATAAGGCCTGTGCCCTGTCAGACTTTGAATATCTCCAAGGATGGAGACTTCACCATCTCTCTGGTCAGCCTGTACCAGTGCTTGACCACCCTCCATATAAAAATGTTTTTCTCTTGTGTTTTAAATGAAATTTCTCGTGTTTCAATTTATGAGGTCAGTCCCCAGTGCCTGAGAGGCTATCTCATAGGAAGCAGCATGTTGGTGCCTGCAGGAGAAGGCTGAGGGAAGGGATGAGGGCCTGCCTGATGAGTGCGATGTTCCCTCAGCCCCATGACAATTTGGGGCTGAGGGTCAAGATTTAATTTCTCTTCACATTTGACAAGTCTTTTGCAGAAGGACATGACTGGACACAGACTTTTCAGTGCTTGAAGAGCAGTTGGCAAGAGAGAGATAGGTTGTGTGGGAAGATGGTCGCTCCAGAGCCCCATCATTGCTCGGGCAGCAGGGACACCCACTGCCCTCCCCTTGGGCAGCCCCTCTCTCCACCTGATTGATGCAGGTGCTGACAGGGGGATGTGAAGGATGCTTCTGCTGTGCTGGATGTGTATGTGGGATCTGAGTGAGAAGAGCTGAAGTTTTCATGCAGAAGTTAACTTAACTTCTTTTCCCAAAATGTTCCTGAGGTGTATTTGCACTGAGTCACCTCTCTTCTAGTCTTGGACTCAAAAATAAAATAGTGGAAAGAAAAAATCCTGATGGCGACAGCGCAGGCTTAGATGTTAAAATCAACTCCCCTTTGTGGGTAGGAGCTCATTTATACACATGATTTATGCCTGTTGGAATGAGAGGGACAGATTTAACAAATGGCAGGTTTTGAATTGTTGCAAGTAATGTTATTAATGTCTGCTGACTTGGTGCCCTGCCCAACTTTGAACTTCTTTCAATTGTATGGGGCTGAACAAGAGCTGTGTGAGTTTTGAAATATTTCCACATAAAATAAGCTCTGAGACAGATGGAGAAATGTGAGTTTCCTAATGGGGCCTAGNCAGAAAAGGTAAAAAAAAAAAAAAAAAAAAAAAAAAAGGGTTATAAGACTCTTCCTCAATTGAAACAAAAACAAAGAATCAGAGGAAATATATTTCAGTGCCAACCACCATTGCCTGACGGGTTGCACTGCTGCCAGTTAGAGGGCAGGCTCTTTCAAAAAGGCATTTGCAACATTTTTCACTTGCTCTGTAGGTCAAGCAGCACCGCATCCATAACTTCTGCAACTACAACCTCCCAGGCCAGTGCTACTGAATCCCAGCCTTAATTTATTTAAACATATACAAGATGATTCAGTAGGTGCTAATGCTGCTAATTCAGTAGGTGTTAATGCGTGAATAATTATAGACATATTTAAGCAGCTGGTGCTGTGCCTTCAAAAGTTTCTCTGCATGGAAATTAATAGCTCTGTGGTGGCATGTGTGCTCACATGTTATAAAATGAAGATGTTGGTAGCAGCTCCATGTTAAAGTTTGAGTTAAGATTTTCACTTGAAGTAGAATTTAAAGTTCTTGTTTTACCCTTGGATGTCTCCAGACATGGTACAACAGATCCTCAGAAAAGATCTGACTTTTTTTCTGCATTCTTTAAGAAAACCCCACTGTTTTTTTACATCTGTCCTTGATTTCCCCTCTTTTCTCAGGATCCTCAACAGCATGAGCTCAGTTCTGACAAACTTCCTCCACGTATGTATGCTGATGCTATCCTAGGGCCAGGCCAGATGAGAACAGCACACACAAACAAATATTCCCCTTATTTGCAATAGCTGTCTGGAGCTAGATGGAATAGATGCTGGGGCTGCTCCTCACTCGGCTTACGTGTTTACGTAGTTCCAGGTTAATGCTTTGCCTTGAGCAGGTGACAGGGCACCTCAGATGGACACACCCCATAGAAAATAGACCTGTATGAAGTGCAAACACTGCAGAATGGCAGTGAGAACAGGGGCAATGGGAACAACAGTCCATTTTGGGCCCCGTTGATTGCAAATAATATTTTCTCATGTATTTTGCTGTCAGGACAAAAGGGTTTCCAGGCTTCTGCTCAGAGGTGCTCAGCACCTTGCAGGGTCGGCCCCCACAGAGATCGGAGCTGAGGCAGGAATTGACAGCAAGGTTTTGACGTGTCAACTGTTTGGCTTTGGGACAGAAAGCAGGGTCGAGTTGATGCTGCCTGGTAGATCTCCCTGGGTCATCCTGACAGCTGTAGAAAGCCCTTTATTGCTTTTACCAGATAACCAGAGGAGCCTGCTTTCTTTCTTATCCCCTGCCTTCTTGTAAAGGAAGCGTCAGTGCTGCTGCCTCTTCAGCTGCCTGGCCAGTGACAGTGCCCGGCACAGCCTGGCAGGGGAGGGGTCCTGCCAAGCAGACCTGAAGCGAGGGCTGCAGACCCAGGCATTTTCTAAATAAACACACACCATGAGAGCAGAGAACTGCACAGACCCACACCGCTGTTATTCCAGCATTTTTTGCCTAGAACAGGTGATGGGACCTCTGGTCCCTCTACAGTGGCTACTCTCAAAAAGTGGCATGGCTTTGGATGGAAGCCATTCCACAGAGATCTAGGATGTTGCAAAGCTTAGATTAATTAAATAAGCACTGCTCTATTTAAAATAGCTGCACATTAGACTGACATCCAGTGCCTCAGTTTTTAATGGATGAATGTCATGTGAAGGTTTCACATTATCATTTGGATGAAATGCAGATTTTTGAAGATGGAATGATCTCTAGTATTTTTTTGTATTTCCAGGAATGTCGTATTAATATGTTCTCTGTTCCTCTGCAAAACCACAAAGCTGTCTCACCAGTATCAGACATACTGCACAAGAATGGCTCACAACTATTAATTAAAAGAAGTCTGGGATGACAGGTAACAAGGTCTGTTCTCGTGCTTTGTATGCAGGCAAGGAAGTCTCAGAGTTCATGAATGGTTCATTTATACCGCACTTTAACTTATCTGCTTCTTGAGTGCTCCCAGTCCTTAAAAAATGTTGTATAAATTTGCACTGGATACCCCTCACCCAAACTGATTATCAGTATCAGATCCAAAAATAATTTAATTCCTCTAAACATTACCTGTTGCTTCCTGTTCCACAGTACAATAGTTTATTGTCTGGCTCTGTTGTGCCACATTTTGTTCTGTCAACTGAAGCCACAGATGGGCTGAAAGGGGAGATGAAAGTGTTCTGCACTTCTTTGCAAACCATAACCCAAAACCCAGGGAATGCACTTTACATCAGATGCCCCCTAGCCATGCAAGTAATGACTATTTTGCCTTCATCTTTGTACTGATATCTGTGAGTTGTCTGGGATTCAGAAAGTATGTGTGGTGCATGGGGGGGCAGAGGGTGTTCATTAGATAAAAGCTACATTTTCCTGACTTGTCAAAAAGGTGCACTGTAAAAGAACTCACTTTGGCTTACAAGCAAATCACAAGAATTTGCTTTTTCTATTGTTATAGTTACAGAAAAATTGAGTTCTTGGTGTAGCCCAGAATTTTTCATTAGCTAATCCTGCAGAAGCAGAAACATGAGGAAAATTGACCTATTTCTATCTTCTCAAGGACAAGCCTTTCTCCTCTGCCCCTTTGTCCTGTTTCTGAGGTGAAGAGTGTCTGGTATTTCTGCTCCTGAGAAAGGCACCTGTCACCCTCATCGCTCTCCCTGAGGTGCTGCTGGGGGAGACAGGCTGGGCCCTTGGGACTAGAAGAGAGGAGCTGACTCTGCCCCTGCTGCAACCCCAGCTGCTGGGGATTCACCCCAGCCACCCTGCTGCTACCTTCTCACTGGGGAAACCACACTTCCCTCATCCCTGAGACAGGAGTAACTCAGGCGTGAAACTCAAATGTAACTCAGGCATAAAAAAATCCTTTACTCGTTCATGGTTTCTTCCTCAAACAGGTCTTCATTATTGAACCAATTTTTCTTTGGACTTTCTCCTTTCCATCACTTCCGTGATTCAGTTTTTAGCCTATTTTGAAAGACAAATCTGTTTCTCTACATAGATACAAAAAAGAGGAAAAAACTGAAGGGGAGAGAGAAGGTGAGAGAGAAAGAGAGGGAAGGGAANCAAAACAAAACAAACTAGGAAAAAATCAAACAACAAAAAAGAGAGCAAAGCTTTGCAGGTTGCTTGTAATATGCAAAGAACTGCAGCCACAAAGTACCAGCAGGAACAGACCCATTGGCTCCGCCTGCAGAATAAACTCTGAACAGCAGGAGGCAGTTCCTTGCTCTGGTCCAGGCCACTCACAGGTCAGACTGCCCTCAAAGCCCTCCTGCTGTGGGCCACCACCCCAAAACCCACAGCATGTCCTCACTGCCCAAGTGCCCAGGAAGAGTGGGCCTTGTTGCTCACCCATAAGGACTATCTATCTGCCTGCTTTGGCTCCTGAGGAGCCAGGCATTTACATTCAAGCAAGCTGAGAACCCCACCGAGAATGTCCTGGCAGCAGCTCTTTCTGTTAGGTTGTGCTTGGGCTCTGTGTGGACCGGTTGTGCTGGGAACAGCAATCCTGTAAGACCTCCATGGTAAGGAGAAGGTGCAATTAGATCGGAGCACTTTACCCACATCAGTCCTGGATACAAGAAAGCTGCTTCCCACCGTGAAACAAGCTTGTGTTTATCCATTTGTTCAAAAGCAAGTTGTAAAGACAAGATAGGATTTGAGAGCTGAGCCATACTCTTGGTGCATACAGGGAGAGGGGGAGAAACTTCTCATCTTTCAAAATCCTTGAAAGGGGCCAAAGGAATGTATGCTTCCAGAGTTGCGTGTCTCACATTGAATCAGCTGTACATGTTCATCAGTGATTTTGCAACAGGAACCATATTTCTAGCACCAAAAATCCTCTCCTTGGCAACTACCTCTAGCATTTTCTTCTAGCATGACTCAGAATTGTTCTGCTTATAACCTAGAATCTTCTTTCACTTCTTATGCCAGATTTCTGCCATCCCTTTTAGATATTCCTTCTCTCAGAGTCATAAAACATATTAGAGAACACACAGCCAAATAGAGAATCTTCTGCACCTTTTCCTCTGAAACAGCCATGCTACCAATTATGCTTTAGCAAGAAACCTCCAAAAAAGCTGTTTCTTTTGAGTAAGGACCACAGCAATTCCACAAGCCCTGTGTTTAAGGACCAGGAGGTGAAGCAGGTAACAAACAAGGGGTGACAAGATGGTGAGAGGTCTTGGGACTGGGATTTTATTGACTCATCATCAGCAGTTTAGTCTCTGTTTGATGCCTGAGGGCAGAGAGTCAGGGGCTGGCTGTGAAGGAAAGAAGGCATCAGGTAGAAAGGAGGCTGGAGAGGCAGTCTGGTGTGCTGGGGACTAGGAACTGGACAAAAGTGAGCTCTTTGTGGGGATGGGATGGGCTCTAGCCTAGTATCACCACTCTGTTGTCCCCTGTCACTGCTGAAATGCCCTACCAAAACTGACAGACCAAAATATTCATTTATTTATAAGACAATACATATTCATTTATTTTTCAGACCCACTTATTTTTATGACCCACTTTTCTGCAGAGGAACAAACACCCTGAAAGTGTCATATTGACCCAGAAGATTTAATAGAATGTTTAGGTCTTGTTGGAATCATGTTGTGAATTAGCACCCTTATGCCAATGCGTTCCCAACTCAGCGCTGGCATTGGGGTGGCCCTAGAGGACACAGTTCATGTCTTGATTTCTCTAGCACTCTCACTCTGACAATGACAGCATGCAGTGAAATTTGCCATCTAGGGTAAGGAGTCCATCCATTGCTACCAGAGGCACATTCACGGGCACTACCTCTCTTTCTAGTGATGTCCTTGGACCTGAGCTTCAACACAAGCTGGAGGAGGTAAAAGATCCCTCCTTGGCCACCACAGTGGATTCAGGCAGTAAAAGTGGGATGGGCAGTCTGCTTACAGAGGTCCCTAAGGCATGGGAACAGGTGAGGGATGAGGCTGAAGGCCTTGCTTAGGGCTTCCTTCAGAGGTGTCACTGCTGTGCAGCCTTCTGCCAACAGGACTTGGAAGAAATGTGGAACCTGGGGCTGAGGAACTGGACTTGGGTCGAGAAACCAGGGTCAGGCAGAGCCTTGGGAGAGGACAGCAGTGCTGCTGTGGCTCCACAGAGCTGCTCACACACCTGTGGCCAGTGGGGTGCTGGTTGTGCCAGGAGAGCCACACTGCCTCCCTGAGCTACTGCCTGGGACTTGAGATCCTGGTACTGAGGAGCTCAGGGAGTTGTTAATGTTGTGTAAGGACCTCTTGACCTAGGTCCAAAACCATGACTCTTCTTTCTGGCATCTGCCAAGCCCTACGGCACCTAAAACTCTGCACCTGCCTGTTGAGGAGCACCTCACCTCCATTAGGCAGCCTACAAGAGCTTGGCATTTTTCCTAGGCTGGATGTTGTTCCAGCCATGTGGCCCGGGGGCTCGGGCCAGAGCTGTCTGCACCTGTTGTGCTCTGTGGGAGTTTGGCCAGGGGAGGGCCGTGGTCCTGCTCTGATGAGCAGTTAATTCTTGTATATTAAGTAGTCATTTCAGGAACCATACCAATAGATGCTACAGCAAGATTGAGACCCTCAAAGTCCCCCTCTGGGCAGGTGATTGAGGCTGAGAGCACTCTTGCTTGCTCTTTGCCTGTGGTCCAAATGATCTTTCACAACTCCTTGCCAAGTGAAGCTGTCTCAGCAAGAGGGGCTGATGTTACTTCTCTTTCCTCTGTCGAAATGCTGGGATATGAGCCCTTGCAGGCAGCTGAGCCAGCAAGATCTGGGGGGGAGATCTTATCTTTGATCTATCTGTTGACCGCCTTACCAATAGCACCTTCTCAGGCTTTTCTCCCTGAGCGAAAAGTTGGCTTTTCCTCAAGTTTTGAAACAAAGCACACACTTAGGAAATACAGGGAAACAAATTATGCTTAAGGTAATATTTCACAGGCAGGTTTTCCTTATTGGCCCTTTCAGCAGTCCTCAGCACAGGAAAGGGTGCTGGTAGGGTGCATGGGACATGATGCCTATGTGAGGAGAATGGTGTTAAAAAAATTGCTGATCTAATTTTAAAATATTATACAAGAAAAAGAATTTGAGAAAAACAGACACTCAAGGGATTGTTTCTGCAATAGAGGCTTGCTTCTACTCTAGCCAGAAAGGATGCACACTTCATTTTGTATCTTAACTTGTAAAAGCACTTAAAATGACAAACTATTCAATAAAATATACAACTAGGAGGCATTTGGGGACTCACCGTAAGAAATCCAATGAACATCTTAGTGCTTCCAAATTAAAGTTCACTAAATGAAAATCACCATAATTTAAAAATACTGTTTTCATATCCTACCCTGGTTCACAGCACAGGCAGAGGAGGGACAAGCTGCCAGGCCTGGGGCAGGGTGAGGGGCCCAGCCAGCCCTATGCTGACAACGACTGGACCACCATGTGCCAGTACTGTAGCTCAGCTGTGTTTGTTTTGCTAGAGCAGATGCAGCCTGCTTGTTCAGGGATGGTTCAGGACAGGACAAAATGACAGCTGGGGAAGAAGCCACAGATTTCCGTCTGAGGATTTCTCTCTGCAAGAAGCCAGAGTATCCCTGGATTGGTGGCACTGATCTGCACTGGATGTGCAGAGAGTTAGGCCTTCAAGGGATCAGGGCATTCCAAAACCACAGGGACAACAAACTGGTCAGGAAGAATGTCCCAGCTCTTTGACCACATCCAGCATATGTAATTAGATGGGAAACTCTGTATCTTGGTATTAATTTCGGGATGATTTCTTGCAAATATTTCTCCTCTGAGTATCAAACTCTAAGTAAGTGCATAATCAAAATGGCAGATAAGAAAGATCTCAAAATGTGCTTTGTTCATCTACAAAGGAAAGGCGAGTGCCATTTCAATTGTGGCATAATCATAGAATAGTTTGGGGTGGAAGGGGCCTTTAAGATCATCTAGTCCAACCCCTCTGCAATGAGCAGGGACATCTTCAACTAGATCAGGTTGCTCAGAGCCCCATCCAATCTGACCTTGAATGTTTCCAGGGATGGGTCATCTACCACCTCCCTGGTAGATTACAAACCTGCAACCTGTTTAACCACCCCCACTGTAAGAAAAAAACTTCTTTGTTAGATCTAATCTATATCAACCTTCTTTTAGTTTAAAGCCACTACCCCTTGTCCTATCAAAACAGAATGCTTCAGAATAACCTAACCAGTAGTCAGAAATATATTCATTTGTAATGATGACTTTGTAATAATAGACATCCTTGTAAGATGGGTTTGCGGTACAGAATGAATACATCACAGGGCAGGTGTCCATTAATTTGCTGCTACAGCACAGACCAACCACACAAAGAGAGCTGGCCAAAGCTCATGAGGCTGTGTGAAGCCTGGAGCTGACCTGCCCTTGAACTGCTCTGGGAAAGGTGGATCTTGATAGGGACTCCATGTGCTGGATGTCTCAGAACAAAAGGTCAGGAGGTTTTTGCAGGGCACAGTGGAAGGAGTACATGGGACACCTTTGTCACCAGCATGACTGTAGTGTGATGTGCAGGCACAGGCAGGCAGCCAAGGAGAGGCACGAGTCATGGAGAGAGCCATGAGAAAGCATCACTCTCAGCTGGTTGAGAAGAGGAATCCATAAATTCCTTCTGCTTTGGATGAATGGAGCAAGGGAGGTTTTCTGGGCTCACAAGTTTATGTTTTACTTCAGTGCTGCCTCAAACCAACCAACACCTTCAGAATCCTCTCTGGAGTATGAAAAAGAACTTCCTATCACTGCTTGCATTCTCATGCAACAAGGAAAAAACCAGGTGAGGCAGAGGAAACAGGACATGCTTTGGGCATTTATGCTTCATGGTAATCCTGGGCTGTGTTTCTGTCTTCTTACTGCTTATTCAAGACTTATATGTGCCACCCAAAAAGGGTGACAACATGGTTGGCTTCCCACAAGGCTTATTCTTGAGTGGAGGATTTTCTTTGGAATATTGCATTAGTGGCAGTGGAAGAAGCAATGGAGCATGATCGGGGTGTGGTTTTTGACCTGAAAAAATGTGTGTTAGTGCAGTGACACATTGCTTCCAAGGAGTAGGAAACAAACCATCAAGAAAGCCAGAAAAATGCTTCATTTCATAACTGGCCTGTGAGAGTTCCCCTAGCATCTGGTAGGTAGTGTTGTATGTGCCAAATACCTAACAAACACATTTTTAAAAAGAATGTAAACCAAATTTTACCGAAATGTAAGAATATTAAAATTCAGTGTCACACCAGCAACAATACGGGAGTTTGGCAGGAGTGGTTTTGAAAGACTCTGCCATGTCCACTGTTTTTGATTCTGCAGAAGAACTGAAACCATTGATTTTATGAAAAGAGCATGGAGAGCAGCGGCCCAGGCACTAGAGAGGAAATTGTCCCCAGGGTAATATGGTGCCATGGAAATACAGTCTCATGGCCAAAGTCACCAGATGGTGCTATTGTGCACACTATTTGTGTGTGTGTGACCATCGTCCGTGCTTTGAAGGGACTTTGAGGGGTTTCTCTGTAGGATGAGGGCTCTGTGGTGGTTTGCTCTCTGCCTTCCTCCCTCCTGGTCCAATGCAGACCTTGGGGCTGATCACTCCTAGGCTGATCACTGCTTTGCTGGCCTCAGCTCCCAGATGGGCACCACCCCCATGCCATTTCACCCTTCACCGGTTGAAGATAAAGCATAAACAAAACAAGCTATGCACAGAAAACCCCTCATTCTGAATCACTGATTTCTTCCCTGTGGGGAATCCAATCTCCACTCAAGAGGAAGTAAAAAAAAAGGCAGAGGCTTCCATCATGCCCAAGGAAGCAAGGAACATATCTTTCTCACTGATCACCAAAAGTGCCTTCTGAAATATCCCACAGGAAAATTACCCTGCAGCCAGTCACAAAATTCCCATCCTTTAGGCTACAATCCCACGAGACAGAAGGGCACTACTCTGTGCTCCAGGAGAGTGCTTCTTTCTGGAAAGGCTCTGCTTTGTCTTCTGACTGAACCCTGTAGATCAACTCCCAGTAGCAGGATCATGGCTAGAGCAGCTCTGCTGCACTGAAGCATGATGAGCAGAATATGGCCCAGGTTCAGAATCACCTCTCTCAGTTCTTGTCACCACCAGAATGATACATGCAATATTACAGAACTACATAATATTAACTATTTAACAGTAATACTTTATATGCATACAGGCATTTATTAATAAAATGCATATTTATATATAAATAATGTATCAAATTATAATTATAATTTATAATATGCTGTATACCTTTATAATAGGAACTAATCCCTGTAAAACACCTCCATAACATTTTTTCTGTGGGACCCTTTCCCGAGAGGGAGCACACTGCATCTTCAGTCATGCTTGCTGAACTTGGGGACAGATGAGGCAACCACCTACTTTGTCTCTCCTTGCCTGGAGTCTTGGTCTGCACTGCCACCATCACTGTGGTGCTGCTAACCAAAGCAGGAAACTGCACAGGGGGAGGACATGGACTCAGCCCCAGATATGGCTTTACAGATCTTTGTGTTTGAGCAGTTGTTACGTGCCACAGGACAAATGAACGGCAGGGGAAGGTGTTGAGTTGGCCAAGATAAGACCTGATTTCAGCATCTTGCAATGGTAGGGGTGCAGGCTGAGGTTGGGCGTGTAGACTGTAGCTACAGAAGGTTGGAATGTCCATATTTAACTGGGCATGTACAAGTCATTATGGGGACAGTTTTGGTCCCACTACTCCTTACGGAAAATGTGGGAAAAATGTGGGGGGAAGAAAGATTTGTGTTAGTGCTCCAACCTTGGCTGCTGTGGGGGTCTTTAAAGGGAAGGTCACTCCAGAAAACACCACTTCCAACATCAGGGATCTGGGTAAGGCACAAGATTATGTGATGGGCCTGGTGAGACCCTCACCTGGAGTGCTGTGTCCAGTTCTGGGCTCCTCAGTATGAGAAAGACATGGAGCTGCTGGAGCAGGTCCAGTTGAAGGCTACAAAGATGATGGTGGGACTGCAGCATCTCTCTTACAAGGAAAGGCTGAGAGAGTTGGGCTTGTTCAGCCTCAAGAAGAGACAGCTGAGAGGGGACCTCATCATTGTCCATCAGGCTGTGAAGGGAGGATGTCAAGAGGATGGAGCCAGGCTCTTCTCAGTGCTCTCTCAAGCAATAGGACAAGAGGCAATGGGCAGAAACTGATGCAAAGGAAGTTCCACCTAAACATGAGGAAAAATTTACTTGTGCAGATGCACTGGAACAGGTTACCCAGAGAGGCTGCGGAGTCTCCCTCACTGAAGAACTGTCTGGTCACAATCCTGTGTCCTGTGCTCTAGGATGATCTGGCTTGAATAGGGAGGTTGGACCAGATGACCCACCGTGGTCCCTTTCAACCTGACACATTCTGTGGTTCTGTGGTCACAGGTGGCATACCCCAGGGCTCGGTACTGGGGCCAGACCTGTTTAATATCTTCATTGATGACCTGAATGAAAGGATTGAGTGGACCTTCAGCAAGTTCACAGACAACACGAAGTTAGAGGAAGTGTTGATCTGCTGGAGGGTGGAGGGCTCTGCAGAAGGATCTGGACAGTTTGGATCAATGGGCCCAGGCCAGTTGTATGAGGTTACACAAAATGAAGTGACAAGTCCTGCACTTATGTCACAACAACCCTAGGCAGAGCTACAGTCTTGGGGAAGAGTGTCTGGAAAGCTGCCCAGCAGAAAAGGACCTGGGGGTGCTGGTCAACAGCAGCTGAACATGAGTCAACAGTGTGCCCAAGAAGAAGGCCAATGGCATCCTGGCCTGTATCAGAAATGGTGTGGCAGGCAGGACCTGGGCGGTGATTGTCCCCCTGTACTCAGCACTGGTGAGGCTGCACCTCGAGTGCTGTGTCCAGTTCTGGGCCCCTCACTTCTAAAGGGATATTGAAGTGCTGGAGTGTGTCCAGAGAAGGGCAACTGAGCTGGTGAAAGGTCTGGAGCACAAGTTCTATGAGGAGCAGCTGAGGCAGATGGAGTAGTTTAGCCTGGAAAAAGAGGACGGTCAGGGGAGACCTCATCACTCTCTACATCTACCTGAAAGAAGGCGGTAGTGAGGTGGGGGTCGGCCTCTTCTCCCAGGTTACAAGTGACAGGATTAGAGGAAATGCCGCCAGTTGCACCAGAGGAGGTTTGGATTGGATATTAGAAAAACGTTTTAAAGCATTGGAACAGACTGCCCATGGAAATGATGTAGTCACCATCCCCAGAAGTGTTCAAAAAACATGTGGATATGGCACTTGAGATATGGTTTAATGATGAACGTGGTGGTGGTTAACAGTTGGACTAGATGATCTTTAAAGGTCTTTTCCTACTGTGATTCTCTGATTCTGTGATTCTATGTTTAAACTTATGCATTATAATTATTTTGATTTCTGCCCATTTTATCAATTTCTTAGTGAACCTGTTTTTTTCTGTTGACTGTTCTCTAATTCTTTTTTTAAATGCATGAGCAGTTTCTAAACAGTATTCATACAACAAGTGTGACCCTGAGATCCTGAGTAACAAGCGAAAGGCATAGATGGACATTTTAAGACTGCCATTGCAAGACATATCAGGAGTATGGCTGAGAGGACTAAACTCACTTTGGCTTCATCTCCTCTGATTAGAGTCCTACTGCTGCATGTGTCCATTGGGCTGAGGATCTGTCTGTGCTCAGCGTCTGGAGCAGGGATGAAACCTGCTGTCTGGTCTCTACCCCAGAGCAGGACCTGCTCTAGCAGGTGGTAATAGGAGGTTTGTAAGATGCCCACACCACTGGTCTCCCCCCAGAACTGCCCCAGAGCCACAGCAGGAGCCTGCTGTCTCTGCTGCTTGAACAGTAGCACTCTCTCAGGTGGGTACCACAAGCAAGGGAGTCCATCCCCAAACATGAAAGACAAAACCCTTTTGTCCCAAGGCACCCCACTGCTGGCTGAGTTCTGTTCCTCAGTGATTAAAACCAGGGGGACACCTTTTTTACTCAGAAACAGAGGGAGGGGAGCAGCCCCCTCAGAGTGGGTGCCTTTTGCCTGGTTTGCAACAGACCAAGCCCCTTAGCTGCAGAGATCCAGCAGCAAAACTGCCCATGGGGAGAAGCAGCACTGGCCTGCAAGGGCCCCCGTGCAGGGACAGGGATGGGGCTGGGATTGGGACACTCCCCTGAGTGAGTACAGCTGCTGGAAGGGGATGAAGCAGCATCCAAATGCTTTTAGCAACAGACACAGGACTTGAATCAATAATACAAGAAAGCCTGTGGTCGGCGGCATTTCTGGCCACAGCAGATGGACCACCATTCAAGGAAGGGTTTGAGGCTTCCTCTGCCTGAGGGGATTTTAAACCACATTCCCACATTTCAGGCAAGTACCCTCATCTCTCTCTGGCCTGTAGGTCTGTGTAGAAACTGCAGCGTTGCAGGAATCACAGGGCTGGTAGGAAACTGAGCAAAAAGCATGGCTTCTGTAGGGTGGTTATATGGGCAGGGCTGCTCTGGTGTCTACACCCTGTCTACCCCTGTCCGTGGAGATACTCATACCTCAGCTGGTTATGACCCTGTACTACCTGATCTAACTTGAGGTTGTATTTCACTTTGAAGTTAACCCTGCTCTGAGCGGGGGATGGACTAGATGACCTCCAGAGGTATCTTCAAAGCTAAATTATTCTGTGATTCTACGTCTATCACTGGTTTTTATCCAGCTACTGTTTCATGTAAAATCCCTCAGTGAAGTCCCCTAGCCATTAGGTACAGGCATGTTGTTTCTTGCCTGTTCTACCTCTGCCTCCATAAATCTAAGGAAGCTCGGCTGTGGAGGTACAGAGTCCTCAGCAGGTTTTTAGCTAATGCACAAAGATTAAAAGCTACTGCAGTTGCCAGTAAAGGCAAGACTCTCAGGGTCACTCTTACTTAAGTAAAAGCTCCACTAATTTGATCAAAGAACTAGCTTATATATTTTAATGATTTGTATAACTTAGAGTTATTTAGTTCAGTATAAAATTTTGCATAGAAATCCACTTTTCTTCTGGTACTTTTGAACAAATGGAAATAACTCCAGCATATTAGAGATAATGTAAAAGTGCATTTAATCACAAAAGAAAATATGTTGATGTATTTGTTGGGTATGAACACAGGCAGATAAATGTAATCATATACAAACCCATTATATTAAATGAAGTCTGAAAAATAAATACATGTATTGTATCTTTTAGTGGCAAATAAATAAATTGAATATATATTTAAATATTGATTTAAATGTGTTATTTTTTTATCCATTATGTTTACATACAGAGAAGTATAGTCAGTACTGATTGTGTAATAAAAGATTTAAAATATATACATTAACTCAGACACTGGAAAACAAAAATGTTGATTTTTAATATTTTTAGGGTGAGAAGGGTTATACTTTTAAAAACAACTTTTTTCAAAAGCGTGTCCTGTTTTCAAGCTGTATTTATTTGCCATGAAGTAACAAGTTCCACAGTGTGGTGTGTTCTACAGCAGATGAAAATATTTAGTGTGTTAAATTTATAGCCAAGGGCAAAGAGCTGAACTTGGGAACCTATTTAAAGTGCAGTGGAAGTCTGTAAAGATAACGATGGGGAGTTGAAAGCAGTGAAGCCTCACACAGTAATGTCTCAATACAAAGAGCTAATACTTTGCTGCAGAGGCTTTCTCAGCAACAGTTGGTCCATTTTTGTCATTATGTCTAATCAAGTCCAGTCTTGCCTCCGCCTCCTCAGCCAGCAGACATCCAGCACTTAAATATAACCGTATGTGTCCAGTGTGATTACAAGCGTCGTAACGCGCTCCCGGCCCTGTCCTCCCACCTCCAGCTGGCCCCAGACCCCAGGGTGTCACATTCCAGATTTTGTCCTCTGAATGTGCGTGCCGATGGCACGTGAGGTTGGAGGGCTGAGGGAAGGGGTGTGCGGTGGCTGTCACCCATGGGCAGAAGCATGTCCTCTCTGAGCCCAGCTACAGCTCCAGACACCCATAATGGGAAACATCACCAATCCTGCCAAAAAGCACCCGGAGTCAGCATGGGCTTGGGCTCCCAGTGCACCCACATTTCTTCAGATGATCATGGACTTCACTTCCCTGACACTGACCCTTACTCCACTGGAGGTCAAGCATGTAAAACCCCACCCCTGTCAGGCAGAGGACAGTATTTGCCTCCTTGTGCAAGTGGAGACAGGAGGCAAGAACCAAAGGCAGGAGCTGTCTGAAGTGCTTTCTGCAATTACACTGAAAAATTCTTTAGCATGGGTCAGCGGCAAAAAATTAAGAAAGTGCCAAAGAACAAAATCAACATATGAGAGGTTTCACAAGATAAACAACTTGGCTCATAATTTGCTTAGGTTCTAATGTTGCCTACATGACTTAATGCTCTTGAAAGGATTCCTACTCTGAGCTGACAATTAGAATAAAGACATTAAATTGTCCATATTGCTTATTAATTATGTACAGACACTGTACATAATCCCAGTTGTGGCTTTGGATACATTTTAAAATTAGTTTTAGTGAACAACATCCACTGCCCTGGAGGAAGCAGAGGAGAACGAGCCTTTCCACAGCTGGGGTAGGATATAGGGTTGTATTCATCCCTCCTGAGTTTTACCGAAGTCCCTATCCCCATGATCTTTTCCAAAAAGTGTTGAAAAGCCTGTGGGAGTGATGGGGTGTCCAGCACAGGTGACAGGGGGATGTATGACCTGGGACTAATAATCACCTTAAGGCCACTTCTCTGAGCCCAGCTCCAGTTGGGATGTGGAGGCACTGAACCTCTTGTGAAAAAACCTCTCCGTATAGTGAGTTGTATATTGAGTGGGGGAACAAAGGCCTTGAGAAGGTGGTTCTGCTAAAATGTTTTTAGGATTATAGTTTCCCTTTTGGTACAATGGTGTCTAGTAATATTGGAGAGAACAGAGATGGGCAGAGAGCTCTGCTGTCTCCACAGTTTCTCCCATTTGTCCCAAAAGCCTGGAGGAGCAGGAACAGCTCTGCTCTGGAGGCCAGAGGGCTTGCTCTGGTGTGGTCTGGGCAAAGTGATATGTACCTATATGATGAACAAATCAAGGTGTGATTTTAGTGTGGGAGCAGGGGGCATGTGCAGCCCACCAGCAAATAGGAAGGAATGGTAATCCACCTCCTCTTTCTACTGCTGCTTCCAGTGCCATGCTGACGACAGGCAGGCAGGAGAGAGACACATTGGGAAGAAAGGGCAGTAGGTTTCTCCACACTTCTCTTCTAGAAAGGAAGCTGAGTTGCTAATATTATCTATATTTATTATATTTATGTGGTGCTGAGCTCATCTTTGAGACATCTGGGCCCAAGAGCAGTAATTAAAATGAACAACTGTTGACAGCATTTGTCACAAATTGAACAACTGGCATAAATCAAACTGCCTGGAGTCTCAGCCATCTCTCCCAAGGAGTGGATAAATACCATCTAGCCAAATTAAGAAAGCTCTGTGGAGTGCAAATGTTTGTGGCAAGGAGTCA
>VYXC01011220.1:673-34177 GCA_013397175.1 Platysteira castanea | reverse complement strand
CCCAGGTGCCCTCCTTGAAGGATGCCTGTCTGCCCCCCACCCACCCCCACCCTCACCATGCCTCTGATTCCAGCTATGGCACAAACAGAGCAGGTTCTCTGTCAACAGGGAAGGTTAAAAGCAGCAGCGAGCTCTGTCTGAGGGTGGATTTTGCATTATGTGCAAATACCAGTGGCTTTGCTGCATACTGAAGTTTGCAGCTAATTAAAGCAAAAACCAAACCAAAATCCCACCCAAACCCCTTTGAAATCCATGACATGCAAACATAGGATGTATTTTGTAAGCATTTAGGAGCAGCCAAGTTAATGAAGGCAAAGATCCATCTAACTCAATATCCCAAAGCAACAGTTTAGGGGACAGCATAATTATGGGTAAGCAGACATAAAGCCATCTTCCAAGCCTTCTCCTAACCTCTGACCACTCACAGCTGAGATACATTTAAATGACAAAGCTTGAGAAAACAAAATCTAACTTAGAAAAAAACCCATGCCAAACATATAAAATTATGGCTCAAGTACTTAGGACATATGAATCTATATAGCACCTTTATTTGTGTTTTGGAAAGCTGGTAGATTTCCTCTACTTAGACCAGGGGCCAATTTAACACCAAAGTCAATTTGTAATTAGAGTTGCTTTTCTACTCCCTTCAAAAGATTTTAAGGTTGGACCCAGGTGTTGGTCCTACCCATCACCTTCCCATTGCTCCACTCAACTGAAAACACAGGCACTTTTCTAAGAGGGGAAACCAGAACTGGCCTGGTGCTGAGGGTCTTCTGTAGCCTAATGGCTCACCAAAAAATCAGGGCCAAATAAAAGCAGGCAAACCCACAGAGACACCCCGAGTCTCCCCTGCGGGGCTGCCCTGCCCCAGGACCCCGCATGACCCCAGGCCAGCTGGACGAAGCGGGCTGCAACATGTCCCCAGCCCCAGCGAAGGAGGTGGCACAGCAATGCAGAGGAGTATTTCAGGAAGCTCCCCGGCTCGGGCAGCACTTACTCACAGGGCGTGTTCTCGAGTTTTGCATTCATGTGGCTGCAAATAGGTGCGGAAGTTCATGCCTCCTCACATAGCTCCAGGAGTGGGGTCAGAGTAGCCAGGAGCTGCATGTAGGACATCTGACAACAGCTGGGGGAAGAGGCATAGCAACAGATCAGACCTTGCTGCCCAGGTCTGCGAGCCCCCTTCTCCTCCACAACAATTCTGAGGCTTACGAGAAGTCTCGTGGGTGTCTGTTCTGTGGCTGCCGAAGGTGCACCACCATGTGCCCAGCCCACCACTGCGCCCTTTCCATCCCTTGCCCTGGCACCATCCCCAGTGCTCCACCTCCAGCTGTGCATGGGGAAGCACAGATCAGCCCAGTTTCTCTAAGCTCCAGCAATTCCTTGCATATTCAGTGTCCCATCTGCTCTAGCAGACAGCTCTAGGCTGGCTTGGACCTTCAGACCTTGTTCTTTAAAGTTTACTCAGTTGTTTTACAAGGGTGCTGAAAGAGGTGAGGGACCTCTTTTGCCAGTATTTGTTCTCCTTTTCTCGCTCAGCAGTGCCCATCTTCACCTCTGCAGACCTGAAATAGCTCCCTGCATCTGGATTCAGAAAAACCCCTGGTTTTTCTCAAAGTGTATAGAGAAGCAAAGACTGTGTGCATGCAACCTTTCAAATAACGTTTGCAGCTTTCTTCTTGCTCTTATTTATTATGTGTTTGGCATCGGCTGTGGCTTGAAGCGTTGTTATACCAAGCACCATGCAAACACAGAGCAGAAAAGCTGCTGGTGACTAGAAGAGCTTGCAATCTTTACAGCATAAATCAGTGCTGTGATTATACATAGAAAAGAAATGCTAATTCATGCTGGCGTAGTCCCAGCTGGAAAAAAAGGAATGGGCGAATTCTGCTTATTTTCTCACAGTCTCAATCAGAGCCTCACACACTGTGCTTCCAGCATCTCTGCTCTTTCCAGTGGTGACCCCTTGAGGTTCACGTCAGTCCTCCACGCTGTCCTCCTCAAGTGGCAGACAATCACAACAGTGCTTTTCTACAATAGAGAAAGCCTATGATTACTGGAGGGATGATTTGGGTTTGGCTCTCTGTTTCCAGGATTTGGTCTTATTAATGAAATTCTGGTGAAAATAATACACTTGCTTTATTTGGAGTGTGAGGTATGTGTCTTGAAAGGCAGTAATTGTGGCAGAGTTTTACTTTTGGCAGGCTAAAGTAAACAACAGGCTGTCTAGATGGACGTGATGTCCAAGTACTTTCCTATCACAGGGGCTGAGATGCTAGCTCTGCTTGCTTTGTTTGCAGTGGCCAGTATAAAACAATCTGCATACCATAATCTGAAAGGAAAGGTCAGCCCAAAGGTCACATGTTTTAAGGGTGTTACTTCAAAGACATTTATCTCCTTTACAACACCATTAAGTCCCTGGTAATGGTCTATTGTCTTTCATCATCCCAACCTCTTCACCTGCATGTTTATGTTTGGCCAAGCCTCCCGATGTGGGCGCAGGGGAAGCAGGTGCTTGGTGGCTCCTGCTTGACGGAGCACACTCCGTGTTATTTGAGAAAGCAGCAGGCTATTACAAGATTGTGAAGCTATAACCACAGTCATCCTCTTCCCCCTTCCTGCAGAAACCAGTAGTTAAATCTTGCACTTTTCAGCTGTTGTTTCTGATCCAGCCCTTCTTGCCCTTTTCAAGCTGCACCGTTCAGGCAGGGATCTCCACTGAGGTGGCTCCTCTGAGATGACTGGTTCCTGAGATGACTGGTTCCTGAGATGACTGGTCCCTGCTGTTTTCCTGCCACGCTGCTCCAATCCCACTGCTGCCAGAGGATGAGTTTGCTCGTTATATCTGAGAAGGGTAATGACCCCTCTTCTCTTGGTCCTCTTTTTCTATTGCATAACTTGGACACCAATCCCATCACCACTGTTAGTCTACAACCCTTGGGGCAAGATGTTGTCTCCTTGTTGCAGTAATTCAGATACTGTCCCACTGACTTCAGTGGGTACCACTAGAGCAAAGTCCATCAGCTGAATGTCCAAAACAAACTCTTTCCTAAGGACCTCGATGATGTGTCCCAGGGTTTTTTTTCACAGGTGCCCCTCTCCTGTGGGCACCTTCTTGGGCTTGCTAGAACACCTGAGACACAAAGTCAGAGACTACTGTGATTAAGTTCCTCTGGACTGAAAAATTCAAATACTTCTTCTGTTTTCTTTTTTGCTAAGGTGCACCATACCTAGCTTGGTCATGCTCAAAGGGCAAGGTTTAATCTCTTTAAACCCACAGCATTCTCTAGGTGTTCCATAATTGCAGTTTCAGTGAGAGCAAACCAGTCTCCCCACCGCACTGAGATGCTCTGAGGGAAGAAAATCTTTTTCATTCTCAGCTATTTTGCCTTCTAACTTGCAGCAACTCTCTCACTATCAAGAGAGGGGGTGTGGGTTTGGTGGGTGGTGTGGAGAGGTAGGGACTGTGTGGGGCATGCTGAGCGTGGGGTGATGCTGCTGGACGAGGATGACTGCTGAGCCCCTGGATGGGGAGGAGGAACCAGTGCCATAGGTCTTGGCTGAGGACTGATGGATGCAGCACAAGGAGTCACTCAAGAGCACTCACAAAAGCATGGCCAGGTGTCTGCTGCATGCAGAGTCTGGGGCCCCTCCTACGATCTTGGGGCATTGTAATTACTGTCAGGTATTATCAGGTATTGTTATTGTTCTTTCTAATGATTATACAGTTCATCACAAATTCTCTTAAGATGTTCCTTGTTCTCTTTCCATCAGGCAATTGTGGGGGACGTTTTTCAGGCTTTCCTAGGAAGAGTTGGTAAGTGCAATTTCCACTTAGAAGTTTCCCATATAAATTCATCTTCCTCACACGTAACTGAACCTAAATGTTTGGGCTGAAATTCTCATGCCATGTTGAATTAACTGGGAAAATTTTCAAATTAAGTAGTCTGGACATTTCTATCAATAAGAGAGTAAGAAAGGAACTCTCCTGATGAATTCTAGCACCGTCGCATTTGGCCCTTGTGTCTTAAAACCACTTAAGTGCCCAGAATGTGCCTTTTCCTGTTCCCATGAAAAGGTGGTCAAATTTGATGAAGATGTGAAAAAATTCTATCTGCCACATCTGTGTAGGTTTTGCCTAAAGTCTGGTTGTTCTTACCCCAAATATTCTGCCTGCCCTGAGCACCACTCAGCTCAAGCAGGGAGGGACTGAGCAGGTCTTTTCCTGAGACTTCTTCCTCAGGTCCAGGTGCCCCAGGCACAGCTTGGAAAGCAGAGGGCACCTCTCTGGTGTTCCCAGTGCCTCCCAGCTAAGGTGCAAGACATGAAGTGAGGAAAGTAAAGGTTTTGGAGAGTGGGAAAGAGCAGCTGGACAGAATTAATTCTGTGCATGGCTGTGAAGCAGGGGCTGGAGCAGACCCAGGCTGAGGAGACAGGATGGCTGATGGTGGTAAAATGTCTCCTATGCACTAGACCATCTGTCTCTGTAGATCTTTGCCTTTTTCTTTTGCATGTGGTCCTATTGGCAAATGAAATCTTTGGCAAAAGTTGATGAAAAGCCACAATTATCAGCCTGCAGAGGAGCCCAGTGACAGAAATTTTTGGTTTGTTTTTTTTTTTCCTGTTTTTTTCTCTTCTTCTTTGTTGTTGCTGTTGTTTTGTTTGTTTGATATTTTTGTTCCAAACGGAGATGAGTATTTGAATGCTGAATTTTTTTTTTTACTGGGCAATTTTTAAAAATTTCTTTTTTCTACAGAGGTGTCCTTAATCCCAGCATTTCTTAACCTTTAACTTACTGGTTTGCAACATTGTGCTTCTTTTATGTATAGCTAGTGTGTAACTTTATACAGTATATGAAATATTTTAGGAAGATGATATGTGAGAAACACACCCATGCATGTTTGTCTATATCTCCCTATATTGCATAGCCATAGAATTTTAGTTTTCATCTCTTCCAGAGGTGAAGAAACACATTATTTAATAGGAACTCTGATATTCACTGGAAATGTATAGGTCTAAACTCTTAGGGGACTAGTCACTAATTCTAAATTCTACACAACCAGATCCATGTTTATAAACAAATAATGCAGTTACTGGAAATTTCAGAGGAATTTCATAATTCTGACCTCTCTTTTGCTAGAACTCTAATTTGACCAACCATATACTGCAGATTTATTTCTTTATTAATTGAATTATCAGGCCCAGAATTCAGAATGGAGTTTTCCTTTGTGGGCTCTTGTGGTCACGCACTCCTGTTTGCCAGCTGAGGCTGTAAGTAACAGCCTGTTCTTCATCTTTTTAATCCAGCTTGCTTTTTAGTGAGAAGAGTGAGCAAATGTTTGCAGTAGATAGCTGGGAATGATGCTCTTTCTCTTCATTTCTTTGTTGACTTTGCTGAAAAGCTAAGGACGTCCAGGTTCTCAGCTGGTAGAAGGTGGAAAAATGCCAAGAAATTCAAAGGAGTCACACTGAGCTTCACAAGGCAGGAACTTGCCCCATAATTTTTATTTCAGGCAGAAGAGGGAGTATAAACATTTCCACGGGCCTGGAAAGAACTCCTTTCTACGTGCTTATTACATGCTTCAAGTGGACATTTTTAGAAATTAGTCGTTGCTCAAAAATAAAAAACTGGCTGGTTGCATCTCTCTGCCAGCACCCTCACCAGGCTGGTAGAGTTCATAACTCATTACAGAGAGTGAGAATTTTGCACTAGCTTCACAAAAAATGGGGAAAATTTGTCTAATGGGACTTCAGCCAGAAATTACCAAGCTCCTTCTGGTTTTGCTTAATTTGGCTTCTTGTCCAGTCCTGCCACCATCCCCAGCCTGTGCTTCTCCCATCCAGCTAACAAATCTGATTATAAAGCCTGATGTGACAGGCTTAGGGCAGGCATGTTGAAAGCCAAATTAAAGTTTTACGCATTTTTTGTTAAACAAAACCTCAAATGGATCCATTCTTAGAGGCCTTGGCTGCAGCTGCCAAGGGCCTGTCATGCAAATGCCCACTGGTTGCCTCCTGGAGAGGGTCCCAGTGCAAGCTCCATGCAGGAACAACTCTTCTCCTTCCACATAAAATAACCCACCAACCCCTCCAAAAATGTTTTTCTGACTCTTAGAACTAATACTGAGCTATAAGAGAAAGGACAAATCTGCTATTGATATACTGCCTATGCTCATGGCAATTATCTGGGGTGGAGCAGTAATAATGCAATGTTTCTGGTGTTCCTTGCGACGGGATTTGAAATAGCTTATTTCCAAATAATTTTATTTTACCTCTGACACTGCGTTCTATCTTTGGTGGATTTTTTTCACCAACAAGACTAAATTTACCAGTATAGCTCTACCAGGCCTGCCACTTGGTTCCCAGATTTTGTATGACCAGCTATAGTGGAGGTAGACTGTCTGTTTAAGAGAGTACCTCATTTTTCTTTATGTCATGTATGCAGTGTTTTGCAGACCTGCTTTTCTCTTCAAGGATGGGCCCCTTTGGGAGCTCTGGACAGTGAGCTGTGTATATGGATAGACAACACAGTGTGTAGTTTTTAAAAGTTTTTCCCTGCTTGCATCATAGATAATTTCTAACATGTCTAAATTACCATCTTGTTTGATTTCAGTGAGTTATCAAGGCTGTGTTATGCATTAACAGCCTGAAAATCAGGCCCAGGTTTCATGCCAAGCCCATGCTACAGGCTCAGGTTTCCTTGGGAGAGAATGGAAAGGAGGAAAGAGATGGAGGCTGTTTGTTTGACTGCCTGCTTGACTGTCTCCCTTCCTCAAGCACTGCCATGCTTTCCCTCTGGTTGAAAGCAGAGGTACATGGAAGACTCACCTCCACTGCTTCTTCATCTCTCACCTGGGTTCTGTATCCCATCTTTGGGGAGCCTAACATCTCATCTGCCCTCCGGGGAGTTTGGCTGCCTATGACCCTGTACAGTGGTGTGTGTGAGGTGTACTTTTAAATACTTTGAGAGGTAAAAATAAACTGCCAGAAAGTGGTCAATGGGTAATATAACTGCCTAAACACGAAGGTAGGTGAAAACATGCCTGGTTTTAGATTATTTAATTCTTCTAATAAATGATATTTTCCTATCCCCACATGATTATGCTTCAGATCAGGAGTCTGTGCCCAAACATGTGTCTATATGGCATATGCTAACACACCGTCTGCTATGCCATACAGTATCAGACACAAATGTCTTCCTAGCTGGATGCTGAATTCATGATTTGAGAAGTCACTAAGTCTAACTCTGGCGTTTCAGAAGCCTGCATAGGCACAGATGTTTAAGTTGTCTTTTATTCTGGTGAGACTCATGGGGCTGTTGCTGGGCACCCTGGAACCCCCAAATCAACATTTATTTATTTCTATCCCAGATCTCCAAGCATGGAGGAGCTCCAACAGTCAGCCCTCAGATGGAAAAAGAGAAGGGAGGGGGGAGGGAATATTCTGTAAAACTAATAACAAGCTTGGGTTTTCATATTTTGTGTTTGTCTGGTGTGTAGGACATAACACCAAGGAGAGAGCTGGAGTTGTGTGTTGCCTGTGGTAGGGAAGGCAAAGGTGGAAAGAGAGAGGACAGTCCACGACATGGCTCATAACCATCTACCTCTGTCTCCTGAAATGCAGTGAAAATATTTTATAGTAGGCCAGGTAAGGATGAGCCATTTGGGTGTTTGGACACAAGAACTTACTGAATGGAGACAGCTTTTAGAGAAAATTATGGTTTATTTGAAAGTAATGAGCAAAACCAGATGAAATGCCTTGACGCTCGCCAGTTCATAAGCAAGCAAAACCTATGGTTCTTGCTGGACATCTCTGTCAGGACTAGCAATATGAGAATATATTTTCATCCTTAGATTGAGAGACCTACATTCACAAAGAGCTTTAAAAATCCCAGGAAATCAATGGGAATTAGATCCCCAGATGCCTCTGTGAATTTGGCATAATTAGTTCCAGGAAAACACTGCCCAGGGGCTTTTCCCCTACTACATACAAGACTGAAATAAAAGCAGAGATATTGTAGAACAACTGTAGAAATCACATACTTTTGAATTTGGGTCAGTAAGTGTTTCTGTCTAGTTTTGCTCAGGTGAGAAGAGATCAGAGATGGGACAGGAATCTACAGGGCTCAGGGACATTGAACACTTTTCAATTTACTGAAATCACTGGAAACAGAGAAAATACAGACACAAGTCACAAATCAGTGGGCGACACAAGCCAAAAGTAGTTTTTAAAGGAAGGCAAACAGGCCTGGTTCTTAATGAGGCCACAGATGTTACTTGAGATTTTGCTCCAGTAACTATCAAGACCGCACTAGCATTACACACAGATGTTACACCAAATGATCTTGGGAAGTGGGGGCGTGATGTCATTGGGGGGTTTCAAATCTGGAACACATAATCAACTTATCTTTGTTCTGAGAGTTCTCATTATAGCCCCCCGGGCTTGTTCACATGTCTATTTGCATAGGAAGTGCCCTGAGGAGAGATCCTGTTCCATGACACACATAACTGTGGTGACAGTCCAACATACCTGTTGTTTAAGTTTCTCCTTATGAGTGGATGTAACATATTTTGGAGAACAATTATGGTTGGGTGGAAAGAACATGAATGGTCTAACTCCCCATCCAGTTCTGAAAACATATTACTTCCAGAGGAAACCCTGAGAGCATGTAGAGTTGAAGCTTTCCAGGGTAGGGTGATCATCCAGATATTTTCTGACTAAATGACTCAGCAGAACTGTGTTGCATTCATAACAATGAATATTAGTAATGAGTAGTAGGATGATATTTTAAAGGGCTTTTCCTCTAATTAATATTGTAACATTTTGCCTTGGCAATGATTTCTCCATACTGTTTTGTCACCATCATGAACTTATGTTGTCCAGCTGAAAAACTTCCTTAAGTGGCTCTTAAAAAAGATATTGGCTCAGATACTCATCACATTTCTACTTTTGCTAGATGCATTTGAAAGGAACAGAAAAACAAAAGCCATCTCTATTATTGGATGTTTCTTCTGAAAATAAATCTCATGCTCTATATCTGATACTAAAAATAAGTTGCTGTTCTGAAGCCAGCATAACTACTGTCTCAGTTGATTCCCACTGAGCACATATTTAAGGGCCTTTCTGAGTCAACACATTATAAAACAGGCCTTGCAAGGAGCAGGGAGAATGGTGATAGTTCTAACAACTCCTCTTCATCTTCAAAACAGTGTGTGGGATGAGGGGTCCAGTAGCAGACATGTAAAAACTTCACATTTCATCTAGAGAAATACTTTCCTGTTGAGTTTAATGATGTGTTAGGGCTTTATAAACATGAGTAGGCTCCAATTATTTTCTTTCCTTTGTGTGTAAATAGCAAAATTTAAAAAAAAGTTTATTTCATTTCTTAGCAGCTTCAAGGGCAAGAAATCTTATGAATGCCACAAACCCAATCTGGACAGCACAAAAATGAAGGGTTCACTGTATAGGAAGGCAAAGTGTTTTGGCTGATCTTCATTGTTTCTTCCAGAAGTAGAGGTATTGTTTTGGGCCATCATAACTAGGTATGAAGGATAAAATAGTTTGCCTGTCCTTATCAACAGAAGCTCTTAACAGCACTGCTCAGAAAAGAACCTAGGCAGGTCAATATCTGCAAAATTCCACTCAGAGCATAGGGAAGCAGTCCTTTATCTCCACAGAGAGCGAGACTCCAGGCTGACAGCACCGCATAGTGCTCTCACAGACTGTGTTCTATCTCTGTGGCTTCAACCTCATAAGAACAGGGCTAATAAACAGCTGGAGCTATGCTGCTGTGGGGAAGAGGGGCTGCACAGAGGACTGCAGCCAGACAGCATTAGCTCCCTGGGCTGTAGAGGGCTGCCCTGCCCCAGCATCTCCAGCTACCTTCCCCCAGGACAAAGGTGAGATGTTCCTCTCTGTGTTCACCCTCATTCCTTGCCCTCACCTTCAGCCTTCTTCCATGGTAGCTGCTGCTCTTTGTGCTCTCCCAGGGCAGAGTCACTGAGGGCTTCTGAGACAACAAAAATTGTTTGGCTTGCCCTGGATCTAGCTCTCCTCCAAAGGACATTTGTCACCAGCACAGGTGGAGATATCCTGTGTGGCACGTGTGTCTGTAGGGAAGCCTGTGGTGATGGGACAAGCAACAGGGACCGCATCTGGCGAGCCTGATGACCTGGCAGGATACAGTGCAGCCCCAGACCCTGGTGATGGAGGAGGCAGTGACAGGGCAGACCACAGCAGGGCCAGACAAGACAAAGACAGCCCTAATGGTCACTGGTGGGTTGTGTTTCTCCTTTAAGCAGATATAGGGCTAGGTGCTTGGGATGGTGCAATGTGAATCTGGGTCTTGAGACAAGCACTGCAAAGCCATGGTGACAGCTTTTGCCCCTTTGCAGTCGTCCTTACCTGTCCTCATATGGCTCAAGATCAAGTCAAGTGGCTTTTTGGCGTGGCGACAGTTGTCCGTGTTGGTACACGTGCCTAGCACTGGCGGTCAATCCTTGCTGGTTACCCTGTCAGGGCTGAGAGCAGCCCTCAGCTGTTTTTATCCTCTGCCTTCTATACCAACAGGAGGGTATTGCTACGGCTGAGGAGAACTAAGGAAGAAAATTGTGGTGCGTACAGCCCAAACAAAAAACTCACAGCCCTGCCCGGTAATATTATTGAAACTGTTTTGGGGACTGGGAAAAGAATCACGGGATTACTTTGAAACCCTCTTCTCCCCATCACCTATCACCAGCTGGTATCAAAGAGAATCTGGAAGGGCAACTTCAGTGGAATTATGCTGAGGTAAGACTGGGTGATTTCACTGCACAAGAATTACCACTGCATTGCATGAGATTTGAGTGGTTTCTCAGGGATAGCTGAATCCTAACATAGTTCAAAAGGCATCCAAAGTTAAAAAAATTGAGAGCAAACATAATTTGGAAACTATTCCATACTGGAATCCTCTGTAGATGATTGCAGTCAGGAAAATAATTATCAGAAGGTAGCTGTGTAGGCAAAAATAAAATAACAAAGGGTCTGGTTTTGGTGGTTTTGCTTTCTTAACAAAATGTTTCCCCCCGCATGGCAAATACAAAGGGAAGGAGGAAGGGAAGTATCTGGCTATTTAAATGAAAAATTACTTTTCTCTGCAATCACCTTCTGTCAATAAAATGCTTATTTTCTGACATGTCAATTAGGTGATTCAAAAGCCAGATGACCACTGCCTTCCATTTAGTACTGCTCAGCTGGGTTAAATGTCTTAAGTGTTTACCCTTTATGACCAGTGGCATGTATCTGTTCTTAGTCAAACTGTGCTATGTGTGACATGTTTGCCTGTAGGTTTTTCTCTTGAGGTAAAGTCAACCATTATTATCAGATTCTAAGAAAAATGGTAGGTTAGGACAGTGGTTTCACTGACAGAAATGGGTACAGCTTGTTTTACAGTAATGTGTATGAGAAATATGAAACAGATGAGAAGAATTCACAGAGAATTAACCAGCCTGCAATTTAAAGTGCTGCCATTAAATAGGATCATGTATCCATGCTTGATACTTCAAAAGAAACCTCTGCTGTGTAAGACCAGCTATTAGCGAGGAACATTTTGTCCGGTATCTCAAACCAATTTTAAAAGATCCTATTACAGACACACACAACCATGTGTAAATGAAACTACTTACTTCAGAATCTTTAAGACTTGATTTTGTTCACACAAAAGTCTTGAGGATTTAAGGAAGAACTTTGAATGAGGAAAAAATACATAAACTCTGGGTCCTGGTAGGGTCCTAGGAAGGAGGACGGTGATATTGATATAACCTTTTACTGAGGCTTGCTTTGAACACACAACACTATCTGCTTGTGTAAAAGAACAGAGCAGGCAGTGGGGTGAGAAAGATTCACATAATAACATTAATTTAACTGATTTAAAATGGATTAAATCTCTAGAAAGCTGTCTTCTGTCATCCACCATGGAATGCTGCCCAAGATATTTGGTGGGAAAAGTCGAGACACTTCCTTTCTGACTTCTGAAAAGAACTGAAAGTGAAATGCTCATTTGGCAGATATAAATAAATAAGCTGAGACAATAGAAGTAACTTTCCCAGACAAAAAATAATCAGAGAAAGGCCTTTGTGAGTAATAGCAGATCAGCAGGGCTCACTTCACAGGCCCAGACAAGCCAGCAGGAAACAACCACCTCGGTGAAACATTCTTTGGGTCAGACCCGGCTGAGCAGCACCATTCTCAGACCTGGGATGGGGGGTTCACATCTACACCCACCCTTTGGTGAGCCATGCAAATCCAGTGAGTCATTAGCAGTTTGGTATGAACAGTGTCCCTGAAAAGCAAGGACTACTTAGTGGTTGGACCTTCAGCCAGCTCCCCACAGGGTAACTGTCTCTGCCACTGCCAGCATGTCCCAAAGCCCAGAGCAAAACCTGAAAGGTGAATGCTACTGTCGTGGCTTAAACACACTGCTGACTTTTCAGAGGATCAGCTGGGGACTCTGCTTGGCACAACTGGGTAGCTCTGCAATTCATCCAGCATCTCAGAGAAATGTGAGTGTGACCTGCTTGTTGGACTCAAGGTAGCTCAGGCTGGAAGGGGTCTCAGAAGGTCTCTAGATTAATGTTTTGCTCAAAGCAGGGTAAACTCTGAGGTCAGGCCGGGTTGCTCAGGGCTTTATACAGTCTGAGGCAGTTAAAAACTTCTAGGAATGGAAGCTGAACTGTTCTCACTCCGATGTTCTTTTCTCACCCCAAGCCTAATAATGCCATGCTGAATGGCACACAGATGAATGTGGCAGCCCAGAAGGGACATTTGGAGCAACGGGATGCAACTGAACTCTAGGTGCCCCTGCACTCTGCTACGTGTCCCCCGTGACCTGGTTCTTTCATTTCTCCAGGTATTCATTCACTGGGCCAAGCCATGGTTCACCTTTGTGCTGTGTTCTATGACCCTCACTGCTGAAACCAGGGCAGTTTATGTGCCTGGGTCTCATCCTGGCATTTCCAGCCACAGCAGTTCAGAAACTCTTTGAGGTCCCTCAGTTTCAAAGGGTCTTGAAGTCTTTCTCACCAGTCTGAGTCTCGGTTCACCACTGGCTCTGGGTGCCTGGAGAACAAAGGTTTGCAAGCAACTTCTCCTTTAAGACATTGTGTAATCTAATCACAGCATTTCACAGAATCACTAAATTGCTGAGGTTGAAAGGAACCTCTGGGTTATCCAGTCCAAATTTGTGCTCAAAGCAGGGTCAGTTATAGCAGGTTGCTCAGGGCTGTGTCCATTTCTGTTTTGAATATCTCCAAGGACAGACTCCATAAACACTTTGGACAACCTGTGCCAGTGTTCAAATACCCTCACAGCAAGTAAATGCCTGTCTTATGTTTAAATGGAATTTCCTGTATTTGAATTTGTGCCCATTACATACTGCTGTATTACCATTATACCATATTACACACTGAAATTCAATGTACAATGATACTCTTGTGCACACCGTTGTCAGAATAATAATCTCTGTCTGTCTGATCAACTTGTATTTTATAACAATAACACAGCACTTAATATTACATTTTCAGAGGAAGGAAATATATTTATTCATGCAACAACTTGCCCAGTAACTTAAACAGACAATGTGAGAAAAAAATAGCCTGGAGTTTTTACTCCAAGGGTTGTAATAACTTATGATCCACAATACAGATGTCTATACAATTTCAGCAATTTTATGCAGCAATATAAAATATGATTATTAATCTAGTTTATGAAACTATCTCACTATTTTATACTGTTATGAGGAATAATACAGTTGGATATGGCTGCTGAAGTTTGCTTTTTTCATTCGTCTAAAAGGAGGAAACCAAAACTACAAATGGTAATTGACAGCTTTTTTTCTATATTCTGCATTGTCATATTCTGTGTTATATTCTTAGGCTTGGTGTCTCAAAATACATCTCAAGAAGCACTTACAGACAAGATACACATGGCGTCCCTTGTGATCAAAGGACTTGTGGTCAGAAATGAGTATCTCTTCAGTAGAGAAAGACTACCCATGATATAGGGTAGGTTTGTTCCAAATGATGCAATGTTCTGCCAAATCAGCAAACTTAAGCAATGTAGAAAAGCTCTGTGGTTTCCCATCAGCTTTATGAGATTACCACCAAGCTTTCTCTTCTTCAGGGTAGACAGTCACAGCTCTCTCAGCCCCTCATATGACAAATGAGCAGTTCCTTAAACACCTTAGCAGACTTGCTCACATATGTCCATGTCTCTCTTGTACTGGGGAGTCCAGGTGTGAAGATGTGAGCACAGCATCTAGGCGTGTTTCACCAGTGCTGGGCAGAGGGGAAGAACGGACTTCTTCAACCTGATGGCAACATTCTTCCTAATGCCGTGCAGGAGGCTGTCGGCTCTTTTTTTTTATTGTCACAAGAGTGGATTACTGGCTCATGGTCAACTTGGTGTCCATCCAGATTCTCAAGGCCTTTTCTGCAAAGCTGCTTTCCAGTTGGTCGACTTCCAGTATGCTCTGGTGCATGGGAGCTATTCCTCCCCAGGAATTTACACCTTCTTGAACTCTATGAGACTCCTGTTGGCTCAGTTCTCCTGCCTGTCCCTACCCCTTGAATGTCAGCACAACCCTCCAGTTTATCAACCTCTCCTCCCAGTTTTGTATCTTCCAAAAAGTGTGTGCACTCTGCCTTACCACCCAGGTCATTAATGATGCTAACTAACAGTGTAGGACCTAGACCCATCCTGGGGTACCCCACTAGTGACTGGCCTCCCACTGGACTTTATGCTGCTAACCACAGCCCTTTGAGCTCCACAGTTCAGCCAGTTTTCAATCACCACCATCTATCTAGCTCGTACTTACTCCATTTGTCTATAGGGATGTTACAGGAGACAGTGTTGACAACTGTTGCTCTCCTCTCAACCACCAAGCCAGTGATTTAGTCATAAAACATTGTTGGTTCAGTCAGGCAGGACTTACCCCTTGTAAATCTATGCTGATGACTCCAAACCACCTTCTCGTCCTCTGTGTGTTTGGACATGGTTTCCAGGATTAGCTGCTCCATCACCTCAGTGACTGAGGTGTGGATGCCTGACTTGGGGTTCTCCAGATCCTCCTTCTTGCCTTTCTCCAATACAGAGTGATATTTGGTCTCTTTCATTCTGCAGGAACCTCCCTTGTATGCCATGGCCTTTCAAGCACGGTCAAGAATGGCCTCACAAGGACATCAGCCAGCTCTCTCACCAGGCACAGATGCATCCATCAGGTCACACAGATCTGTCTATGTTCAGTTTCTTAAAGTGTTCCTTAACTTGATTGAGCTTTACTGAGGGTAAATCATCCTTGCTCCAGGCTTTCTGGCTAGTTTTGGGAACCGGGGATTCCAGAAGAGTGTTCTTACCTGTAAAGTCTAAGGTGAAGAAACCACTTAGCACTCCATCTTTCTCCATGTTCGGTGTCACCAGTTCCCCTACACCATTCAGCACTGAGCCTAGCTTTTCCCTAGTCTTCCTTTGCCGTCAAAGCCCTTCTGAACTGCAGAAGCCTTTCTTGCTGTCCATTACATCCCTCATCAGTTCCAACTGTTGATGGGCTTTGGCTTTCCTAATCCATTTAATGAAATATTTACCACCACAGTGGAAGGAATTTCCTTTGTTTCACTGAGAGCAGTCAGATTTATGGGTTTAAAAATGCTAATAAGATCATGCCTGTAATAGTACTGTACTGTATACTGTGTTAAAAATTCTCTAACGCCTCTAATAACAGCACTATCATTAACTGTGTTTTCTTTTTACAGACAAGTTTATATTTACAGAAAAGTCTCTCAGAAATCTGATTTTCCATACTTCACATCTGAACTCAGTACCCTTTCAAATGCCGCAAGTGTGATCTCTTGCTGCTGAGCTCTCTTTGAAGCGTTTGCCCAGGCAGAAAGAAAATTATTTGTGTGATCCCGTATGATTTCAGACTGGCCATTAAAGTCTAAGCCTATTTGAGGAGGTGAATGAAAAATTTTAAAACCCAAGGGAGTGGGTCAAAGTTTTGCTACTGACCTGATTCTATAATGAGACAAATCACTTCCCTACCTTCCTTTCACAGCCTTTCCAAACAAAGTATGAATCAAACCCGAATCCTTATACACTACAGAGGATTTTTGCCCTTGCTTTAGGGAAGAAGAACAGGGTTTCCCATGTAACTACCTTTCCATATTAACAGTTGGAAGTAAAATATGTATACATCTTACGTGAAACATGCCTGAAAAGCTCGTAGGAATTCCTCTGTGAAAATTCTGGTGTATTTCTTCCACTATGAGATGGATCAGAAATGAAGCAATCAGGGCTCCTCTTATAATAAGGATTAAAAATTTGGGAGAGAGATATGGATAAAATAATTTTGTCCCACAGCAAATCAATGCCAGACCATGGGCACTTCAGGTCCTGAGCCTGCACAAGAGCCATTAAGAGCTATGAACAGACAGACAATTCACTGTAGAGTTTGGTTCGTGTTAGGCCATGTGCAACACTCAAAAGGAAACTTTTGAGTTTAGGTCAGATTATCTGTACAAAGTGCAGAAAGAATTAGGAGGAGAGAGGGACCCTTGATAATTAGTGTTGCTTTTTCTCAGCTCCTCGGAGAGTGAAGAGAAGAACTCCAGAAGAATTCACAGGCTGGAGGTGACAATGAAGTTTTTGGGATCCCACTGCTCTGGGTTGGGAATGAATGTGGGACTGAATCTGTAGCTAAAACTACAGAAACAAATAGTATGGCTTGGGAATCTGGTTTTGCTTCTGAGGACAGCCATGTGGAATGGCTCGCATCCATGCAGGAAAATGCTTTCTTGCTAAAACCATGTAGTATAGGCCAAAATTGCACTAGGGAGAATGCAGAGAACTAAACAGCATGGGTAAAAGTCAAGCTTCTGGTTTCTTTTATTAATATAGTTTAAACTTGGGGATGGTTGTGGTTTAAACTTGGTAGGCAGCTAAGCACCACACAGCTGCTTGATCACTGCCCCACAGTGGGATGAAGGGAAGAAGGATAAGAGTAAGAAAAGTAATTGAGATATGAACAGCTTAACAATTAAAAAAAAAAAAAAAGGAGGAAAAAACTAATAAAGGGAGAGGAAAAAACAAACAAATCTATGAAAAACAAGTAATGCAAATGAAAGCAATTTCTTACCACCAAGAGACAAATGCCCAGCCAGCCCCTGAGCGACAGCAGCTCCCACTAACTTCCACCATCCCAGAATTAGGACTAAACACAACACAATATGTTCTGGGATGTCCCTTTGGTCAGCTGGAGTCAGCTGTCTCAGCTGTGTGCCCTTCCAGCTTCATGTGGACCCGCAATCTACTCTCTGGCAGGGCAGTGTGAGGCAGAAGAAATATATAGATGCTGTGCAATCACTGTTCAGCAGTAACTAATGCATACCTGTATTGTCAACACTATTTTCACCACAAATCCCAAACACAGTCCCTCACAAGTTATTATGAAGAAAATTAACTCTATCCCAACCAAGCCCAGTCTGAGGTTGCTGGCCTGCCTGCCACTAGCATGGTTCCTGCAAGACAACCAAGGCACTCTGGACCAATCAAGAGAGAAGACGATCTATGTGTATAGTCTTTAAATTGTACTTTTAAATTGAATTTTTAACAAAAAGGATGTGGGTTTTGCTAGTGAAAGGTTTTCCTTTGTCTCCAATGTGTAAAATTTTTTCTTGGCAGTAAGTTGATAGCAGGATTTTCAGTTTCTGGCTTTGAAATGAGCCCTGAACCTGTGAAAGTGATCTTCAGGATCATTGTCCCTGCCCGTGTCCTGGAGAAATGCCTGAGTAAAATGACTGAGTGCAGGGGATCTTGGTGCCTTCCTCACTAGCTGCAGAGCTTTCTCTCAGTATCTACAAGTACAGCACAGCTCCGGTTCTCCCATTTGTACAGAGAGCATTTTGCCAGCACATACACGTACCTGCGCCCCATACACCCAACTGCTTTGGCCAGTCACTGCCTCTCAATCCACCCCTGAGTTACTGCACAGAGCTCGAAGGAGGTGCATACACCTGCATTCCTAAAGGGATTTTAGCAACTTATTCCCAATTAAGCCAATACTTTAAAGAGCAAAAAGATGGGATATGATTCATGAGGTTTCCTCTGGCTTTACCTCACTCCCTAAATCTCCTCCATGTTATCTGTGAAGGCTCAGACCCTCAGGACCAAATGGATGTTGTTTTCCCACTGTTTTCTTTCAAAGTCAAGCTGTGGAAAACAGTGCCTCAGTATAGGATAAACAGCAAAGCTGTCCCACTTGAAGAATTTATTTTTAAAAAACACTGTTGCCAATTAGTACCCAAAATGAGTAAGGAAGAATGAAGGGGAAAAATACAACAGCACTGCTGAAAGGATACATTTTCATGTTCACAGAAAGTTTAAAGCTAACAACTAGGAAAATCAAATTAGTATAGACATCTGGAGAGAGGGGAAATTATGTTTCTATTGTGCAATGCTAATGCCTTAAAATGTTTAAAACAACAGGGCTGGGGATGTGAGACTTCATTTAATTAACATGCTAGGAAACCTTATTATCAAGTTGAATGTGAATTCTTCTTGATATTTTACTCGCTCCATTGCCTGAGGCTGGCTACAGGAGGCCTTATCCCTATTTTCCTGTAAAAACTACTTCCACATTCCACATCCCAATTACTCTGAAGGGCATACCCAAGCTCCCAATAAAATCATGCTTGGAGTCTTTGCTGACTTCTAAATTCTATTCTACATGTGTTTCTGATCACAAAATCAGATTTCCAAATGTCAAAATTATACTTTGAGTGGAGACTGAATAATAGTTTAAGCCTTTTTATTTGTGTAGAAAGCTGAAAATGAAAATGTGAAGCACCTGAAAACTCTCTAAATTGCTTGCTTTATTTTCACTCGAAGCAGTGTCCTGAGACCTATTGTATTGCAGTTCATCTACACTTCACATTGAGAACACCGAGGGGGCAAGGACTCTCAGATTTGCCTAGCACAACAGCTCCATCACACTGGTGGGGACAACCCACTACTGCCTTCATTCAAAGAAGTCATTAAACCAAGAATAATTCAGAATGGCAGGTTTTGGTTTCACTGGTCGGGCATTTGTAAGGTGAAGCTAGGTAACCCATTCCTCTCCAGTCAGCACCTATGGCTCTTATTTTGGCTGTGGAGGGCAGACTGACTGTGTATGGCAAGGAGGGAAAAAGAGCAGGTAAGTTGGAAGCTTTTATTCAGGTCTTCTGTAATGGGAAAGGCAGATAGCAGTGGGAGGACAGGACAGGGCATGGTGTGCATTTCACACCTTTGCTGATGGCAGCCAGTGGTGGCCCCAGCTAGTGTGGCTGTGCCAGGGCTGCAAACAGGGTTCCCTGCCTGCACCTGGGGACAGGATGGTTTGGTACCCTCTGCACTTGCATGTGCTCAGCCATGGGAAAGGCTGGAGATGCAGCTGAATGGGCTGACCCAGAGATCGGCCATGGATGTTGGTGGGGGCAGAGGAGGACCCACAGTCCTTTCGCTCTGCACAGCCATCTACTGTTCCCTGCACAAGCTGTATGTCCAGACCCAATATTGTCTCTAAAATGGACATTGGCAAGATTTTCAGAAGCACCACTTAGTTTTGGTACACAAGGAGCCCACTCACCAATTCAATGTGTTTCCTTATGTGCTTTTTGTTTAAATACTGTCCTCCCCACCCCATATTGTCAACATGGATAATAGCAAGCGATTTACTGTGTGATATTTCCCTCTCAATCTCCACTGCTTTTCTTCTGTCAGATGCTCATTGTAAATTCTTGTAATGTGAAACAGCTCATTGGAGTGGGGCTCCACATTTTCTCCTGTTTCTGGTAACTTGTGAGAAGTTGTCACTTCGTATCCAGGAGAACTCCAGGGAAAGATGACAGACACCACAGGCTGCACATTGCAGAGCTGGAGGAAATGGATACTAAACACAATGTCATTTAGATTTAAAATAATAGCTCTTAAGTGTTCGCTGTTGTTTGTAATAAATATATTATATATAAACTTTTGCTTGTGGCTGAAATCTAAACTATCTGTTTTAAGTGAATGATAACATAAAACATGTCGTAATTCCTGGTCCATTACTATTGATGCAGCACAACTTAAAATTCCACAACATGGTTTGACTGAACCACGCATAGTCATGAAAAGGTGAAAGCATCTGAATACCAAATATACGACTTCTATAGCCCTTGGTCCATTGCAGTTTAATAACAGCAGTTTCTGCTAGTAGTCACTTGCTTCAATGTTATCCTTGGGACCAATTATTTATGGATCTGAAGATGTTCTTTTTTCTTTATAGTGCACAGTGGATAACCTTGACTAGGCTTTGTGAGGGTCTTATCTCTGGATGAGAAAGACTAAAGGCCTCAATCCACTTCTGTCCTTCACTTCCCTTCCCAGTGGAGAAACTAAGGCCTCTTTATCCAGCCCTGTATTGCACAGCCTGGCAGGAATCTCTTTGCTTGGGGCCTGCTGCCGTTACTGGTGGAAGTCAGTGGGTTTGCCTAAATCTGAAGCTCATCACGAGGTGATCTGTTCAAATGGCTTTGAAAAAACATCAGAAGAAGCTGAATACCATATGCAGGAGCAACTGACAGTGAGGGTCATCACATATAAGCTTTTGCCAAGCAAAAACTATTTAAGTGGTGAATGCTTGAATTGTGAAGAGATTTGTATCACGTAATGACATCAGAATTCACCTATGGCATGAGCATGCTCTAGAAAGTGATCTTCATTGCAATTTAATGTTGAAAAGAATGTAGAAAAGTAGGAGAAAAAGTAGGGAAAGGAGGGGCAGAGAAATTGCTGAAAGACCTCAGCTTTTAGTCTTTAGAACAGAGGAAGTCTGTATGCACCCTCGTGTATATTTGAAAGCTTCCAATACACTTGAGTTTTGCTTCTGTGACAGCTAGTCTTATGTCAAGATGGGGATTTTTGGTCTCCTCATAGTGAGCTTGTGGACATTCCATTTATTATCCATTACTAACTGACCTGGTTTTCCAGGTCATCATCATGCTGTCTGCAGCACCACCACAATGATTTAGACCATTTTCAGATAGAGTAGAGGGAAGTGAATCCAGTGTTTAAGTATGCAGAAGGATATGAAGACAAAGTTCAGATGAGGGAAACAACGAAGAAGCTTTTATTCTTAAAACTGTCCTAGTTTGATTAAATTTGGCAGTTATTTTTCTGTCAAATGACACAGACAAATAGGTCAATCTTTAAATATATGATACACAAATTGTGAGTATATGTGTATATATGTGCATGTATATAAAATCATGCACATATATATGTAACCATAGACATCTGCTTTCAGATTCAAATCCATCAGCATCCTTTTCTTTACACAACGTGTAGTTAAAGCAAGGAGCTTGTGACCAGTGTACCAATGGGCTAAAAACTCCTAGAAAAGTAAGAGGCAGAAAAGTCAATCAAAGATTTTTTTTGACCGCAAATGTACAGTTTACAGTTTGCGTGGTCTCTGAGCCACAGCTTAGAGCAACTGAAAGGTTTTACAGGGAAGATACGATTGCACACTTTCTTGTTGTTATAGCCTTGCCCCTGCTGTTGCCCACACTGGGACGGGGACCAGTTACGTTTCTCTACTGGGGAAGCAGGGATGTGCTTACGGCATGTTTTCAGAATGCTTACCTGACAGCAGGATGCAATGAAGATCCAGTTCTACAGCAGTCAGGAAGCTGTGTGAAGCAGTGTAAAGAAATGTGATACAGATGTGCTGTCTTTTAAAATTCAGATCTGATGCCAAGGCTGCAATTACAGGACTTAGCTGAGCTGCCCCAGTGGCTCTCTGGGACAAGATAGATTACATGTGGCATTTTGTTCCCAGCAGAGAGCTCGTGCTGCCGATGTTAACTCATCCCTGTGAATGGAGCAGCTGACTGAGGGAAGGACTTGGCAGTTGAAAATGCTGTTAAGGATCAGCTGGATTCTGTGGCCTTCACCATCTCTCTCGCAGAAAACTCAGCACTATTTGTGCTGGAAACTTCACTTTGAGGACTTAGTCTCATATGTGATTCAGCTGAAACAGCCACTTGAGGCTAATAGTAACTTCAGGTTATTGTCACCCTGTTCAAAATGTGGGGGAAAGGCAAGGACTCGACTGAAACTAGCCAAAAACATATAAAGAAAAGTGTATTTTCAAATGTTTGAAATGCAAACAAGAGAGAATAAAAAGGAGAACTTCAAAAACCCCTAAACCTTGAGAGTCCCTGCAAGAACTGGAGGTTCTCATGCTGGGGCTCTGTAGGTTTGAATGAGAAATCAATATAAAATTAATATGAAATAGTAACTTACACTGCAACTGGCTCAGATTAGGCAGAGATTCCCTGAAATCCTATATATCTAAAATATTTTGTATATCTAGCTAGATACCCATTCCCTGAGACCACTGTTTAGCAGGTTTATGAGATACTGGAGATGTCTAAGGGAAAATATCAGCCCTTAGTGGGAAAAGACCAGCAGCTTTTAATTTCACTCACCGTCTGCATCACATTCCATTCTGTCTTGTGAAACTGAAAACAAATTTGGCAGCAGGCAGTCATCTGATTTTCATGTAATTCAATAATTTATCATGAAAAATATTCATTTAGAAACAATTACTTGTTTTGGAATGATAGCAGCTGTCATTTTGGAGTCTGTAGTTCCCCCCAGTGGGGTATTTTTCTGAGTTTATCCTTCATTAAATCATGCAGTGTTCAATGTGTTTGGGATCTGGTCTGAATGCATTTTACAACGTGTTTATGTTTGTTATGTGCATAATTTCGTTTTTGCTTTACAGACATGAAATCCAATATTGCCAGATGCAGAAATCTCTCTTTTCTGAGCAGCTCCTCTTGATACAACCCTTTGGCTTCCAGGAGGAATTCCCCTGTTCAAAATACCACCATTTCTGTTTTGCAGTCACGGATCTGTAACTACCCAAGTCACACACAGTAAACAGCTCCAGCTAGAGTCCCTCCAGGCTTGACCAAAAGGCCTGTGTAAGCATTGCCTCTTGGATTTAGCTAAAAGCATGCAAACATTTTCTTTCATTGCTGTCATGCTATCACAGGGTGAAAACCAGACAACACCGACCCAGCAGAGAAGCCTTACATGAGCTGTCGATGTCAAGCAGGACCCTGATATTACCAGCTTGACTGGTGTTTGTGTGTGTAGGAACCACAGCCAGACATTCTCGAGAGAAGGAGCTCAACAGCATTATCTTTATGCTGACATCTTTTCAGGAATAACAGCTCTACAGTGTTACAGATATGACAGAAGAAGGTAATAAAAATGAATGTGTTTCTCAGTAATAAGCACAATGGTTGGCAAAGGATTAAACAGAAATTGGAGTTAGGCTATTGTGGGGCTTTAGAAAATCTAAAGACACACAGAAAGATCCATCTCAAATAGGTGATTTCCCTATTTCCTTTGGTATTTTACCATGGAAAGCACTTTGAGGTGTTAGGTGAAGTCAAATCAGCTATGTCAAATCTGGGTACATCTTGGTGTGCATAGAAGTTCTCTCAAAAAAGTGCTCTTTTTTAGGAGCTTAAAACCATTATAAAACAATTCATTCATTAGAAACTTGGTTGAAACACATTCTTTAGAAAACTTTTAAAATACAAGTGGTTTTATTAACAAACTTTTCCATTCTCCATTGTTTGGATTTGTTGCTTGTGGCTTCACATGTGCTCAACTCCCTGAGTACTTTGGACTTAGTGTCAAAAGGAAGGTTAGAAGTAAAAGGTTAGAAAACAAGAAAAGATTAGAAGATATTTTCTGTTGAAAACTTCCTGCAAAAGTTGTTGTTATGGAAATTTAGCAATTTTACTATTAAAACACAGATGCCTTTATGGAAGTGGGTACGGAGCACTGAAACAAAGATAAGAGCTGGGTTTTTAACATACTGGGAAGATGGACAACAAAAAGGGTTCTTGCAATTGACACCCATCCCATTTCTGTTCAGCAGAACACTTAAGCATGTAAAATCAAGGTTAAGCATGTGCTGAAAGTCCCAATGCATGAATTGGCCCAGAGCCAGACATGCATTCAAACATCCCTCTGAGCAGAGCAAACAAGCACACATTTAAGTACTTTGCCAAACTGGGCTTATACAATTTGCCAGATTCACCGATGCCTTGGAAAAAGGGGAGATGTGAAAGGGTAAACGTGCCAGCTGACAGTTGTTTTAAGTAGGTTGCCTGATATTTGGGGAGAAGCTGCAGTGCTCAATCATCTGTCAATTCAGTGGGAGATGAAACTCAAGGCAGACAGAGGCAGAATAGCACATGCTGGAGGCAAATACCTTAAACTTTTCAGGCCCACAACAAGCTCCTAAATCCAGTGCAACCACTCAAAAAAACCTTAATAAAATCCTAGCAACCACTGTGGACAGCTCAATGAACACCTCTGTTTTGTAGGTAGAAGAGGTGCAGGAGTCCAAACAAAATGTTAGGACATGGAAGAAAGGTAATGGAAAAATGATGAAGTATTACAGCATAACTGAACCAAGAGTGCAAGATTTCACATTCATTTCTGGTCACCTCTTCTTCTGCCAGATGGCTGATGTAGTTGAAAAGAATAATAGAAACAGAAGAAATAGAGAGATTTTAAAGGTTTGTGGCTATTCGATTATTAAAAAGAAAAGAAAAAAAGAAAAGAAAGTGAATGAAATGTGACCCAATAGAGATGTAAATGATGATGGGGGAAAAAAAGGTCATGTACCCCTCTTTACCTTTTTTGCCACTGAACAAAACAGAAAGAGGTTCTCCAGGAAACTTGCCAACCAATAGTTGTGTACAACCACATTATATTGAGAGCCAACCCAGCTAAATCTTTGCTTTTTAATTATATGCTTCTTTAACCTTTACATCTCATTGCTCCAAAATTTGTGGAATTCGATAAAAAATTAAACACTACACACTGATACAGATACTTGGCATAACCCAAACTACTTAATATAGGATTTACTCCTGTGCTAGAAAGAGAGGGCTTCATATTTCTGTGCATAACCTGGCTCTTGAGAAGGGGAAAAGATTCTTTTCCTTGGAATACAGTTGTTGGGGTTTTTCCCATACTTGCTGATTGCAGTCCTCCACATCTGTCTATAAGAATCTACTAACCAGAGTTACGTAACAACCTGCATAACAAACTGCTGGATTGTTCAAATCCAGCAATTGCTGTGTTCCTTCTGTCCTGGTTTGAAAGACAAGTGCCTACTAAGGAAGGCAGGAGCATCCCTTGGAATGAAAGATGCAACCCCCTTTCCTCTGAATTATAAGTTTGAAATTGAGGGGCTTTCAGGCATGAGGAATAGGAATAACAGTTCTTTTACTTATATATATATAAAACAAAGAAATAATGCAGAAACACTCATTTAACCTGACAGAGTCAGAGTATGACTCTGGGCAGGGTGGTGGTAGCAGTCCGGTCAGGTGATAGCTGCAGTTCTCTTTGAAGCAGTTCTGTTGAAGTGGTGATCTTGTAGAAAAGGTCTGGTTCTCCTCAGGAAGTCCAGTGGTGGTTGTGTAGCTCTTGTCCTCTGGCAACCCAGTAGGTAAGGCTGCTGTGCTATTCCAAACCCCAGACTTTATCCAGGTGGGAATGCTTGGCTCCTTCCCCCTGGGCGGAGCATCTCACAGTGGGATGGTGAGTCATGAGGCAAGGCCTTGGTGGGCCCATTAACAGGAGGTAGTCCAGAGGGAGGAGGCAGGGAACATTGCTACACCTGGTTTCAACAGCTCATGAAGATAATAGAATACATGGCAACCCAGGACACCTTCCTTTCTCCACAGAGAAGACTTCCCAGCAAAAACACTAGGTGGGAAAAATAACTGCATTGAGCAACATCTTCTGGAGGCAGACATTTGTTGGCCTGTTTATCTGTTCCCTCCATGCTTCGCAAATCAGTCATAAGCCATGGAAATATATCTAAAACCCTTAATCACTGAAGCAAAGAGACCAACCTTTCTCCACATTGCCCCTCTTGTGGTGACATGACTGACAGCCCAGCTGAAGCGGAAACATTCCAGGTCAGGTTAGATGGAGCCTCTTAATCTGGTTGAAGGTGTCACTGCTCACTGCTGGGGGCAGGACTGGATGATCTTAAAGGTCTTCTCTTTCAACCCAAACCATTCACGATTGTATGATTCACTTCTTTTCTTCACCTCTCTTACGCTGCATCAAAAAAGATGTCTCTGTCCTCAGACCTGCACCAAGCACAGGAAAAATTAGAACTCTGAAATAACAGCTGGTGTTTGGGTCCAGGTTCCCTGCTGTCCTGGCTCTATTTGAACTGACAGTGGTGAAGAAGGGCACCCAGCAATACCTGGCCAGCACAGATTACCTTCCATCTCTGGTGTGTTTTCCAAACCTTACACCACTGATCTGCAGGACAGCCCTGAGGGCTATGCTGGTGTTGCTGCTGTACAGATGAGTGAATAGTAAGGTTAAGTGACATGCCCAAGGCCTTGGTGGGGGGCACTTTCAGACCAAGGGGTAGTGCAGGGGAATCCCCACTCCAAACTCAGAAGAAAACACTAGGTCTACAAGTCCGGTCAGTTTTTTCCTAGGATTTGTAGGATATTTAAAACTACCTTTTGACATTCAGTGTGCCTGCAATGTCAACTTGGAAATTTATGAAAGAAAATAAAAGAAAAACAAGCTTCTGGAGGAATGTGTTACGTTTGAAATCTGGTAAGTGGCTGCTGGTGTTGCTAAGAATTACTGGTTTTAATGAAGGATTTCTAGCAAACCCCCCTTCTAGCCATCACATACAGCAACCTGAAGGAGGAGCAGAGCTGCACTGCCTGATTAATGCTGAGCTGGTTTCTTCTCACATGTAACCATCCTGTGTTTGTCAGAAGAGGTTTTAAATGATTTGGTCAACCTCATTCAAATGTATATGAGAAAAACCTGTGAGAAGTAAAAATTTTGAGGTAATGCAGAGTTATAAGCCAGTCAATACTGACTTTATACAAAATGCAGCCTTTCTTTACAGTGCTGAGTCAAATCAAATTACTGTAGTTTTTCAGCCAGCAGTAGACAACTTGCAAAGGCTATGCTGCAGATGCTGCTGATTGTGTTGCTAAGGGCTGAAGATGTACATCGCAGCCTCTTCAGTATACTAGGAGAAAGCAAACTAATCCCTTACTCTGTCACAGTAGTACAGCCTTCTTCTCATTCCTGCTCCTACATCCACCCCAGTATAGCTGTGGTCATCATTTGCTTTCTCCTCAGGGTGTAGGGAGAAAGGAGCACAGGGCTCTGCTCACTGAGCTGCCAAAGGCAGGGATGTATTTCTGGCCCATGTCCTGCTTTTGACAGAACGAACATGGAGGAAGCTTTCTGAGCTTTCTTCCTTTCACGTTTTCTCACTGGAGTTTATGTTGTCTGATGCTGTAGAAATCACATTGTAGAGGCAAAAGTGGAGAATTAACCCAGACATTCATATGGGAGAAACCGCATCTTTCAGGCTAGAAGGAGCCCCAAATATCTCTGTGCTCAGAAAAACATCTCCTTACTCTTTGCTGGCCTGGCTAGCTAAGTCTGGCTTACATTTTTCTATCTAGAATTTCTGGTTTTATGGGACTGCCACATTTCAAAATTACAAACTTTGATACTTACCTGTGCTTGGTTTTGTTCCTTACAACCCTGGAATGCCGGATTTGAGACTTCCCCAACTCTCCCTGTGCATTCCTGTACCCCCTGGGAACCACAGCCTGCCTCTGTTACCTGTGCTGCACTACGGGCACAACTCTTTATTACACCTCCAACTCAGGTCCCTCCCTCCCTTCACCTTCGGTGGCTCCTAAGCGGTGGCAGCTTGTGTTATTGTGCAGAGGGTGGACACAGTGATTTCACCAGGGCTTGTTGCAAAGATACCAAATCTTTCAAAGTGAAAATAAATTAGCCCACAAGTGCTAGGCAAAACAGGCTTGATAAATGGAAGTTTTAGTCAGCAATGTTTAAAGTGAAATCAGTAAAGTGTGCATAATGATGGATGAGTCCAGAGATTTTTATTAAATACAATAGCCTAAAGAAATGTAGGGAGCTGTTATAAATGAAGTGAATGCTAGTTTAACTAAACCAGCTCTTGTTTAGAGAAAAATGTTGGGATTTATTATCCTATTAGTTGCCTTTTTTCTCCCCTTTTTTTTGTAAGGAGCAGCTCTCAGGGTGTCCCGGGCAGAAAGTCAAATTCTCCATTTACCCAAGATGTTTAAAAAACATCCTCTTGAAAGTTGAAACTACCGTGTTTTCGATGGGACAACATAAATATATTTGAACTGTTGTCAGTACAAACTAGGCATCCTGAAAAGTGTAGTACATCTCCACTGGACATAATATTATTAATGTCTTTGAAACAACTCAGCATTTATTTTGAAATAGCAGAGATTTGATTTGCTTCCAAAAGGAGCTGTAATCCAAAAGTGTCTCCTATTATAATATTTTAAATGACTGGATGTAGAGAAAGACAAACACAGTATTTTTGGAGGCTCAGCTGATTGAAAAATTAGTTTGGAAATGTCTGCTGGGAACCAGTTTGCATTGCATTGCTGTTCAGACTTGATGCCTCTACCTCATTCTTAGATTAAAGGGGTTGGGGTTTACCAGCCCTACAGCCAAATACCAGTCTAGCACAGAGGATGGGTTACAATGAGTGTTGTGGGAGTGCATGCTCTGATCTGCTCTCTTGCCCCTTTGTAAAGATCAGGTAGCCCAGAAATACCCCAGACACTCTGTTGAAGTCAGCCTCTGATGCTCCTAACCCTACTGGACCTGCTCTCACCCTGATCAGAGTCAGTCACACTGGAGAAGGGAAGAAAAAATGTCAGAAGAATGGAAATGTTCAGCTACCTCCAACATTTCAGGTGATGTTTTAGGAAACAGGATGGAGAGAGGCAAGCTAATCTACGTCAGATCATGCTCTCTGCTTTTTTCATCCTCCAGTCCTCTCTTCCCTCCCAATCTGATAGGAAGACTTGGTATTGAAATAATCTACTTTTATAAATTCTCCCAGTATGACCCAAAACTTCAGAGTTCATTGCTTCACAATGCTGGATTCTGCTGCACATTTTGAACAGCTGAGCATCAGATGGTTAAAACACTCTCAGATGGTTAAAAATGGGTTTTGGTCCTGTGTCAAACTATTGCCAGTCTGCTTTCATCGTAGTGAGTGCTGTGAAATATGACTTACTAATGCTATAGAGAAAGAAAGGAAAACACTTCAAAAATTCAGAGGTAAATGGCTAAATAAGGCTTGCAATGGGAGAACTGTTCTCTGTCCTTTTAGCTCTAAACTATGTCTGGGAAAACTCCTGGCTTGAGAGTAATTTAGATGGCTTTTGAATGGACAGTTCTGAGAGAAAAGTTAGCTGGCAAGAGTGGAACCTAGTGTTTTGATTCAGTCTTATTTCCTTAAAGACGTAAGAAGACTCCAGAAACTACCCAACAGGAGAAAGTGAAGAGCAGCAAGATAAAAACCCAATTTCTTCTTCTGGCCCTACTTTTTCTTGTCACCCTATGACCAATGAAGTGCTCAGCAAAAGTGGTCGTATTGGTAAACCTGAGCTCAGGGAGAAGCTCATGTGCTAAGAGTTGTTTGGGGATTGCTGAAGCAGGTAGGTGGCAATGGGTGAGTATCTGACCAGTGGAAACCCCTCAGTGTCCTGGTGGACTGGAGAGCTGATGAGGCTCTGGGTCACGCCTCTACTGCACATTTGTGCTCCCAAATGTTTCCCCAGAGGCGAACAGTGACCAACAAGATGTGTGCATGTATGAGCTGTCAACCATTAGCACTATCTAATCAAACACCTTATTTCTTTAAATGTGAAGCTTCTCTGCAGCAGTAATGCTTATCCTCAAAACTCTGTGAATCCCATCTGACTGCTGTTCTCTAAGATTAGGTCATATTTAAACTGGTAGACCAGCTAGATCTTGGCTTTCTCCCACCCCTGTATCAAAGAGCTGGATTCTCCCCAGTCTCAGGATGCAGAAATGAAATGAGGTTCATGGGCAGAATGGAGCAGTGACACAACAGGCCAGGCTGCACTTCTGGACTCTGCTGGGTGAGGTGGTACATTCTTCACTCAGTCCCTCAGTTCAGGCAAACTTAGGAAACAGCTTCTTGCACTCCCTGCAAAGTCTCCGCAGCCTGTGCAGCACATCCCAATGCTTCCCTGGGAGGAAACATGATGGACTGATGCCTGTGCCAGGAGAACTGTTCACATGGAGTTCACCAGCTAGAAACTGTCTAGGTTGGATTTTGCAGCTAAGCCCATTCATTTTTCAGCAATCTCTCCTTAAAAAAGTGAGGATACATAGAATGGGACTTAAGACAGAACTCAAAGAGATGAATTGCATCCCCAAAAAAGACTTTAGTAGACATATCACTGACCTCAGATATCCAGCTAACGAGAAGGACAGCAAGCCCAGGACCGTGCTCCTGGACATGGCCACCTAAGACTGAACGAGCCCTAACTTCTCATACTTCACCCAAGAACTGTCTACGCTTTTAAAATTCTGGCACTGCAGAAAATACAAAACTTTGTACAGCCATAAGCTGGAAATAAACAACCAGCCAACACAGTAAAAGTAGTATTTTCCTCTGTTCAGACTGGGTCACCTGCCTTTCCTTTATTCTCTTAGAATCTGGAGAGAGAGACCCCCAAATATATTGCATTAGTGACAATTGCTCCTAGAGCCAGGCCTTGCTGCAGCTGCTGGCTCTGCAGGGCTGCTGTGAGCCGGCCCAGATCTGCACAGGCACCTGCAATTCCTGCTGAGTTTTCATTCCTGCCAGGCTCCAGCTGCTGTAAGGAGCAATTCCTATAATCCAGCACATCAGGACTATCAGCTCCAAGGTAAGCAGGTCAGGATCTTGGGTTTCTGCAACACTGCTGACATATAACCATTTTGGAGCAATAATCCTTGGCTTGAGGCCCATGACTCAAGCTGTGCCTCATGCATCTGGCACGTGTGCTGACCACTGAGGGTGACTTGCTGCTCAAGGGTGGTGCTCACACTTGCAAGGCCTCTCAGGTGGGAGGATCCATCTTCATTTTCCTGCCAGGCAGGAGGGGATATTGGCAGAAGGAACATCTTCTTCTGCCCTGGTTTGACTGCCAAGGAGAGGTGCAAACCTCATGGCATAAAGTTTTGCTGTTCTTCCTCAGGGAATTAAGAGAGGAGGAGAACAAGCCAGCCTGAAAAGAGTAATATTTGTCCTGGACAGGAGACACCAGTAGAAATACAAGGCAAATAAAATTAAACACTTGCCTTGTGCACAAAGTCTAGCAGTTTTCTTCCTTTTACACATGGCATCTGCACAGTAATAACAAAATGTAGTCCCTTTCACCCTATGCAGATTAATGGAATTTACTAGTTAACAGCTGGCTTTTTTTCTTTTTCATTGACAGTGGTATTAAAGTGTGATCTGAAATGAAAGAAGTAATCACATGTGTAAATATCTCAGCAGGTCACAGCAGCATGGGGGACCCTGAGCACCCTACCTCCTGAAAAGTGTCTTCAGTCTCATTTAGAGATATGGATACAGAGGCAGGCCTGGTATCCCACAAACTCAGGTGTCATCTACTTATGGCCTGGCACAGGCAGGAATTTACCAGGACACAATAGGCCCCTTGGACCTGAGTGTCAGAGACATGGATGGCTCAGCTGGCAGACCTGCTCAGGGCTAGGAAGGCAGCTTGTTTCTCACATGGGTCCTCAGTCCTAGGACAGTCCATCTGTCCTAGGTAGACCCTGCCCCAGAGCAGCTTCAGGGTAACCAACAAACCAGATTTTATTAAGGTGAATTTTGGTTAAGTAGCAAATTCTGTCTCAAAACCAGTCAAACTCATGAACAATATATTTTCACAGCCAGTATCTAAGCTCTTACATCAACAGGATACATAGGCATTTTCTTATAGGTGACAAGGGAATTTAGGAAGCAGTTCTTCCTGACATAGTCGCTGTTGTAAATGGCTGCTGGGAACTGCCTGACATTATTGGGAATGAGAGAACGCTGAAGAACCAGCTCTGGGAAGAGATATGAGAATCCAGCTATGCTAGACCAGTGTGCAATGTCAGCACTGACTTCTTCTATTTAAGACTAAATGAAAAGAATCCTTTTTCTTACTTTGGAAATATGCATTCTCAAATAATTCCCAGTCCACCTATTAGGAGCTCAACCCATTAGTAGTCTACATGTTTCTACAGTCTTCTGGCAAGCTTTAGACATCTCTGATCAAGACAGAGTCTTAGTGAAAATTTGCCAAAGCTGTGTGTCTGTAATCATATCACTTCATTGGCAGTGGGGATTAGTACATATGGCAAAGTTCAAAGATTTGGCAAAGCAAGCTCACCTTCAAAGAGAGTGTTCTAAGTTACTGGAAAATGAATTCTGTTTGACTGCTGCTAAGTGTTGAGGTTTTTTTCTTACAGTAATAAAACTGAATCCAATTAGCAGTGAAGAAATGCATTTTCAAAGACAATGATAAACAAATGTTTATAGGATAGCTAACTCTTATAGATTAAATTACCAGGTTAAAGCAACCCAAGGCAAAATGGCTGTTAATTCAGCTAAACTGGAGTCCATGCTGCCCTGAGACTGATTCTTCTGTCAAATTAATTCCTGGTGTTTCCTCTGCTAAATTCGACTTTTCTGAAATTTGTATTGTTTTCTGGAACTGCACGTCCATGCAGATAAAAGCTCTGTCTTTGCTATATCTGAACTGCAGGTAAAATGGTTTAGAAGAACAATATCAAAACTGGAAGTCAATCTGAAAAGCAGGAAACCCTAGAATTGAACTTGCTTCCGAATTGATGATCTTCCCTGTGTTCCTACATGTGACACTGCTGCATATACATTTTTCTGTTGAAGTCAGGTTAAGCCTGCAACCCTCCCTGAAGACAGCTTTGTCCGTAGAAAGAATCAGGAACAATATTTTTGGTGCATATTCATGGATGTTTTATTTCTCTGACTGCATGGCAGCCAGGAGAGACACAGACCGGCCACACGGCAGCCAGGTCAGGCACGGACTGATCACCAAAGACCCAGGAACCATGGGACAACTACAGTTTTGGGGCAGGGAAAACACCTATAACCAATAAGGAACAGGATAACATCAGGGAGCTTGGAAACCCCGTGTTACCATGCCTCAACTCCCAGGGCCCATCCCCCGGGGGGCACCTTCACATCTCACCCTTCTGTTTTAAGTAAGAAGGTTTCTCTTAAGGGTTAAAGCACATCATTTGAAACAACTGCATAGACACACAATAACAAAAACCATTTCAAAAGAATGCAAGCCACCCCTTCAAGTCCCCAAAGTCCAAAAAGAATTCAGGAGAGAGATGGAGACCTTCTGAGCACACTCGGTGAGGAAAACTGAGGCAGGACAGGGTCTCTTTCATCTACACCTGTTGGAACTTTAAAACCAAGATAGTTATTTTCTTCCCTCC